>JAPMOQ010009429.1:1743838-1754461 GCA_026543055.1 Argiope trifasciata
TATAATGCAATCGAATTGGCATATATTTTGAACACTTAAAATTGTGTTAGTATGAAATGACTATCACCTTTCAATTTTTATGGAAAAGTTTTAAGGAAATGAAATAAAAATGGTTTATTTAAATGATAGATGAAATTTGAAACTTGCATGAAACTGATGTATTTTATATTGATAAATTTTAGATAACCTACGAAATATTTTTTCAGGATTCTTAAATAAAACTCGCATGGTAAACTTACTGTTATTAACTTATAATTTTTTTAATACTACAGTGCAGCATCAAAAAGGCCTCAAAGATTTCAACTTGTCTATAAATCAAAAATTATTATCATGGAAAAATAATTAAACCTTTTGATCTAGATGCATTCAATTTATTAAATCACCTCATTTCATGTAATTTTAGCAGTGAAAAATATCAATGTGCCTGAATTATATTTTACTAAAAAAAACCCCAGCCAAATATCTTAAAATATATCTTTGTTATATTTATTTGTATTTCTTCGATTAATTATATCTTTCAAAGTTTCTTATGCCCCTGGATCTTAAAGCATTTCAACTAGTATATATCCAAATCATTTCAGCCTGTATTTTAGTTATGACAGTTATATAGAAGAGTTGGCACCGTCATCGATATCAGGTTGTGTGATAAACAAAAACGATAATATTAATTCAACATATGAAGAAATTTCTTCATAATTGAATAACTCGTATGTTATAACCCTTTAATGTAGCAGAGAGAATGGAAATTTATCAATAAGAATGCACTTTATCTCGTTTCAAATTTTAAAATTTAAGGTTAAAAATTGCTACAGATATTTCATGAAATGGTTTAATTTTAGAGTTCCAAAGACTAGTTAGTAACTTGGTCTTTCATTGATTATCTTACGAATTCTTGATTAAAATCCTTGAATATAATGATGAGTAAAAGAATGCCAGTTATCATGTCTATTTTTTTTAATACTAGCAGATTTCGCTTATGCAAACTTTTTAAATTGTTCGTCTACATTTGGAACCATTACTGCGCTATTTTAAGTAAGCAGTTGGTGCCAAATGATGTTAATTCCTCACAATGAATTGAAACTTTTTGAAGCAGTGAGATTTTATATTTGTGAAATTCTACACATTATTACTTTCCAGATATGTTTCTTTTCATTTAAATTATAAGAAAATTTAAATTTAAATGTCCTTTATACAGGAATTGTGAAAATAGTTGAAATTTCAGTTCTTCCTTAAAAAATAGCAATGTTTGGCTTATGCTGTGTGTTTATGAGTGCATCATTTTTATTCTACATTACTTGTTTTATCTTTTGACATTAAAAATATATGATTTTTAGAACAGCATTTTATGATATAGCAAAATATTAAAAATGACATGTCATTTATTTATAGAGATATACATGAGTGCATACTTCTTTTTTATTTCCAAATAAAACATTTCTACAGTGTCATAAGGGCAATCAAATTTTACAGCAAAGGTTTCTCAAATATGTTATTACTACTATAAACTTCAGTAGTTCATGCATCAGTTGTATTGAACACGTATGTCTCTATTATTTCTATAAAATGCAAAAAAAGTTTGCTTTACTCCTTTTGTTTTTAATGCAACCCTATGTTAAAAGATACTGTTTTAAAAAATACATAGATTTTATTTATAAATTATTGTTTTAAGCCACTATTGGCTGAATTTTAAGACATGTTCAGATTACGAATGCATATCTTTATAAATGGATGTATTGCTTTCATAATTTTGATGTAAAAACTATGGAGATCTTATGCACATTTTCATCAATACAAGTTAATGGCAATAATCATCTTTATTCTGCTAATTATATGGAAACAAGCTGATAACTTTAATGCTTTTTGTCGAGTTTATTATTGGCAGAATTGGTTATTTTCTGTTCATATCTTCATAACTATTCCATGATTCCCTGTAGTAATAAATATCTCAACATTTTATATGGGTTTGCTGTTGCAGAATATATAATTAAAAATAAATATTTGACTTTATCAGCTAAGTGCAGATCTTAGTTATCTTTAAAATTTTGAAATATCAGTACAGTTTTATTTCTACATTATCACTTGATATATTAAACTTCCTTAACATCCTACTTTATAAGTAAGGAGCTTATTTTGTACTTTTAATTTAATTGGTGGTCCTTATTTTGTAAAGGAAACTTTAATACATGCACATATCCTAAAGTCGAGTATTTGACACTTTTATTGTTTATGAAGATTAAACAAATTGATATCTAAATGTAAACTTTTTTTCATATGTAATTTTCAGAAATAGTATCCAAACCCACTTTAAGTTGTAAGGTATGATGCTTAAAAATATTTATTAATGTTTGTATCATTATAATAAGGTATAAAAATATGATTGTAAATATGCATTTTTACATAGAAGACTCTTTGTGGCATAAATTAAATGTGTTCACTTTATATTATATTATAATTTTTGAAGACTTATATTTTATGTACTTAGGATTGATATAAGAATTTTATCTCCCTTATATAGGATGCCTTTGTGCCAAAGATTTATTTACCACTATTAGATGTACTTCTTTTTAAAGATACTTTACATTTTGTATAAATATTAGTGATTTCTAAATTTTAAAATGTAGTTTTGTGAAAATATTTGTGATTAATTTTCATACTTCAGTACTTTATTACTGTTCATTGTTTATAATGCACGTTTTTTGTAGCCAATGCAATATTTTACTAATGTGTAAATTCATTTTTTCATTAATGTTAGATTGCATCTAACTTTGATGTAAAAAAAGAAACTTGAAAGCAATATTAGGAGATCTTTCATTAAAGTACAAATTTCATCTAGCTTCTGTCATGTGTATAACATCATTTTCATCTGCTGAAATATAACGTTGGTTGTGTGTAAAGATTTGGCTCTATATTTAGAACAAAATTTCTTAGCTATACGTGTTTTAACTAGTTACAGTTTCTCTTTACTTAAGTTTTATGACATTTATATACTTGTTGTATATATTAAGCACATTAAGCCTTATATATTTATAACTAATACTCAATTAAGAGTTCTATAGTTCAATAAAATATGCAATTTCTCTGTGTCAGTATAACTTAGTGCTTGTTTTAAATGACCTGTTGAATACTTGGTTACTTTTTATATTATCTTTAAAGTGATAATTTTTTTCATATCAAACATGAAATCACCTTTTTTGTTACTAAGAGAAATTTCTAATTGTATTGTTACTATTAATTAAAATGTGAGATTTATTGATTTTTTAAAATTTTTAAATAATTAGACTTCCAGTAATAGTTACATATTAAAGGAATTTCAGTTTGTTGATAATTAATATAACTTTTATCTTATAAACATGTCTGTTAAAAATTATTAAAATCAAAGCGAGTTGCTGAATGTGAGCTTAAAAATGTCATGTTTAAATGTAAGTTTTATGTATCTTCTTCTTGCTAAGTTAATTTTCACATTATATAGTGTAAGTTTTCTGTTAGATTAAAAAAAATCCAAATTTGATATTCTTTAATGGTTATCTATGGTTTATAAACAAGCACTAAAGGGTTTAAATACTGTATTTCTTTAGAATGATGATTGGTTTACTATTGTTCGTATTCCGAAAGTGATATAAAATGTAATCTATTTATCCAAAGCATATGTGTTAAAATATTAATTTTACTTTAAAACAGTTTTAAGTATTTAACATTTGAAAAATATTTTTGTGTGCTTTTTTTCACTGTGAGTAAATTTAATATTTCTGTATGTATTTTTTAGTAAAAAGGAATTTTCAGAAAATAAGGAATTATTAATTCTGAAGTGAATCTTCAGTTGTGTGAAATTGAAACTATTGGTAACAAAGGTAACCATTGTATAATATAAACATTATGCATTATTTTTAAAATATTCTGTTACCTGAACATTCGCTGTACATGCTATCATGATGTGATCTGTTACATTAGCGCAAGTTGTGACCTGCCAAAATGAGTAAAGTTGCTAGCATGTGTCCTGTTTTAGCTAATAATTAAAAATATTTCGTTCATTTCGATTCAAGGTAAATTGATTCGTTAAAAAGGTTTTTAATAAATTGCTGCTTTATTTGTGTTTATTAATCGCGTTTTTTTTAAATATAAATCAGCAAAAATGCTGGAAATAATAGGATGGTATAATTTGTAAACATTTCTTTTGTTTCATTTTTCATATAGATGGATTCTCTGCTTTAAATGTTTATATGCACCTTCACTGATTAGATTTCTTCTTTAGGGTTAACTTCGGAAAAAGTTTAATATAATCTGATAGAGGGAAAATATATCATTCTAATTGACCTACCCAAGAAAAAAAGAAACAGGAAAAGAATATAAAATACGTAATCAAAAATAAAATTTTAAAAGAACAAAGAAATGAGTAGGGAAAAGGAAAGATGAAAGAAAGGGGAAGGGGGAATCGGGAGAAAAAGAGTGAGGATTTTTTTTTTTAATTCAGATAGATTTTTGAAGGTGAGGAGTGGTTTTACTTAGCATATTGAAATACATACTACAAATCTGATGAAGAATGGGTTGCTTGCTTATTATAGCAAAATGTTGGCACGCATAAAATGTCCGAAAAAGAAAAGTCTATCATTTGGTAAACTTAATTTTAGTTTTAATGATGACTGACTATGACAATTGGTTTTAGAAAGTATCTTTATTTTACTATTATTACTTTTCTAGATATTAACTTGCTGTAATTCGTTATTACTTTACCATTAAATCATATTTATTAAGTGGCTTTATATTTTAAGTAATAAAAAGGATAACGAAGGAATATTTTAAAATATTGTCAATTTAATTATTGCTATATGCCCTACATTTGTTACAGTTTTTTCAAAGTCTGAGGCAAATTGCAATAGCCAGCTAGTTTTGCAAAAAATGTCTAGTACATAAACAATGAGTGAGCATTTACTATGTGGATTTTTTTGTGTATAGTTATATTATTAAACTAGGCAGTTATAATGAAGGAATCGTAAATAAGTATGTATTTTTTCTCCAAAATTGTTTCAATTATATTCTAGCTTCCTAAATTATATAAAATATTAACTATTTCTTGGATTTTACGTCATTAATTTCTCTGAAATGAAAGTTGTAATATTTTTGTTTGAAGAACTATTGCTGACTTTATTGCCGATTATATATCGCTTTTTTTCCCCTCCCAATATAGCCTTTATTGGGAAAAGAAGCAGGTTTTAAATTGTTATTTTTGATTTCATACATTTAATTCCGCCCAATGATATTTATTGATTTTTTTCCTTGGGCAAAGAAGCAAATTTTTAATTGCTTTTGATAATAATTATCGAATTACCCTTATATCTGGATTAAAACGTTTGTTACTTTTTGTTGTAAATTGCTGTCGAATCATATTTCGCATTTAAATTTTTCCGAACATACCCGTTTTTTTTTTTTTTTTTGCATTATTTTTTAAATGATTCACTGTTTTTAAGTTGAAACATCAACGCAATTAAAGTTTTAATGCTAAATTTTTAAAGCAGAGCTTTTATTTTAGCGCACCATGGGAACAATTAGAATTACTTCCATTTTTCTCCTAAAACTGAAAATTCATTTTCAAATAAACTGCAATTTATAGCAAAAATATTTGTGCAATATTGGTATGATGATGTAAACCAATTGCTCATTATTTATTGGTTTAAGGATATTAATATTATATAACCTTAAAATCTTTATATTGCTTGAAAAGTGATTATTGCGAAATTTCCCGAAAAAGAATTTTAATGTGCTTATTCCATGTTTTGGAAGATTTTTGCTGACATATTTATGTATATTGGATTTTATATGCTTGTGCTGTAACAATTGTATGAGAAAGCACAGGATATAATTGCTGATTTATACGGTATATATATTTTTTTTACATATAGTTGTTTTTCCAATGTTAGCTATTTATAAATGTTTTCTTATTTAATATTTTTTCATTGGGTCATTTTTCTGTAGTAATATTTTGTGCATTCTATACAAATGACTAATCTAGCTATTAGTATAGATTCGCACTGAACCTACTGCAGTCCTAAATATGTGATAGATTAATATACATGAAATTGGCTCATATCAGTAAGCATGTTTTTGTATTCAGAGCTTGTGTTTTGGGGATTGTTATATTCTTTGAAGTCAGTTTGTTGATATAAATGTGATAAATAGTCATTTTGAATAAAACTTTGAAAGCAAACTTAAAGTATTGATTTATTTCAAGAATACCATTTTATACAACTTTGCATAAAACTTCATGTATTGGATATCATGTGAATTTGCAAGTTGTAATGTGATTTTATTTATAGTTAGCAGATGTGTACTTATATTCAATTCTTGGTTTTTTTTTTTTTTTTTTTTTTTTGTATGAAAAGATTAAGTAGCTTAAAATGTTCGAGTTCATTTTCCAATTTGTAAATGCAATATTTTGTAAACAATTATGAATTAGAATTTCTATAAATTACGAAAGAGAACAAAGTGGATGTGTCAGCAGAAAATAATTAAAAAAAATTTTAATTGGCAGATATTACATTCAACATATATTTATTGATTTTGAAACAACCACAGACTTTTATTAAACATTTAGTATATCTCTCTGTTGAACTTTTCTCACTATATTCATGAAATTTCATGTATTCTTTCCAGGGCCGTACCGAGATCATTTTGCGGCCTTGGCAAAACAGCGAAAGCTGTGATTCTTTCCTCCACTGAATGTTACATTTTTGTTGCGGGAAAAAATTACACCCATTGGATTTTTTACAGTACAAATTTTGAAAATTTAATTATTTTGTAAGTAGGTTTAATAAAAATGGTGAATTCTTGAGAAACAAATTGGCCTAGTTTTTTTATGTTTATGAAAAAGGCTATATACGACATATTAAAGTAATAATAAATAAAACGCTGATTGTTAATATTTTTTTAAGTCTGAAATAAAACAAATTATTCCATTGTTTACTAATCGGTTTTCCCGCAATTTCGCCTGCGACTTTTTGTTATATGCTTATGTAAGAAAAAGCGAAATGCATATATTCCTAAGTTGTTAAGTGTTTTATATTTAATCCATTGGAGGTTTTAGCCTCAACCCTAATTAAGTATTAATCTAAAGAATCCTGGCAAGAAAAAAAATTTCTTAGCTTCAAAGTTCAGTGTATACATGTGAAGATATATATATATTAATCCTTCTTATAGAATTTGACTCCATATAATTGATCATGGGGAAATTATGGTGTTTCTAAATTCATCGTATTGTTTTTTAGACATTAAATTTTAACTTTAAAATATTGATATCATTGACATATATATTAACATCAAAATTTTAAAGTTATTAATTATACTAATTTTGAAAAAAAAAAAAAAAAAAAAAACTCTTTTTCTTGTTAAGTAGTCATTCTTCAAATTTCCCCTATATTTAGTTGTATTATTTTATAGTAAGATATAATATTTATATTCCTTACTAAAGGAAGTTCAATATTAATTTGAAATTTATTTGATAAAAACACATATTAGTTTGAGACTTCAGTATCCTTGGCTACCTTAAAGCGACAATACGAAGATTTTAAAGAATGTCCATTTTGATTGTAAAGTCTTTTTTTAAAAAATGTATCATAATAAAGATTTTTTGGAATTTTTAACAATTATTTGAACAAAAATTTTCACGAAAATAGGATTTTCATGTAAAACGAATTGTATAGCAAATTAAAAGTTTGATGCTTTATTGTGTATATACGTAAGTAAATTTTTGAAATGCCATGCGAAATTTACCGTTATAAAAACTCGTATAGAAGGAATTGAACAACAACAACAACAAAAAATGCTTGGAAAATGGTGGCAAGGTTCGAATACTTTGTAAAGCATATCTGCTCTGAATTTAAAATTTCAATCTGTTTGTTTTTTAAATGACAGTAATAATTTATATCTTGCTTAATTGGACCGTAATCAATTAATTGGATGACTGATATAGAATGTATTTAAAATTAAATAATATTCAGCATTTGTTGCTGAATAGACACTTTTGGAGTTCAGTTATTGCATGATTTTAAACTTTTATTCTGAAAACAAAATTTTTACAAAAATTATTTAACATTATTTCTGAAAAAAATTTCAGATGTTTAAAATAAATAAAGCATACAAAATTCCCTAGAATTGCTGAAGATAAAAACTTTCCAATTCTTTTATTATATTTAAATATTAAAATCTGTTACTGGTATCTTTCAGTTTAGGGAACAATTCATTAATTATTTAAAACAATTCATTAAAAAATGACTTTATTAAAAAAGGCAATTTATATATTAAAATATGACAGCTGTCATGTCCATAGATATATAGAAAAACACAATTCCCAAACTGTGCTTCATCTTTCATTGAAATAAAAATCTCGAGTTTGAATTGACGATTACATTGTTTTCTTTTTGTAGACTTCGTTGTAAGAGTAAGTAAAAATGGGCCTGAGTTCACAATCCTCTAAATTTTTTATAAATAATAATAATGAATATTATAAACTAGGGATTATTAAGAAATTTTTTTATATTTTTCATGAATTTCGAGCTGAAATAAACATTGACGACTTTCTATAATTTGAAGGGCATATTCCATGTTCTAACATATTTTATGATGAAAATAGTAAAGTTAAACATTTAAAAAATATATAAATGCATAGAAAAAAAAGTATTAATTCCAAGTAACAGAAAATTCAATTTCAGTGAGAGGTGCAAAAATGTATATTGAGTCGTGCCAAATTTGTATTTTGACATTGTAATAAAATATACGAAAAAAATAGGATCAAATTTTTACAAACGTAGAAAAAGATATTCAAAAGCATCAAAATAACACTTTTCTCGCTTTCAGGTAGGAAAACTTGTTAATGATTTTTTTTTTTTTTTTGTAACATCATTTTCAATAAATAAGTAAGACAATTTACAATACTTATACAATAGAGCTCCACAAATATTTCTTTAATATTTCAAAAGAGAGAGCTATCCCTCTCAACTTGCAATGCAAATTTGGCATAACTTTCAGCTAGATTCCTATTTGGTAACAATCTAGATAATTAAGACTTTTCAACTAGTGAGCAAAAAGGAATCAAAGAATTTTTACGTATATATTGAATCATCATTCGTAACTTCCTGCATTTAGAATTTTTCCTCTTATTCAGAAAAAACAAATGTTGAGAAATTATTCTTGCTAATGTTTTAAAAACTCCGACATTATTGAAAATGAAAGCATCTGACAATCAGGATTATATTTCTAAGATTAAGTAACAGCAAAATTCTATTTATAATAAAAAAAGGAATGTATATACACTGAAGTGACAAAAGTCTTGGGATAGCAATGTGCAAATATACAGATGGCAGTAGTATCGCAGCGAAAAAGTATAAATGCACAGTTCGTTTTCCAGAGCTTTCATTTGTGTTCAAGTTATTCATGTGAACAGGTTTTTCGTGATTTATGGCGGCACGACGAGAATTAACAGACTTTGAACGTGGAATGTTAGTTGGAGCTAGACGCATGGGTCATTCCATTGCGGATATCGTTAGTGAATTCAACATTCCGAGATCCACAGTATCAAGAGTGTGCCGAGAGTATGAAATTTCAGGCATCACATCCCATCATGGACAGCGCAGTGGGCGACCACCTGCACTTAACGACCGAGACCGCCGACGTCTGTGTAGAATGGTCAATGTTAATAGACACGCAACACTTCGTCAAATAACTGCAGGAATCAATGTGGAGCGTACGAGGGACGTGTCCGATAGGACTGTGCGGCGAAATTTGTCTCCCTTGGGCTATGACAGCAGAAGACCGACTCGAGTGCCTTTACTGACAGCACGACATCGCCTGCAGCGACTCTCCTGGGCTCGTGAGCATATCGACTGGTCCCTAGACCAGTGGAAAACCGTGGCGTGGTCAGATGAGTCACGATTTCAGTTGTTACGAGCTGATGGTAGAGTTCGATTGTGGCGCAGACCCCACGAATCCATGGACCCAAACTGTCAGCAAGGCACTGTTCAAGCTGGTGGTGGCTGCATAATGGTGTGGGCTGTTTTTACATGGCATGGTCACGGTCCTCTGGTGCAACTGAACCGATCATTGACTGGAAATGGTTATGTTCATCTGCTTGCAGATCACTTACAGCCATTCATGGACTTCACGTACCCACACAACGATGGGATTTTTATGGATGACAATGCGCCATGTCACCGGGCCAGAACTGTTCGCGATTGGTTTGAAGAACATTCCGGACAATTCCAGCGCATGATCTGGCCACCTAGATCGCCCGATATGAATCCCATCGAGCATTTATGGGACATCATCGAAAGGTCCGTTCATGCCCAAACTCCTGCACCATCCACACTTTCAAAATTATGGACGTCTATACAGACAGCATGGCTCTCAATATTCCTGCAGAGGACTTCCAACGACTTGTGGACTCCATGACACGTCGAGTTGTTGCACTTCGCCGGGCAAAAGGAGGACCGACACGATATTAACAGTCATCCCATGACTTTTGTCACTTCAGTGTATATATATATATATATGTGCTTATTTTTCAAAAAAGACTTACATTGACGCATTACTGGTACTGAAATTTATACTGCTTTCATCGTTTCATCAAACATAGAGATC
>JAPMOQ010009429.1:1754561-1774765 GCA_026543055.1 Argiope trifasciata
TATATATATATATATATATAAGCGACTGTATGGGTTCTCGAAAGAAGAGACTGTTGAATTTATAGAACATACTGGGAAGAGTGAGATTGTGCATCACAAAAAAGACTGTCTTCTTAATTTTAAATTATTAAGAAGAATAAAGTGTTTTACATCAATAACTTCCAAAATCATTACTATATAAAATTGTTTATAAATCATCAGAAATTTCAAAAAGTGATTTTCATACCAATACCGATTTGTTGTTACGCTATGTTTTCCTTAAATTTCCCCCTTTTTTTATTATGTGTAGTTTTTAAAAATGTTTTGTTATAAAGAAAGACAAACTAAATTCATTTTTTCTTCATATCTTTAATTCCAATGTTTCTCTTTGGTTAAAAACTGGATACAAAATTTTATTTTGATTAGTATGAAATAAATCTTTCTTGTAATAAAATGAAGTTTATTTCCGTTATTTTGCCAGGGTGTTTCCGTTTTTTTAAGAAATTGTCTTTTTAGATGGATTTGCTATGATGCTTTAAAAACCTAATTTTTTAAAATCTAAAATTCATGTCTCCAATCAATGTAAAATAAGCTTATCTAGATTTTATCATTCATTTATAATAAGCAGAATAAATATTTGCATTATAAGCAGAATAAATATTTGCATTATAATTAGCCTAATAATGTGTAATAATTACAATTTAATTTGGAATTATGAAGACCTTGCGAAAAAATGAATTAAGTGTCATCATTTTTGGAGAATCATTTTATCAAACACGTTTTCGAACAACTGATCGTGGAAGCGAAAATCATGAATTTCGTTAGATTCAAGGCATGATGCATTACAACTTGGTTCAAATATTGGTACAATTTTTTTTTTTTTTTTTACTATAAAATGGATTCTTTTTTGGTCTTTTGAAGCAATAAATGTTTCATTTACAAAAATCTAATTTGGTGATTTTACAATTCATTGACATAATGAAACTGCTACAAACAGTACAGTAAGATGGAAAAATCAGTTGGCGGCTAATATTTATATAGCAAAAACAATGTAAGCACACAGAAATAATAATGTACATGACCAAAGTGATATATAAAGACAAAAATGTGCTAGAATTTCTTTCCGAATTCACTTTGGTGAATAAAAACAGAAATACTACTTTCCACTCAGTTTACAATTACAGGAAATCAATATTGTTTCGGATTTCCTATCTTTCTCAATCCATTAAGTTCGTTTACTCGTATAGAGGAGTGTATGGTGTGAGAACATGAGCACACACTATGATGAGTCCTTTAGTAGACGACATTTATTTACAGGATGAAGACAGGACAGCACAAAGACGACAAATATTTACAGCACAACTATGTACAGAAAATAACTATATACAGCCTAGACGAATGCGCAGAACAGCACACCACAGTCCTCTACTTCAGACAGTAGCCCACAATAACAGTAGTCCACATGCAGAAATTCCGCAGTGACAACGTTCACAGCTCACAAAGCGACCAGACAGGATTCAGCAGGAGAGGCAATCTTTGAGGGATTCTGTCTACGCTCACGTAGGTCTCTCCCGAACTGGCTGAAACTACTCCTCTATCTCTTCTTGCTTCCTCTGCCGACTCACTACTTCACACAACGGGACTATTCCTCAATTCAGGACTACTCCGTTCCTGACGACGACACAGGCTTCGTCAGAATACGCCACACAGTACTCCTGCGTTGTTTCAATATTCTCCCGGCGACTTCTCCGCTCAGGACTCTTCCAAACCTCTCAGTTCAGGTCCACCGATTGATCACACAGTTCAGGATCGACACACGCAACGGCACACAGCGATCCAGCAGTCCTCCATTCAGGACTCCTCAGTTCAAGACCTCTCTATTCAGGTCTTTTAGATTCAACAACAGACCATTCATTCCGACCTTATATATAGTGACGGGAGGCGGGGATAACATTTTCTGGACCAATCAGGAGCATTTTGGATGTATTTTGACTCCTAATGGATCGTGAAAATTTTCGTAGTTCCGGGTATTATCCATTTTGTCGCCAAATGGTCGCCAAGCTCTAGGACCTCTGACGTCACTCCTGGGGACCATTCAATACCGATGACTGTAAATCTGTCTTCCTTACGATGACATTATTAGTGCGAAAAGCAAAATTACAGATTCGTAACAATATATATGTCGAATAAAAGTAAGGCTCTTCTTTTCTTCCTTGTAAATTTCATCAAATAAGCACCTCAAAACACATAAATCTAAATAATGGCTTCCGTGTTCCTTTATCTCTTTTGCCTCTAGTTAAATTCGGAGCATTTTTCGTTCTTGTCCTTTGCTGCGTTTTAATGGTTCAAAATTCTTATTGGTTTTACTTTAAAAGACTGAGATGGTTACTTGACCATCAGTTTCAGAACAATAGAATGCAATTGCACATAAATTAGAATAGACCTGCTATAAGCGATATAATATTTTCCTCTTAGTCGGGGCTTCTAGTAGCAATAGAAATCTGAGAACTCATCGCAACACAGGAGAGATTTTTACTGAATACTTCTTTACAGGAGGGTCATATATATAGGATATTTCACTTACTACTATACAAGCCAGTCAGCGCAATAACTCCCATAATATTTAATTCCCTACAAAAGACTAATTCATTGATTCGTTTTTATTTACATAGTAAAATGTACTAATTTGATTTTTCCATTTTTATTTCTTTAAAATAGCCATTTTTGTGCCTTTTCCTTATATATGCGCTATAGCAGGGATTCAATCTCGCCACTTCTTCGGCATTTTCCCGATTCTTTCCAATAAAAAGATCATTGAGCTGATGTAAGCGAATTAAATTATTCTATTACCATTATGCGAAAACGATCTGTCTAATGGAAACTCTCTAACAGGAATTAAATCAGGTGCCGAGAGCATTGATGAACATTGAACATTCATACCTTACATAGAACATTAATTACACATTGATGCACGTTCCTGGAACAGACCACCCACAAATAGTTGGAGTGGATGGCAGAACCTACTGATCACGTGCAAAGAGTCACATTTCACAAATGCCCGTCCAAACTATACTAGTTGGTAAACATCAAAGCATCCCAAAAAACCGCAAGAGGGGTCGAAGGGGGAAACGCATATTCCAAAGAAGGGAACTCGCGGCCCGCCTGAAGATTCTCAGAACGTTGGAACTTAACTTTATAGCAAGATAATGACCATCGTTGGATGCAATTGTGCGACTTGTCTGCTTGTACTAAAACAAGATTTCTTTTGCGCTCAAGTATCTGCAGAAAAATATTTATTTGTTTTTTTAACAACTTTCTGCAGATATTCAATGCTCCAAACAAATTTCATTTGTGATATCCTTAAATGGATAAGAACACCATAATTACTATTTTTTAATGACTGAAACGATTTGATACTGGCATAATTAAATTTTCTGTGCCTGGTTAGCGTGAGAATTCCGTTGCTCTTTATGATTGTCCAATTTAAAAAAACAACAGATCAATGGCTTATTTTCAAGCTCTTTTTATATTTAAAGGGATATTTGAAATAAAATACCAATAATAAATGATTACCTTCATGGAGTTTTAAAAACATTTTGGATGATGCCCTGAAATTCATCCAAATGTAATTTTTTCAATGAATAACAAAAAATCTAAATGTTAGCATCACATATATATCAAATTTTTGTTCACATATCATCAATATTATGGTTGGCAATATAGTAAAGAAAAGATGCTTTGTTTACGAAATTTCATGGATTTTAGATTTTAACGGGAAAAAAATTATTATGTTCACATGAAAAATATTTATTTATTATTTTTGCAATAAACTAATTTTCTTTAGAATATTTTTAATTTAAATAAAGTTAAATGAATTAAAAATTTAACAAAATTCCTTCTGCTCCCCCACCCTTCTTCTACAAAGTGTTCTAGAGGCATATAAAAGAAAACTGAAATCATTAGACACTAAAATATAATCTCATAAATTTGAAAAAAAAGTCATTTCTAGAAAAAACAGTATGTTTATTGAAGTCTCAATCAATTTGAACTAAAAATTCATTCCTTTATTCCTGAAAATAAAGGAAGATACATTCCTGCAAAAGAATTGCAACCAGTCTTTTGATTGTCAGTCATATATATTCTAGATTGCGTTGTCTACACATTAGTTTTATTGAAATTGTATTTTGTTTTTCAATGAAAGCTTTAATAAAAGAAAAACGTAAACTATATTAAAAAATCATAAAACTCTATCAATTATGAAATATTTATTATCAGAACTAAAATAACTTCAGATTAACTTTCGTATATATTAAAATAAATTCTGTATTTTTCAAAATGTAAAATTTTTAGTCATGCTTCATAGAAAACGTTTAAAAAAAATCGGTATCATGTAGGACATAGCTAAATGCCGTAAAAAATATACTTTTAGGAATTTAAAAAATAACATTAATACATTATTTCACTAATATAAATATTATAATTATGAAGGTTTTAAAGATTGTAATTCATATGAGTCTCCTCTTATCTTTGTGTATTATACCCTTTAACAAGGTCATCCAATTGAGATCCCCATGGATCTTAGTGCATCTTCATAATTGTTTTTAAGTCGTCGCTTGATTTTTTTTCTTAAATCAAACATAATTTTATAGCAGTATTCGTAAAAATTAGACTATTTATGGCTTATCTTTTTCATTAAGAGTGTGAAAATCTAGCTAAACCTACAAGATGCTCTAATATGATTTGCATATTACATAAAATTGCCCTAATTGAATATATAAATTAAATAATTAAACATTTCCCAGATTTGGTGCTTGGTGTATTAAGAAAGCTTTAAAAAATCCAACTTCTTTAAATACGTTCATATTGTCTATATTTGAATATGACTAATATCTTCTCAAAATGATATTAATAATAATGGGCACTGATACTCTGAAAAAAGTAAAGATAATCGATTTCGTTTAATCCAAAGTCAATTCCTTAACCATTATAGATTCTAGGCTTTAAGTATTATCAAATCTTTAATTATTATAGATAAAGTCATTTCTAAGAATTTGCTACCTTATTAGGAGCATTTGGAAAAAGTTCAGAGATTTACAGTAAAAACTTCGAAGTTTTTTCAAATATTAAAAAAGTGTATGCATATATATATTTACTTAATACATACATGCATAATATATATATATTATAATCTGAATCAAAAATACTAATTTAAATACGACAACCCTCTTGTTTGTGCACACATGTATGTGCGTGTAATTCTTAGTTTTCTTCTGCGTACAAACATTGCCGCATTGAATTATTGGGTACACATCAAATTATTTTGGAAAAAAAAACTGAAATTAATTTTTAAATTAAATGAATTACATATTTTGGAGAATAGGTGCCTTCTTAAATAATATAGAGAAAAAACTTTAAAAAAAATAAGTTTTTTTCAAAACGTCAATTTTTTAACAAGCATTAAGATTTAAAATGTGAAAGCATTAGAAAAGTATTATTTAAAATGAAATTTCATTCAAATACTTTTCTCTCTGTTTTTCGAAGTGTGTTAAATATGAAATAACACAACGTTCAAAATTCCTGCCGAATAAAATTGAGCGTGTGTTAAAGGTTTATTGAAAATCAGCAGATGTTTTGTTTTTGGGAGGTCCGTTCTTCATTCGCCCTCTTCCTGAGTTTATTTGATCCTTTACCACCTTTAAGTCTCGACTTCTGGGAAAAAAACTCTTATCTGAAAAAGAGAATATACTTCCTTAAAATAGAAAATTACTTAACTCATGTGGAGATTCGAATATGTTGTTTCTAAACACTCGTTCTTATAGTTGCAGTTTTATTTTATTTTCAGCTTCTTGCATCTTTAAAAGCTTTAATTTAAAATTTTAAAAAATGTTATCAGAATTATTTTATTCCACTGTTCACCAAATTTTAAACGGATAATTTTTTAAGAATCTCTTTCGAAAACCGTTGGCGAATATATTTGTTTCAATAAATTCGATTGTGATTACTGGAATTTTTCCATTCAAAATGCTATCAAAATATAGTTTTAATGCAAATAATAATAATAATAAAGCTAAAATGCAAGGTCGTTGGAGACTATACGATTTCATGCAAAAATCAAAGTTAATAAAGCATTCTGAAAAAATGAGTTTAAATGACATTTGGATGGTCACTAGGGTTTTTTTTTGTTTGGAAACTTTATTCTAAGATGTAATATTAATTATTAAATTTGTCACTTATTGTATTGTACCATTTGTTATATGTGAATTTTAATGCTGTTGCACATCATATAAGATTGTTGCTTGATTATTATTTTATTCTAAAATCAAATTAGTCTTTTCTTTAATTTTACGAGCATAAAAGAATAAATACATTCCTTTAATGGTAATGCAGCAGTAAATTTAACCGAAGAAAAATGGTGAAAAAAGTTCACACCCTAAGTCCTACTTCGGTAAACTTACAAATTAGTATAGTAGAATAAAATAGTTAATGAAAAAAAAAAAAAAAAAAAAAAAAAAAAAAACGCTGAAAAACTCTAAAATAATAAAAATTTTATTATTCTAGAGGTTACGAGGAGCAAACATAGTAATCGTAACATTTTAGGGAATACTGCAAATAAACGTGATATAATAAAAATTATTAAAAATGCAAATTAAATAATTAAGATTTTAGTCTATAAATGGATACAAAGTATTCAAACAATACTATTTTTTCGATACTATGAAATCAAATCAGCTCCATTTATTCTTGCACACACAAAATATAGATACAAATATTTTAATAGCAGAACAAGAAATAAATTCACTCAAAACAAAATATATATACATTTTTTTTCTAGAATTAAATCTTTCTATGCTTAGAATAATCCAATCGTCGAATAATTCTTTCTAATTGTACAGATGAAATGAATGGTTTCTTTTAAAATGATGTATGAAATCACGTCGATAAAAAGTATGTAGTATTTTATATGAGAAACATTTGCACGATAACATTTTGTTTTGAAATATATTTAACAAAAAAGAATACAAGACATCTTTTTTGTATAGTATGAAATTAAAAGTAGAAAAAGGAATAAAAAGAATCGTGAATTTCCTTCAATCTAAAGCCACAAAGAAACTATTGATTCCCCGCGTCCTCAGCCAACACCTTTGAAAGAAAAGAATAGGTATTCTAACCCTCACCCCCGACTCTTCTAGGGAAGGAAAGAAATTACCCGAAACACTAAACGTTCTTCTCTTGTGTCTTCAGGGAATGCCCCATCCCCTTAACTGAAGTCATAAAAAGAAACGCAAAAAATATTGAATAAGTTGAAAAGTGAACCGATTGAGCGATTATTTTTCGAATTACCGTATCATTGAATGGCATATCACTAAAACTGAAGTATTCACAAGAAAGTGCTCGTAAATGAGAAGTCGACGCTCTCGTCAATGAAGCCGTCACTTCACATTTATTAACAACTAGCTATTCACCACGACATTGTTCGCGGGGAAATTTTGATGTATATGTATGAGAACTGACGGTCTGATCAGTAGTCAGCAGTGGCAATCTAAAACCGTCTGCGAGCAAAACAAAAACGCCATTCATCACTGCGTGGTTGTCTCGGACGTCCAACAGATTGTGGTTTAACGCCTATATACTCTCTTGTCCCATACTATGAACTTGCCCAGTTACAAAAGGACTCCCCGGCCCATTTTTAGTCTGTTAATGATTAGGTCGTTGTGAGTGCCATATCTTATGATAAAGCGTCTTTGTATTTATC
Organism: Argiope trifasciata; assembly: GCA_026543055.1. NCBI lineage: Eukaryota > Metazoa > Arthropoda > Arachnida > Araneae > Araneidae > Argiope > Argiope trifasciata. The sequence continues at coordinate 1,762,294 of JAPMOQ010009429.1, forward strand.
CCACAGCTGGAGGGGATTTCATAGTCCGCAGGTACTCACTAAAATTGGAAGCAGATCTTCTGGCTACTTTCATAGCCAGAGCTTTCTTACCTCTCTTCGAAAGATTAGATTTGTGTTTTCTAGACATTTCGAAAAACTATCAAGTAGTGAAAATAAAAATAAAAAAATTAAAACTAACCTAAAAGCGATACACTTAAAAGTATGAGCATATACGAAAAATATATAATTAACATAAATGCAATTTAATAACTAAAACACACAACTAACCTAAAAACAATTTATTTACATTATATACCCGAATATTAAAAAAAATGGCAAATCATGTCCGTGTTTCTTTAAAATCAAGTCAAATCCATTTTATTTATCTATCGAGACTGAGATAGCTACAACAGTATAATACACATAATTTTTAAACTTTTAATTTAAATGAAAACACAGTGGTCAACAATCATTCGTCAACTTGCAACAACAGTTGGCGCAAGGCAAATACTTGACTTTCCTACACCAGATGGGGTAACGCAATGCAGATTAGAAATTTTTTATTTCCTTTAATCGATTTTATTTTAATTTAAAAGTACTTCAGAATGAATTCAAAAGGTCGATTAATTAACAACATTTGATTTTAAATACATCAAACACTAAAAAAATAAACATAATCCTTTGAAATAATCGGTCGAAATTCTGCTAAGTCAAACCTCATTACTGTTGGGGGAAAAAACTGGAGCCTTATTCACTTTTGGCGGGATTTTTGGCCTCAGCTTTTTGGTGCTAAAGTTAGTTTTTAATTTTAAAAAAATAACCACTCAATTATCCAGAATAAAAAGTAGCGCATGTTCTATCCCTGACTATAATTTATCTTTGTGCAAAATTTCACCCAATTCCGTTCAGCTGTTCTGGAGTGGTTGAGTGACAAACATCCATCCATCGAAACCTTCACATTTATAATTTTAGTATAGATTCACAGTTCCCATAAATGGACGGTGACTTGACAATGCTCTGTCCCGTAAAGATTATTTCTCTTTGCCTGTGACATGATTTTCTAATAGATATGAGGAATATTTTCAGAGCAGTTATTACGTAACCTATATCAAAAAGTCACAAATATCAGTGAACAATACTTTTCAAAGAAGGGTGTGATTCAAATCCTTTACACGATCTTACTTTTGATATTTCGATTACAGGTCTTGGACCGCGATAGAAAGTTACCATCGATATTATTTGTACAATGGAAGCTCTCAAATAAGAATTCAGTCATTCATAGGGATAGAGAAAATCCCTTACACATAGATGCGCGTTCCTGGTACAGATTTACCACAAATAGTAGTGGGGGTGAGGGTGACGGAACCTATTGATCACATGCAGACAATTTCTCATTTCACAGCGAGTCATAGTTTCTAGCTCTTCCAATCTTATCGCAAGATAATGACTATTGTTGGAAGCAATCGTGCGGGTTGTCTTATTTACGAAAACAAGATTTATTTTGCACTCAAGTTTCCACAGAAAAGTATTTATTTATTTATTTAAGAAATAACAGGCTTATGCAGGTATTCAACACTCCGAGTCAAATTTCACAACTACTCCTCCAAACTGTACTGGTTGGTAAATATCAAAGCATCCCAAAAAACCGTAAGAGAGGACGAGGGGGGAACGCATATTCGGAAGAAGGGAACTCGTGGCCCGCCTGAAGATTCTCAGATCGTTGGAACTTGACTTTATAGCAAGATAATGACCATCGTTGGATGCAATTGTGCGACTTGTCCGCTTGTACTAAAACAAGATTTCTTTTGCACTCAAATATCTGCAGAAAAATATTTAACTTAGAAAATTTTTAGAAATTATTAGAAAATTTTTTAGAAAATTATTAGAAATTTTTTTTAACAACTTTCTGCAGATACTCAATGCTCCAAACAAATTTCATATTAGATATCGTTTAATGGATATAAACACCATAATTACTATTTTTTCCATGATTGAAATGATTTGATATTCGCATAATTAAATTTTCTATGCCTAATTAGCATAAGAATTCCATTGCTCTGAATGATTGCTCTGAATTAAGTTGTTATTAGGGCACATCTTGGGCAATGCATAGCAATCAATACATTCAAATGTAATTTTTTTTAAATGTATAACAGAAAATCTAAATACTGGCATCACGTATACATCAATACTTTTGTTTACATAACATCAATATCATGGTTGGCAATGTGGTAAAGAAAAAATGCCAAATGTTTGTTTGTTTGTTAATAATGTTTCGTTTGATAAAATTTCGTGGATTTCTGAATTTAAAGAGGAAAATAATGTTTGAATTAAAAACATTTGCTTATTTATTTTTGCAATAAACAGATTTTCTTTAGAATATTCTAAATTTAATAAAGTTTAATAAACTACCAGTTTAATATAAAATTTCTTCTACTTTTCCCCTCCTTCTACAAATTGTTCTAGTAGTATATAAAAAGAACTGAAATCATTGTACGCGAAAATATGATCGCATAAATTTAAAAAAAAAATCATTTCAAGAAAATACCTGTAATGTTTACTGAAGTTTCAATCAATTTAAACTAAAGATTTAAAAAAATCAAGTCGAAATTTTTGAAAGTAAAGGTAGATAAATTACTGAAGAAAAAATTGCAACCAGCCTTTCTACTGTCAGTCATGTATATTCTAGATTGTATTATCTACACATTATTTTTATAAATTGCATTTTATTTTTTCTGCGTAATCAATATTCAAAAATTATAAAACTAAATTAATAATAAAAAAACTAGATAAACTAAAATATCTTTAAATTAACATTTTTATATATTAAAATCTGGATTTAAAAAAATGGCCTATTGTACTGCCATTATTTTTCAATAAGGAATAATGATAATAAACAATATTGAATTCTGATAAAAAAAAATAACCACTAGATGTTTTAGGATCTGGATAATTAATACCTAAGTAGCCAATTATGCGGCTCTAAAATAATTTTTTTTCAGCTGCTCAACCAATTTGCTGACTTGCACTCAAATGTATGCTTTATAATAATAGAAGATGATCCCATTTCTTCTAAAATATAGTACATTAATTCTATATTGTTATTTATGCATTTCTATTCATGCAACTAACAGAGCTATTTATGATTAGTTTTAATTTTAAATATATGCTACTGTATTGCAAATACCGATTTCTAGAGGTATATATATATATATATATATATATATATATATATAGAATTAGAGAAAAAGAAATCCATTATTTTTACGAGAACTTCAAGACTTTATTTAACATGTTTATTTTACAATTTGTTGTCATTTTAAAGATAGCTTCATAATGCCTCTCTCATAGAAGTCTTGGTCCCTATTGAAAAAAAAAAACTTTTGTGAACGACTTTCACAATCTTCTTTTGGTGCCAATTTCTTATCATTAAGAAAGTTTTGCAATGCAAGAAGAAGACAGTAATCCCTTGGTGCCAGGTCAGGACTGTATGGTGAATGCTTCAAAACTTCCCAACCAAGATCTCGAAGTTTCTGGCGAGTCACTATAGACGTGTGGTCTAGCGTTGTCCTGATGGAGCACAACACCTTTTCTATTAGCCAATTCTGATCATACCAGGACATTCGCTAGCTTCAAACGATCCAATCGTTGACAGTAAAAATCCAAATTTAGTGTTTGACCTTACGGATGCAACTCATAATAAACAATACTTTTCCAGTACCACCAAATGCAAATGAACTAAAAAATCGACGAAACCAAAATTGCACGAAATTAACAGTTATAGCATCTGGACCATAAACACCAATTAAAATTTCAACTGCCTGGCTTACATTTTCACCTTTATCAAAGAAAAAACGTAAAAGGTTACGAATTTTCTCTTTGTTCCATTTTTAAAACCCTATAAACAACAATATGGACCAAACAAAAAACAGCAAACGAATTTTTTAGAGCAAAATGCCAACTTGACAACGAGCACAAATCTGAAATTGTTTGATCAATAGTTTTAGAGACATCGATCACTACAGCCATCTACCGACAAAATAATGGATTTGCTTTTCCTCAATCTAATATATATAAATATATAGAGGGAGAGGTATTGGGCTCCATCAGGACAACGCTAGAGCCCACACGTCTATAGTGACTCTCTAGAAACTCCGAGATCTTGGTTGGGAAGTTTTGATGCATTCACCATACAGTCTGGACTTGGAACCAAGCGATTACTGTTTTTTCTTGCATTGCAAAACTTCAAGAGAAGATTGTGAAAGTCGTTTACAAATTTTTTTGTCAATAGAGACCAATACTTCTATGAGAGAGGCATTATGAAGCTATCTTTAAAATGGCAACAAATTGTAGAGTAAAACGGTGCATATTTGACCGAAATTGGACAATCCAAAACATTTTAAATAAAGTCTAATACTAATTTGAATATAAAATATTAATTTAAATGTAAAATGCTAATGTAAATACGACAACCCTTTTGTCCTTCTGTTCGCGTATGCATGTATTGTGTGTAATTCTTAGCTTTTTATAGGTGCAAACATTTCCAAACTAAGTTACTGTTTGCACATAAAAGAAAAACTGGAGAAAAAAACTTTTTGTTTTGAAGAAAAGCTAAAATTTTTAAATTAAATGAATTTCAGTTTTGGAGAAATGATGCCTTCTTAAACAATATAGAGAAAAAAAGCTTTTTTTAAATCAATTTTTCATATAGAATTATAGAATCAAAATGTCAATTTTTCTATAAGAATTAAGATTTAAAATGTGGAAACAATAGAAAAGTATTGTCACGAATCTGTAATTTTGCTTTCCCGCACTAATATTGTCATCATAAAAAACTGATTTACAGTAATCTGTATTGAATCGTGCCCTGGCGTCACATCAGAGATCCCAGGGCTTGCTGACAAACTTGACTATCATTTGGCATTTCGGCAACAGAACCGATAATACCTGAAACATCGAGAATTTTCCCGGTCCCTCCATTTGTACCCGAGATATATCCCTGATTGGTCCAGAAGGCTTTTAGCCCCGCCTTCCTCAGCTGTATTAGGCAGGTAATCTGTAGAGTGCTTCACTACCCTGACGACAGAACAAATAATACTTTTTGCCTCTAACGGAAAGCGAGCGGATGTTTGCCTTCCAGCACCAGTTACAACAACACCGGATTTGCTGGCGTTTACAAAAAAATCTCAACAGCGCTCCCGAGATTGTGCAGTTATCGGAGTTCCCTCCCGTGCTGGACTACCTCCGGACCTGGGAGAAAGCTTCAAATGTCCTTGCGATGATATCTGGACTTGACTGCTAGGAACTCTGAAGAGTACTGGAAGAGAGGCGTGGCTATCGGGTTGAGAGCTACTTTGCAATTGGCTGTTGGGGTCTATTGAGGTGATACTATTTAAACCGCGTTAGAGGAAAAATTTTATTTAGTTACTTCCCTCAAAGGTGAAAAACAGCAATTGTAGTTCCAATTCATAAACCCGATAAAGACCCAACCGACCCGACAAACTATAGACCAATCTCCCTCCTCCCCTCAGTTAGTAAACTTACTGAACAAATTATACTTAAAAGACAAAACAATTTTCTTGAGATCAATAACATCCTCATCCCTGAACAATTCGGGTTTAGAAAAAGTTTATCAACTACTCACCAATTATACCGTGTAACTGAGTACATCGAAGATGCATTCCATAACAAGCGAAAAGCTGTGGCCGTTTTCTTAGATGTTCAAAAAGCCTTTGATAGGGTCTGGCAAACTGGCTTAATCTATAAATTAATTAAGTATAACATTCCAAATTTTCTCATTCAAATTATTTTTTCTTATTTAACTAACAGAAAACTCAAAGTCAGGGTCAAGAATGAACTCTCCTCAGAGAAAAATATTCTTGCAGGAGTCCCCCAAGGATCTAAAATTGGGCCAGTACTTTTCTCCCTGTTTATAAACGATATCCCAAAGCAGTTTAATACGATGCTATGTATTTTCGCTGATGACACTGCTATCCTTGCAAAAAACAAAAATCCTAATTATATCCAAATTGCTCTTAATAGGCATCTTGCTAAACTGGAAGTTTGGTTCTCTAAATGGAAATTGCAATCAATGTTAACAAAACTGAAGCAATCATCTTCCACAAGGCACCAGGAAAATATTCATTTCCCCAACTTAAAATCAATAACAAGTATATCCCGTGGTCTCAGAATTGTAAATACCTTGGTGTTATCTCAGACAGGAAATTAACCTGGAAACCTAACTTCCTATACACAAAAAACAAGTTCCGAGATTTCGCGCGTAAATTTTACCCCCTTATATCGAGGAACTCCAAATGACTAGGGAAAATAAATTACTTATTTACACAGCCTATTTGCGTCCAGTACTCACATATGCTTGTCCAGTCTGGGGCTACGCCGCGAAAAGTAATCTCAAGCTAATTTACCAACAGCAAAGTCAAATAATTAAAGGTATTTGTAAAGCTCCTAGCTATTTCTCCAATACTGAAATTTATAAAGCAATCGGCTACTCTTCTCTCAAAGATTTCATCGTCAAGCTCTCGACGAACTTCTTCAAAAATCTTGACAATATTGATAATGAGGCAATAAACCAAATACCTAAATACAATCCAAACCCAGCAATTAAAAGGCCCAAAAATGTCCTCCTCTAAAATGGTTTACCTTTATTTTTTCATTTCTATAATATATTACTTCTCATTAATCTAATTCTCCTGCCGGCGGGCGGAACTACCCTGACTCCTCACGGCATCACGACTGTTCACTCCCGTCAATTGTAACAACCAATAGCATCACGCCCTAAATTCTTTCAACGCATCTCAACCAATCACATTCATAGCTTCACCATCTTCCTTCGTGCAAACGAACCAAATTCATACTCAGTAAATTCTCCTATTTCATGGAAAAATAATAAACGTTATGCTCTATCAGTCACAGTCATTAAGGGGATAATCCTCCACCGAGGATAGGTGCCCCGATAAGCATGTCATCGAAGTCGAAGTCGAAGAAAATTTTATTTAGTATTTTAGAAGAGTTTGTTTAGTTAGTGGAGGCTTGTGCCATAGCGTTCACAAGTATAAAAATTTATTCATGGATTGGGTTCATTTTTCATTAACTTAAGTGCATTTAACAGGTTGGGGAACATATTAAAAATTTGTCTGAGTTCGTTTAGGGCTTGCAGCATTTCGGTAAAATCAGCAAAAGGAATATCTGAGTTTTGTTGATTTGGGGATTGGTGATTTACGAATTCTGGCATATTAAAATTATTGAATTGGGGTGCTTGAGGGGGATTTGGATTAGTTATTCTGGCATACGAGATATTAGGTCTGACAAAATTAGAATTAAAATTATTTGCTCGGTTGTAAAGGTTTTCAGCTGGTTTGGGGAATTTTGGGCATCCTTCATAGAAAGCTATATGGCCTTCCTGTTCACAATTTATACACTTTGGGTTTTCTATTTTATCTTTAACGGCACATTCTCTGGTTTGATGTTCTGATCCGCATTTCATACATCGTGGTTTCATAGAGCAGTTTGCTGCTGTATGTCCAAACAAATTACAGTTAAAGCACTGAGATATTGTTGATCGGACTCTGTACTGTTCTACGGTAGGGATGCATAATCCACGATTTTTTTAATAACAAATATTTTTGCTATTGTTATTTTTAAATATTTGTTCCAAATAACTGTTATTTTAATCACACTTTTAATTAAAAATTACTAATTAGAATAAATAATCTTTTTTAATTATAATTAATATTTCATTTATTAAGTAATGTAGGATTGAAAATTTATCTATTTGAGATAAAGTTTTAAGCTTGATTTTTTCTCACAACCCTTTAATTAATTAATTCATTGGATTTAAGTATTTTCTGAAAAAATTGAAATTAAAAAGTATCATTTCTTAAAATGTTTACTTTAGTTCTATATTCTGCAAACAGATGGCGCCTGTAAAATGAATGCCGAAAGGAGGTTACTTCACGGGCAATCAAGAATTATCTCTATCAGATACTCATATTGTCAAGCAAGAAATCACAAATACTACAAAATAAGCAATGACTCCACTCTAGAGATGCATAATCCACGGTTTTTTCAATAACAAATAATTTTGCTATTGTTATTTTTAAATATCTGTTCCAAATATCTGTTATTTCAATCATATTATTAATTAAAAATTATCAATTAATATTGAATATTAAATTTATTAATTTTAATTAAAACTTAATTAACTAATTTAAGTAATGTGTGATTGAATTAATTTATCTATTTCAGCTTACTATTTTAATTCGGTTTTTTCATAACTTTATACTTAATTTGTTTATTGAAGTAAACCATTTTCTAAAAAGGTTGAATTCAAAATATATGTCATTTCTTTAAAATGTTTACTATAGTTCAATATTTCACCAATAGATGGCTCGAGCAGTGACCACAATAAACGCAATCACAACATTACGTCACAAGCAGTTAAAAATTATCTATAGTGCATTGCAAAATGAGTCAAGGTCAATATTGTTACTACGCCCTTTCCTGTGAATCACAGGAAAGGGTGAAATCACCTTTCCGATAAATTTCAGTGATATGCAATTCAACGATCCGATAATTCCAAGAATACCGGGTCCGTTCACTTGTAAGCCCACTCTCAGATTTCTCTTTTTCCCTTTAAGCGTTAAGGGAAGGAGCCCTCAAAGATTACACCCCCCGATGGTTCAAAGACACAAAAGAAAACAGTTTTGTGTTTCTGGGATTTTCTATCCACCTCCTGGAGGGTCAGGATCAGTCGATACTCCTTTTCTTTAGCCGAATTCCAACGATCGAAGAATCTTCAGGGTAGTTACGCGTCCCCCCCTGACCCCTCTTGCGGTTTTCAGAGATATCGTCTCAGTTTTGATAGTGCAATGTCATTTTCAAGGAGTTAAACATTTGCGGTTTTCGTTGACAGTAATCTGAGATTCTTTTTATTCCCTTTCACTTACAGCATATTTTCCTATAGCTGACTTGATGAGTAAAATATTTTTTTTGATACATTTTTCAGTATTTTAATGAAACTTGAAATTCAATTTATTTGAATTTATGCAGTTTTGATAATTCTATCTCATTTCTGCTTTTTTATTACAAAGAATTATCAGCTTTTGTTATGAGATTTCATGGTATATTAACCTGAAATTGATTAATTTTATGTTCATAAAGTAAAAGGACAATTTTCTTGAAGTGATTATTTCCCACTCGTTGCATCACCAAGAGGTCTTATAATCTTTTCCGTTAAATATATTTTGAAAAAAAAATTACCGTGTAAATATTTCTCATACAAAATAATACTTTTATGGATGTAATCTTAGTAAAAGAATTTTATTTCTTTAATACAATTAGAAAGAATCATTATGGAATTATGATTGGAATGGAATGGATTATCCCAAGAATAACTAATTTCATATTCCTTTTAAAGGCTTTTTTAAATTCTTTGTGAATTATTTTGAAAAAAAAAATTCGAAAATGCTTGTTTTAAATCTAATTTCTTAGGATGGATGACATAATATAACTATGCATTGTTCTGAAATGAAATTTCTTTTGCAATTGAATTTCTTCATTTCCTACATTGTTTAACATTTGCTGTATTGTTTACTTCTTTGAAGAGTCACATATTGGACAAGATATTGCTTTCCTCTTCTGCAGATTTCCCTCCCGGTAGGAACACTTATTAATTCCCAGCCACTCGAAAGCAATGTCAATGTTGCTTCTCGCGTCGAATTTTCGATTTGTGCGAAAAATGGACCTTTCGTTTGAATTTTCTCTTTTTTTCGAATTAAAGTCTTTCTTTCTTTTATTATTCTTTTTTCGTATTAGAGTTTAGCTTAAAACAACAGATTACTATCATAAGAAAGTTGGGGAGAAAAGAATGGGGGGATGACGTTGTAAGTGAGGAAGATAAGATAACGAAATTGTTTAGAAACCCATTCCCCCCCCCTAAGTGATTAACCCCCCACAGCTGGGAAGAAAGGAGAGTTAAAAAAGCCCATTTATTTTTTTAAAGTACTATTTTTTTAAGTAATCTTTTGTGGAATAGAGATAAATTTTAGAAAAGCCATACTCAGATTATTTAACCACCCAGAGGTATATATAATTTTTTCTTGATACGGTTCGGGTTGTTAATAAGTGTGGCCCATCTCGGGAATTTAAAAAAAAAAATATTTAAGCGAATTAAAGCATTGTTATGATATTGGATTCTAAAAATTATTCCCCGAAATTAGGGGTAAATATTTAATTCTTGAAACAAATTAACAAACAAAACATGTGTATGTATTTGTATAATTTTTATATGGGGTGATATTATGTTTTGCTCTACTATTAAAAACTTCTATCAGTTGTCTTATGTGTCTGTGTGTGCATTTTTAAGAATAAATAGAGCTGATTTAATTTCATAGTACCGAAAAAATTGCATTATTAGAATATTTTATAACCGTTGATGAATAAAAATCTTAATTATTTGCTCTGCGTTTTTATTAATTTTTACTAACCACATTGTTTTATAATATTTACTAAAATGCTGCGAATAGTATGTTTGCTTCCTCATTAAAATAAGACCTTATTAAATATTTAAATTTTTTTTCATTAATAACCTTATTCTACAGCTTTATTCTACAAGTTTATTGTAGAAGCGCTTAGGAGTTTAGCTTTTTTCACAATTTTTCCATAGGTTAAATTCCCAGTTTTAATGTGTAGACATTTGCTTTAAGTAATCTTTCTAGTGTGATTTAAAGCATTTGAAAACATTTGAGGCAACATTCAATCGGAACTTCTAGAATATATGCAATGGCATCATATTACAAGCAACAAATACTATTATTAATAAGTATCTATCTATCATTTAAATACATTTTTTAAGACTGCTTTATTAACTCTCTTTTTTGCATAAAATCGTATAGTCTCCATAAATCTTGCATTTTAGCTTGATTAATTTTTTTTACACTAAGTCATCTAAGTTATATTTTAAATTTAAATCTACAATAATCATAATCAAGATTTGTGAATCGAATATATCTGCAGCAGTTTTTAAGACATTCTTAAAAAATTATCAATTTAAGATGTGGTTAACAATAAAATAAGATTATTCTGGTAACATTTTTTTTTTATTTCAAACAAAAACTTGAAAAGGCGAAAACAAAATAAAACTGCAAATATCAGAAAAATTGGTGAGGGAAAAACATATTGGTCTTCACGTGTGTTTAGTAATTGCCTATTTAAGCGTAAGATACTGATCCTTCTTTTCAAATAGTGTTTTTTCCCGGAAGTCGAGTCATAAAAGGTGGTAAGGGGCCCAGTAACTCAGAGGAAGGGCGAATAAAGGACGGACCTCCCAAGTTCAAATCATCTGCTGATTTTCCGTAAACCTTTTATCCACACGCCGCTTTCAATCAGCAAGCATTTTGAAACGTTGCTTTGTTTCATATTTAACACACTTAAAAAAAAGGAGGGAGGGAAAAGTGGCCGGACGAAATTTTACTTTAAATAATACTTTTCTACTGCTTTCACATTTTAAATCTTAATTCTTATAGAAAAATTGACTTTTTAATTCTATATGAAAAATTGATTTTAAAAAGTTATTCATTTAAGAAGGCATCATTTCTAACACTTCATAGTCTTCCATAAACAAAAAATAATTCCAAATGTCTTACGAATCTAACTTATAAAAGAATTTCACAATCATTGTTTTGTTTTTAATCTCCCAAATTTTTTATTAATTATTATGCAAAATCCCAATACTTTTTTTCCGTGCATTGTTGTGTAAAAAAAATTTCATTTTTTTTCTTTTTATTTATTTATTATTTTTTTTTTTATTTTTTGTATAAAAAGTACTAAGTAATAGAAATAATAAGCTTGAAAATTCACATCTCTATTTAAACTTATAAGCGAAACCGAAAATGACAGAACAAGTAAATTTTATGGCAATAACAGCGTCTTTACATATATCATTGGTCTGAAACAATTTCAGGTTTCCAGCAGATATTCTCTGTAGGATTTCAAGACCAATTACTTTCTTTGGGCAGCAATCGGTTATCAATCATTGATATGCAGTTTCGTCAACTAATTGTATCGGAATTCAGGAGGATTGAGCTCATTGAAAAACGTTCAGCCGATCAATGAGACATTTTCCAGTAAAAAAAGTTAATAAATAATTCGATATTTTGTGCTTTTTATGACAGTCATCAGGAATGATTTAATTAATTTTGTGCTTAAAATATAAAAAAAGATTTTTAGCTTTTTGTAGTAAAAAAATGAAAAAAAAAAACTTTTTTTCTATTTATTATATTTTGCTTTAATCTATTTTTTTTTCAAATTTTTTTATTAATCATTTATTGACACCGACTAAACCGGATATTTGAAGGGCAGGTATATCTTAAATGATACTCTTTTTTTTTGTTGTTAAGTTAAATTAAATTAGATTATTGTCCGATTTATTATTTAAAAAATTCTGTAAAAGAGATCCTTTTTTTATTGAAAATTA
>JAPMOQ010009429.1:1789765-1829255 GCA_026543055.1 Argiope trifasciata
ACAGAAGGGGTACCGGTGCTCATATATTTTTTTGAGTGACTGTATGATCAAAATGGTCAGTTGCGAATTCATCCTCAATTATTTGTGGGAGGTCTGTTCCAGGAACGTGCATCAATGTGTACGGTATTTTTCTTATGAATGAGTGTTCTTTGAGAGCTTTTATTGGACAAATAATATCAATTGTATCTTTCAGTCGTGATCGAAGACCTGTGATCGAAATATCATCAGTGAAATCATATTAAAGATTTGAATCACACCCCTCTTTGAAAAGTGTTTATCTCTGGTATTTGTGGCCTTTTGATATTGGTTATTTAATAAAAGCTCATAAAATATTCGTGAAGCCTAATGCAAAGATATGTGATTTCGGAAGAATATTTCCTAAATGTTCATTTATTAGATAACAGAATTCATTTATAATCAGACTAGATTATAGAATTGCAATTAGAACGGAATTTTAAATAGAAAGGAAAATTTAAAAGTTCTGAGGAATTGCAATTTGAAGTTCATAATGCGCAGAAAATGCATGCTTTTATTCTGTCGTAAGATCTTTTACGACCTCAATCAGAACTGATAGCTTAATACCTGGAATGTATTGTATTTATTCGATGGAATAAGCTTTCAATCTATTTTTTAATCGCAATAAAAAAAATCTTCTTCGAAATGCTATTTTGACATATTTTGACAGTTAATAAAAAAATATTTAGAAATGGAAACTTGGCACTAATTTTGTGTGAGTTATCAGAATGTTTGTTTTGTTTTTATGATGTAGCACGACGATGGTTAATAACAGATGTTGAGTACGATGGAAAATAATTCATTTAAATGTTTGTTATTGAAAAGTTTATATGACTGCATTTTCTGTGTGATATGCTCTTTTCTTTGAGAACTATTACAATTATTGTATTTGTTATTTACTGTGTTTTAACTTGTTATACTGGTTATTTACTTTTGAAAAATACTAATCATGTTAAAGACGGTGTCCAATATACGCACAGAAAGCTGTCATTACCAGGTAAATTTTTTTAAAGAATATTAGTATGTAACAAAATTGTTTTGTAAATGTTAAATGTGGGAGAAATTTAACTTTTGTTTTAAGTTCTGCTGTGAAATATATTAATAAAAACGAATTTACTCTGCAATGGTCTAGAAATCAATCTGGATTATAACTTTTTTTTCTCATACTTTGACTCTGTAATTTTTCGTAATAGTTTTTCAAGCGATTCATAATGTAGAAACTTTATAGATATTAACTAATCTTTGCTAATTTTGAGATTGAGAGCGAATATTCTTGTTTTCTGTGTATTATACTGCTGGTGTAAAAATCGCTTTTAATAATTATCTCTTTGCTTAAATCTTATTTTTTTCCCCACTGTTCTATAATTTACCTTAATTTTTCACTCGGTTCATAGTGTAGCAACTGCTAATTTTTATCAATCATGATTATGAGAATTATTAATTTATGATGCTGTAATATACAGAATTTAAGGTTATTTTTCAAAAACTGTGATAATGCAATGAAGCTTAAGATTACTGATTGAATTTTTTTTCTTAAAAATATTTTCATGATTTAAATTCTATAAGTTTATAGTGGCAAAATTTTTATGTGTTTGCTCTTTGTTGTAATCTGTTACAAAGTATTTGGTTTCTCTACAAAGGATTTCAACTGCACAGAATTTATTATTATAATACATAAAATTAATCTCATTTTAAAAATATTATGCAATTCATTTTTTAATATCAAGAATCGTTGAATGTATAATTGAAGCAAGTAATATTTAGTCAAGATAAGACATTAAATAAATCTCAAGCAAGTTTTGGGTACATATAAGGGAAGCACCACATCTTTTTAATATAATGTCTATTTTTGGCACTAATAATTAAATTACTTTTCTACTAAAAAAAATATAATTTTGTGATATTTTCTTTAAATGTTGTGTACTTATATGTATAAAAAAATTCTCCTTTATCTTTTTCATATATTTCAATTTCTTTTAAATCCCCCTAATTGAGTTTAAAAAAAGCATGAGAAAAAATCACTTTGATTGTTTAAAATTTGAGTTTAAATTACATGAAGAAAAAATTAATATTTTGATTGCTCATTTTGAAAATCTAGAAGAGAAGTGTATTTTAAGATACACACTTGTTATTCTGCTTCTTTATTTCTGTTTTGTAGTCTTTTAAGATAAGTGTTATTATTTTGGAATAAGAATGTGATATGAATTGTAGAAGAAATACTGAAACATATGGTCTTGTGAACAATTTCTTGGAAGTTAAAATGATGGGGTTGAATAGTGAAAAGTGAAGAAATGATTTTTACACAGTAGAAATATGCCAGCTAACTAGCCGCAAAAGCCAAATAGAAATTTTCAGTGCCAAGTAGGATTATATAGATTCAGGCATTGAAGCTTTGATAAAGTAATTTAAAATATTTTGATGGATTTCTGGTCCCAAGTCATTTGTTTAAATATAAATGAAAATTTTTAAATTTATATATCTCTCATTCATTACCTCTTCATTTTGTCATGAACTAGTCAAAAGTATGGTTAGATATTCTTATGGAAAATTAACATTTAAAAAAATGTATTTTGCTTGAATGAAAATGTGAATATTTTTGTGAAATCAGCATAACAATTTGTTTGAAATTAGCCTTTAGTAGTTGTTTTGTAGTGGCCAACAATAAGGGCACTTGCATTGTTATTTTGAAAACCACTTTGAGTTATAAATTTTAGCTCATTAACTCAAGATCAGTATAATAGGTACTCTTTTCTTAAGCATTTATATGTAAAAAGGCAGAAAGTAATAATGTATTTTAATATTAAAAGTGAAAATATTTTATTATTTACTTTTCGTTTGCTAATGTACAGTGGCACAAAAAAATTGAGCGTACACCTTACTTTTTCTTGATAAATATGACTTTCAATATGTATAAAACATTACCGAGAAGTGCAAGCATGTTTTTATTTTTACACATAACAAATGGTTTAATTTAAAGTAAGAATAATCAACAAAAAACTTCCAAAATTTCAACTTGAAAAATTTCAGAAGCATTTTAAATAAACATACACATAATTTTGCCTTAAAAAATTGGGAGTACACCAATGAAATTTTTGCAACATCATGCATAGAAACAAAGTTTCACTTTTAATTTGCATGTCTTTTGGCTCTTATAATGGCCTCTAAACATCATAATACCGATTTGACTGATTTTTGGGGATTCTAAAGATATTATATCCTATTTTTCTTGCAACACATTTTAAATGGGCTTTTTTTCTTATCTTGGGTTTTTGAGCTACTTTATCGAGTATGATCCTGAAATATTCAATGGCATTGATGTAGGGCTACTGTGGTAATGTGTGTAATTGCTGTTTACAAGGAAAAAGATACCATATTTTGACATTATGTGTATTCTGTTTGGTGTCATTGTGCTACTGAAAAAGAAAATTTCTATCTAAACCCAAATTTTTAAAAACTTTTCTTTAGATTGCTATGAAGTATTTACAAGTAAACCATACGGTTTATAATGCCATCTATAAGAATTAAGTTTCCTACTCCGGATGAAGCCATGCAACCTCAAATCATGATTGAATCACCACAATGTTTAACTATAGCATGTGGATTTTTTGGATCTAAAAAAGTATTAGGCTTTCTCCATCCAGTGCAACGGCTGTCACTGCTAAAAATGTTGAGTTTTCTTTCATCACTATATATAGCTTTCTTCCAAGAGTTATCTGTCTTCAATTGATGAGTTTTTGCAAAATTTAAATGCCTTTTTCTGAATTTGCTAGTTGATGAAAGGTTTCTCTCTAACAATGCGAGTTTTATTACCGCTTGTCTAATGACATTTCAGACAATTTCAGTACTTACATTTCTGATTATAATTTGAAGTGTTTCTTTAACAAATTGGATGAACTATGATTGCAGAAATATAAAGAAAAGTATTTAAAATTTGGATTTAGATAGAAATGTCCTTTCACAGTAGGACAACAACCCAAAATAGAACACACATAATGTCAAAATATGGTGTCATTTTCATTGTAAACAGCAATCACACACACTGTCACAATACCCCTATATTAATGCAGTTGAAAATTTATGGGCCATTCTCAAAAAAGTGGTTCAGAAACACAAGGAACAAAAGCCAGTTAAAACAAGTGTTGCTAGAAAAATGGGATATAATATCTTCAGAACCACCAAAAATTGGTCAAATCAGTTCTATGACATTTAGTGGCCATTATAAGAGCCAAAAGACATGCAAATTAAAAGTGACACTTTGTTTCTATGTATGATGTTGCAAAAATTTCATTGGTGTACTCTCAATTTTTTAAGGTAAAATTCTGCATATGTTTATTTAAAATGCTTCTGAAATTTTTCAATTTGGAAGTTTTTCATTGATTTTTCTTCAATTTTACTTTAAATTAAGCCATTTGTTACGTGTAAAAATGAAAACATGCTTGCACTTCTCGGAATGTGTTATTTATATTGAAAGTCATATTTATCAAGAAAAAGTAAAGTGTACTCTCAATTTTTTGTGCCACTGTATGTTATTTTATTTTTAGATTCTTAAATTTTCAAAAAAAAAAAAAAACACCCATGTAGGAAATTTTTTAATTTTTTCATTCAGTAAGATTGGGAACACTGAAGAATGCTCGAGTAAAGAAAGAAATTGGAAATAGAAGTCCTGTCCTCTCATTATCTCTGTTTTTTAGGAATTTTCATCAAAAGATTATGTGACTTGATTACTTAAGTGTTTTATTTTATTTTTTAAAATCAGCATTTCATTTCTTAGTAATGTTTCATAAATAGACTCAGCAATTATATATATTTCGGATGTTATTCTATGTGTGGTAAACTGTGTCTAGTACAATATGGAGGGGTGAAATGAAAAGTTAGAAGAATGCAACAGACGTTAATATCAAATTTATTATTTCATTGACATACTTACCGTTTTTAGATCTTTTGCATTGTAAACAATATTTTAAAACTAAATTTGATATGACAGCATTCATTTTATATGAATTATTTTATTTCTGGTTTTAGTTCCAATTTAATCTAAAGAACCTTAACATTTACTTTTATCATTGCTTATTTTTATCATTTAAAGTTCTTGAAAATTGGATGATACTGTGTCTTTTCTTGTTTATAAAGAACATAATTTTATGCCCTGGGAAATTATATTCATTTTATTTTAGAGAAGTTCAAATAAAGTATAGTAATATGAATTAAGTCTTTAGGCTTAGCTGTTCGAATTTGCCTTGATAAGGGCTTACATTTTATATGTTATATTTTGAGAAAATAATTCCATTTTATTAAAAATAAAAATTATAATTTTCTAATTAGATAAGTTTAGTTTTCCTATTATAATGGTTACATGCAAGTTGGAAAAAATGTAAGTAAGATAAATTTATATATATAATTCAGACTTTGAATGCGCTACATTGCCATTTAAAAAATTTAAATACTTTGTCCAAATTGTTTAAATGTTACAAAGCATCTTTTTTTCTCTTTCTAGCTATAGGCTGGAAACAGCATATGTTTCTCATATTATGTTAATCTTCTTTGTCTTTCCATAAGTTATATATTTCAAATTAGATGTAATTTTGAAATAATTATGTGTCATTGTTGGAATTTACATGTTGAATTGTTTGTAATCATGGATAAAAAGTGGGAGGAAAGAAGTGTTTCCTTTAAGAAGATAATAAAAAGCTTCTAATGCTATTTCCATTACCTTTTTCAAATGATTGAGAAGTTCTCTTCACAAAATGCTCTAACAGCATTTTGTGTTTGTGAACTATTTCCAAACAATAAAGTTAAAGGAGAGAACCAGATAGTAGTACAAATGTCACACATCCTTGATCTTAAAAAATAACAGCGGAAACTTCTCTTAAATTTAAAAAAAAATATAAGGAAATTTTTGCTGTTTCAAAAGGGGCTACATCTTTGAAAAGATTAAAATGGGTTATTATTTCAATATTATCACCTCCTGCAATAAAACAAAAACTGCACTAAAAAATAAAAAGAAAATGTGAAGTCAGCAGTAGGTGAAATTCTAATTGCAGATATGGTTACAGAGTGTTTTCATGATGAGCATTCAGAGTATAAAATGAAAAAAATCTATTCCTTATAAATTATAGTAATGAAAGAAACTTAGTACAGTAACTCAGAAGAAAACCAATGAAAACACTAATTTTTGACATATGCTCTTGTGGTGGCTGAATTGTTTTGCTGTTGAATGGTGATATATTATCTATATTTTTTTTGGTGAGTGAGGAATGTGTTTATAATGCCAAGCCTTATGGCAACTTTTGCTGTGGGTAGAGGGTGTCACAACAGCTGCACGTAGGTTGCATTTGTTTGTTCAGAACCAGGATCGCCAATGTGACCATTATATTAGTTAGGATAGAACTTTCAACCTTATGGTTCGTAGCCATGTAATAAGCACAAGACAAAATTTGTACACTCTTGTCCCAAGGTTGTTATATGGCTAATAAGCTTCACCGCACTCTCTTGCTATTCCAAATATCTGATCATCCTAAATTCTTTTTAGCTTGGTGAATAATTGTTGCAAACTTACTTATAAAATAAATCTGAATTGGAAAATCTCTGTATTTTTCACCTGTATTACTTTACAACCTCCTCTGTCATTACCTAATGAATCATATCACCTTCCTATATCATTATTGAGAAATAGAAATGAAATAACCGAAAGTTTGAATGACACTAGCAGTTGTTTTATTACACCTTGTGTAAAATATTATGAAAGTTATAATAGTGGCATAAATATCAACAATTTTATTATTGTCTTTTGTTAATTTTAAATTTAGATTCCATGGATGGAGAAATTTTATCACTATCCAGTGTATGTATGTTTAATGTTTTATTATATAATTAATGTGTCTTATTTTGATTTTAATTTTTAAAATATCTGTTTCATTTATTTTGTTAATATGATTATATGAAGAGATGCAGAAGCCCTATTTTATTTAATTAAAATCTTCTTTCTTATGGATATTTCATTTATACTTAAAAAATAATAATTTTAGAAGCCTATTTTTCTACTTTGAATTTGAATAAAGAATTCATTATAATGAATTTCACATTTTATAAAAAAGTTCCTGCAAGGAGAATACATTCTTGAAGTAGGATAATTTTTGTATTTATTTATTGTGAAAAATAATTTGTTGTACATAAATTAGCATTTTGAAAGTTATAATATTTGATAAATAATGTATTAATTTTATGCTTGGATATAGACAAAGAAGACAATTTATTTTAACTTTTGTTTTGAGAAGAGGGCACATAGAAAATTCATCTTAAGATTTTAAATTAGAAAAATGTATCTCTTTTTATATATAAACTTGAAACAGTGTAACTTTAAGAGTCATCAAATTACATGTCATTTATTAATGCAACTTTAAGTATCTTTTGGTGTATTATCAGCTTGGTCTATTTTAATTACCAAATAACAGCTGTAAGAAGATTTTATAATCTCTTATTTAATTAATTAATTTAATATGTTAATTTGAAGAGTAAACACGTAGTTATAATTAATAAGTTGTAATTTTGTTATATGCATTCATAGTTGAAAGTTAAATTATTTTGTAATGCAAATTTGACAAACAAAAATTTCATTGCATCCAAAATTACTATTTTCTGTTCCTCTTTTTTGTATATATTTTCACTTGAAAACGTTCTCAATTTAGTTTTTCATTTTAAAATTTTGCTAGGTTGTAATTATTGGAGGGTATGGGCAAATTGTATTAAATTTGTGGAGTTGTTGATGAGGAATTCTGAATTTGATATTTTTTCCATCAAAAATTCCACCAATTAATGCTAAACTTGTTGACATCAAATCTCCCACTATAGATTACATTTCCTCACTTTGTATTTGGAAATTTTGAATGCAGTATGCTATTTCTGATGTTATCTTTGTTATTTTACTATGGCTCTAAACTGCATTTTCCATCTTAAAATGCCCCCTAATTAAAAATAGAATTTCACCTGAATAGATGTGAAAATTTTCTTAAATTTAAGAAAATGTTTTAAATTTAAGAAAATAAATTTTGAAATTTGTGAATTTTAAAATTAATTAAAGACTGGAGTTTTTCAAAAAATTTAAAATTGTTGCAAATTCATGTTATATAATTATTTTATTTCATTATTACTATTCCACATTCATTTAGAGCTCTTATTATTGTGATGAAATATATATAATTCTTTTCGGCAGAAGTGTATGTTAGAAGTCCAATTTTCTACAGCTTCTCTAATTTTAGATTACTGTTATATAGTAGCTATTATCAGAGTACCAGCTTATGGGTCAGAGAATTATAGTTTTAAAATTTGTTGCCTTGAAAAATATTTCATGTGTATCAGCTTGATGCATACAGAATCTGGGGGTGATTTCCCCCTTTTTTAGATGTAGTATATACATGTGGTATAATTGTTGCTTGTTCAGATGATGTCCTTGTTGTTAAACTACCATTCAACATATAAGATCATTCTCAAATTGACCCTGTTTATAATAATAAATAAAATAAAATTGTTTTATTATTATCATATGATATTTTCTATGTGCAGTTTTTCAATTAATTTACAAATTACCATCATATCTTCGTTACAGATGATGGAGAGGATTGGAATCCATGGGGTGAGGAATTTGAGAGGGAGAAAAGTTTCTATATGGCTGAGAAGGCCTCTCCAATCAAGGTGCTGACAAATCAATCTTTGGATGTAAACAAACAATTTTCCAAAATTATAAAAAATGATGCAAGTCAACCATTTGAGTCAACATATCATGTCGAAATTTGGGGAAAAGCTGCCATTGGTATATAAAATTTCACGCAATTTTTTTGCAAAACTTTTAACTATTAGAATTTATGCAGAATTTTCTGATTTTAGCAATTAAAATTAAAAAAGAATCAGTAGTTTAATTTTTAAATCAAGCCTCATAGCGTATTTAGATTTTTGTTGTGTTGTTTCAGGATTGTATCTTTGGGAACATATTCTTGGAGGAAAACTTGAAAGCAAAATGGATGGCATATGGAATTATGGTTTTAAAAGAATTGAAAATTTCAAATTGAAGTAGGTAACATTTTTTCTATAACATTCCGAAATTTTAAATTTTTTCTTCTTCACCAAAATAACTTCTAGGAATTTTTAATTTTTCTGTCATTTAAATAAAAATATTTATCAGTTTTTGATAGGAAAACTTTCTTGGTGATAAATCTGAAAAATATATTGAACTTATGAATTCTTTTAATCCGGGAATTTCTAATTATAATTTATGTTGAATTGAATTGCTACTCTTAATAGGAATGATTTCTGAATTTTCATTATCTTTTAAATCAATGTTTACTTTTTTGTACCAAATATTCATTATTTAATAGTTCTTTTGCTTCAAAAGTTGCTTTGGTTTATGTTGTTCTGAATATTTACCAAACAAATCTATTCTTTGACATGGGTTGGAATATACTTGCTATGTTTTGTAAAACATGTCTAATAGATGTTCCGTATTAATGTAGATTGAAGGGCAGAGTTATTCTATTTGCATTTCTTAAATATCTGAAGTTATTTTTCATTTGATTTGAATGGTTTTTAAAATTTTGTTTTCATTCGTAACTTTTTTAGCAATTTTTTAAAGACAATTTCTATTGCATATATTAGAAAATATAAACTATAAATATATTGCTATTTAAATAATCCTTCTCTAGTTTTCTTTTTAAATAATGAGTTCTTATTAAATAAGATTTTTATTCCCTCTCCTGAGAATACATTTGGTCGAATATTTGCAATGTCGAGGGTTTTTTTTTTCTTCCTACAGATCACAATAAAATGTTTCAAAGCTTTCAAAGAATAACTTTCTTTGTTCTCATCCCTTTCTTTTCCTGGTTGAATTCTTGTATGAGGGTTTATTGATCACATTTTATGAAAACCTGAAGTAATAGTTTTTTCTCTTTTTTTTAAAGTATAGAAATGTTTAGGTTATTTTTAACAACTCTTAAAATCCCTTAATTATGTTTGTTAAAGTTACAAAATACCTAAATACCTTACAAAGTACGTAAAATTGGTAGTAAATGAAATTTCTGTCTCAACATTTCGATTTAATCTTAAAATGTCTGCCATCTAATTACAGCATACAAAATCTCATTTTGTTTAGTTAATGAAAAGATATTCAAAGATGATATTTAGATTGATGGAATGTTTTGATTTGATATTTGGTGAATAATGTCAATAGAAATTAAATTATGAAGGACAAATTTATGAACTTTTAATTGCTTGAAGGAAAAGTTTTGACCATATATTATAAATTTGGAATCGGATATGTTAATCTAGTTAAACATGTTTCTGTCTAATTATTAAACTTTATATTATTACATTATAAATTATTTACTTATAGTAAATAATTCTATAATTGAATTGACCAATAAATTTTTATACTATGTTCTGTCTGTTTCATTTTGCATGGTGGGAAATTAAATATCTTTATTGTGAAACACTTTAAAGAGTGTGCTTAAAACTTATTTAACATATTTTTTCTTATATTATTGGATTTTAGCTTACATCTGCCAGTCCAATAAAAAAAATTTTGCATTAAGAAAAAATATTTTCCAACGGTAATTTAGTGAAATGTTTAGTGATTATATTACAATAAATTACTCATATTATGGTGACATTGCATTAATTTTTGTTATAAAGGTTGGACATTATTTTACTATTATGAACTGGCAATTGTATTTAAGAGAATACATTAAGATTGTTACATTTATATTATGAAAGTTTCACAAATGTTATTTTATTTTATGAAAGTCATTAATTTTTCATTTAAATTAAAATTCCAGGGAAGCTATAACATTGTTCTAATCATGTATTTTAGACTGGTGTTCATTGCATATGAATTTGAGTAATCAGTTTTAGTTTATATTATCAGTATCATATACATTATGTCTGGCACTGTTTTTAAGTTTTGTAACAGGAAGAATAGAGATATGTGTATATTTCTTAAGGGTTTCTTTTAAAAAAAAAATGTTAAAATGAAACATTTTATGAGGATAAAACAAACTTGTGTACTCATGTGTTGTTTTTATTATTTAGTAATCTCTTTGATTTTCTGTAACATTTTTTTATTAAAAAAAAAATGCAATTTGAGAATTTATTATTTTATGACAATTATACATTAATCTTATTTATGTTTGTAGATTTCGGACAGGTCCTGGGGTCATAACAACTAAAGCTCCAAATGATGTGCAGAATTTAATTTTAGTACTGAATGGTCGGAGTGATGACAAAGTTTCTTTTGCCAAGATGTGGCTAGATTTCTTACCTCAATTTCACAGTTTGCGTTTCGTTTTATTAATTATATTAGGAAATGAGCAGTGCCATAACGAATGGTTGGTTCCTTACATGTCAAAATCAGGAGGCTTAGTGAATACAACTTTTGTTGTTTATGACAGTCCTCTGGTTGACAATGTTCATTTTTATCAATGGCCTCTTGGAGTTGCTACGTAAGTGCTTTTGCAATTTTCATTTTATATATATTTATTAATTATATTAACACCTTTAATTAACAATACCTTTGAGAAATACGTTTTTACAGTGAAGTTATTTTATATTATGTTAGTACTTTGAAAAAGGCTCATTGCTATTAATTTTGTTGTAAATTATTTAAAGAATTTCTTATTGCATTTCTTTTGAAGGGATATTTCAAATTCTTTCTGATTTCTTATAGGTATAGAGGATTTCCTAAAGTTGATCCTAAGAAATTGGATCTGGAGAATTCCCGTCCTTATGTGTGCAATTTTTTAGGTTCTATTTACCCTCATTCATCCCGAGAAAAGCTACTGAATGTGATTCAGAGTAATAATCTGACACAGTTTTGCTTCATCAAAGCAAGATATGAGTATGTTCCAAGCCTTTTATTTTTTTAACATTAAAATATTGCACTACCCTAATATTCAAATTTAGATTTGAATACTGATAATTTGTTTATGGTTTCTTCATTTTTTTTGGAGGGGGACATTCTTTTTTTTTATGTATTATGCACTTTATGGTTTGATTTTAAAAAATGTAACAGACTAGAAGTTTGACTAAGAATTGTGAAAATAAAAGTGATTTTTCAAATGAAAAAAATAATTTTTCACACTATAGCTTTTAGCCATGAATTTAATTATATTCAAAATTACTTGCTGAAAAGTAATTATTTTCAATGTATGCATAATCTTTTTCAGTTTTTAAAACTTGTTTGTATGTTAATGGAACAGTAGTAATAGCTTCTGAGCAGGACTTTTTAAACTGTGAACTTCACTCTCAGTAGGAAATTTTAGATACATAAATATATTTTGTAAAGTATATTTGTTTTATATTATTCAAAATTAGGAAAGAAAAATAAACATGGGTGTCTTTTTTAATACATTTCACAAAAATTTTCTGTTCAATTGTGTTACATTAAAGGCTTAAGTTTTATAACTAACCTCTTTGATAATGAGCTTATTCATATAGCAAATGGGTCATATGCTTTTTCACTTTCATTAGTTATCCTCACTGTTCGTTAGATACTTTCATTGTTTACTTCAGCTTTACTTCTGACAGTTCGTACAGTTCTTTATTTACAAATTTTTGTTTTTTTAATGCACTCTTTTTACTTTCTTGTGCAGACAAACTTTCACTATAAAGAAAAATCTTTTTGAATTTAAATAATTTAACTGTGGAAGACATCAAAGACAATATAAATTCAAATAAATTAGAAGAGTCTTTTTTTAAAAGAGTAACTGATTTATATCTAAATTTTTATGTAAGAAAAGGCGAAATGAAAATTGTCTTTACAGTGAAATAAAACCGAAATGTTTAAACACTATAAAGGGGATGATGTAAGTTTAATCTAATATAAAATTTTTTGGTTTATATTAGATTAAACTTACATCATCCCCTTTATAGTATTGTGATGGTTTTCATTCAGCTCTAATGATCTGCTATTAATATGCATGTATTTCATTTTCCTTGAAAATTACTCTGTTGCTTATTACGAAATTTATAGTGAACTTAATGAAAGATTAAAATTCCTGAAATTAAATGTCGTGAGTACACAATCGAATTAATAAAATTAATATTTGTTGTAAAATATTAACTTGTTGCACTGCTCTCTGGTATTAATAGGAAAGTGCAGTTGCAAGTTAATATTCACGGAAAGAATGAGAAAAAAAATATTTCAACATTCTGAAATGTAAAACTTTTTTATAAGAGGCTCTCATAGGCTTATTATCTAGTTTGTTAAATAATACTCATAGTTATTTACGAATAACGTATATAAATTGACTTTATGTTATCATGCATTAGGTTCTTAATATGATGTGGTAGTTGTCTTACCATTTCCTGATTTCAAGCAGAAGTAGATGAAAAATCGTCGAATCTTATGCACTCTTAAGAAATCCCTTTTCATGGTCTTTCTATCATATCAAACAGTATATAAATATTTGAATACATTTTACAAAATTGAAGTTAAGTGAAAGCCATTAGCTTTGTACTAAATTGCAACTGTTTAACTTCTACTAGTCAGAAATCCACGAAGTAATTATCATGCAGTTTTTATTGCTATTTTTTTAAACATGTGTTTACTTAGACAGATATATGAGGTTATATTGAATTAATTAGTTTTCAGTAAATATAAATGAATGGTGAATGATTTTAAAGCATTAAATAAATATTTCATTTTACTTAAAGTTTTGACCTGAAAGGAGCAACTGAAGTATTACATCAATTGATTATATTAAAAGATGAAAATTTTTAAAAATGAAGGAAAATATCATGAGATTTTCACAAGCTTTCAAAAATTATTTAAAATAAATAAAATATTTATTTACGATATTACTGAAATTCTTTTTTTCTTAACTTTTTATTAATTTCGATAATAAATTTTTCTCTCACTTTTTGATGTTTTCATCTGAAATTTCGTGAAATTGTGTGCAGAATTTAACAATTTTTTTTTCCTTTTCAAAGAGCATCATACCATTATGAATCTGGGCAGATTGACTTTAAGTTTTATGTAGAAACATTTCTAATAATGGATCATAAAATATGTCAAAAGTTAAAAGCTAGAAAATGTTTTTAATAAAAAAAATCTTAACATTTCCAAAAATGGGGCCAGGGGGGAGCGAGCTTCAGAGTAGTAAAATAAACAAAACTGTGATATGTATCATGAAGAAATTTTATGTTATGAGCATGACTGAAGCTCCTATAATCTTAGTCAATAGATTGAGAATCGATTCTGTACATGCACAGAAAAGTTAATGGTATTGAAATACCCTGTCCTAGCACTGTGTCAACTGATATAACTTGATGCTCATGCACCTAAATGTCTCCAGAACCACACCAATGTGACTTGAATTACAAGATTGTTACAGGAATTATAAATTACATTAGTTTCCATTACGAGAAGTTCATGCATAGGCATCTTGCCGGGGGGGGGGTTGTTATAGACGATGGAACTATTTAAAAACCGACTTTCAGGGGAAGTGATAACCTACTGATGCTGAATACTCAGTGTGTAGTCCAGTGGACTTTTGTGAAATTAAAAGTATTTAAAAAAATCGTTGATTATTTTTGGGAATGGAATTGAAAGCAACGAAAGATTTTGCATTTTAAAATTAAAATTTTGGTAATGGAAAATGCAAGGTAAAGATTTGATAAAATTGAGTTCATTAGCATTATTTAATAAAATTTAATTAAAAATTAAATCATAACATTGTACTAAATTTCCATAATTTTTTTCATCAGTCATTACTGTCTTTTGAAATATTCTCAGTTCTTGCTTAATAAAATATCTAAAAACTGTTAGTTCTAAATTAGGCAAACTGATTTTTTAATCAAATTAATTTTTCAAAAAATTCGTGCATGTGTTCATAGTTACTTAGCAATGCATATATTTTTTTTTATCGAATTTGGTTGCTCTATTTTTACTAGTGTATTCTGTATTATTCTCAAATTACAGTCTATTACTGATATTTTCTTTGATTAATAGTAGAGACTGCTTTTATGGATAGTTTTGCTTTTTTTTTTTTTACTTTTAAATTTTTACTTTTTTGTATACTAAAAGAAAGTATTGTAACTGTCAAAAAATTTGAACTCGAAATTTTAAGGAGGTTGAGTATGAAAAAAAAAATGTTTTTGAAATTATGATTGTTTGTGAACACGATATCTCAAAATCGCCTTACTCTAGATGGATGAAATTTTGAAAGAAATGCATTCAGAGACGTTTGTCCAGTAGTCCAAATTTAATTTAAGTCAATAACTACAAGAGAGTTAAATGAATAAAATTTGGCACATAGATCTAACATATAAAGTGTAAATACTTATCAAAGTTAGATAGAATGAAATCTATCAAAGTATTCGCCTCCTGCCGGTCTATATTTGTACAATTATATAAATGCGATAGCTCAAAAACGCAACGACTTAAATATATGAAATTTTGTGTTTGATGTTGTTACTACAATTGTAGTTCTGTGTCATATTTTAATATTGGTCGAAGGAAAGAAATTATAAATACATATTTAGTGTTCTAGTGCTTGTGTAATAACCGCATTCCAGTGATTAATCACCTAAGGTCGCATGCTTATAGGCTGATTTGTAACTATTGTTAGCTAATGGCATGTGGTTATTTATACAAAAGTACTTTTATTGGTCAGTATGTGAAAAAAATTCGGGAGTTTTTTTTTTTAAATTAATAACAAATATCAAGGAGACCTGTAGAATTTTACTGTAATTTTTTTTGCTGGATTAGATAGTATTTTATTTGAACTTCAGTTATATATTCTAATTGTATTGTACGATGTGTACTGTAAAAAAAAAGAAGTCAAAATTTTTATTTAAACTTTTTAAAAAACGATTAGGGGGTTTAACATTTTATTCATGGTGCTTCTAAAAGGGACAATAGTACTTTTTTGTGCTTTTTAATGTGCTTTAACAATTTTGTATGTGATTCAATTAATAAAATGTTATAAATGTTTCATATTCTTTCCAGATGGCAGCCAAAGGAAACTAAACAAACATTAAGTGCGTATATTCAGAGTTTGCATCTTAGTGATTTGACGTTGAGTCCAGTTGGAATGAATACTGAATGTTATCGCATCTATGAAGCAATGGCGTTTGGATCGGTGCCTGTTGTTGAAGATGTTATGACACCTGGAGTTTGTGGCGACTCTAAAGTTTTATCAGCACCGGCTCCGCTGAGATTACTCAAATCTTTTAATGCACCAGTAATTTACTTAAAAAATTGGGCTCAATTACCGGATCTTATATCTCAAGAATTGAGGATGCCACTTGAAGATAAAATCAAGAGACGAGTTAAAATTATTCAGTGGTATGAAAATTTTAAAATCCATCTCCGTGAAAACTTGTTATCAGTTTTAAAAGCAAACATTCTTAGAAGAGAGAGATGATTGTAATAGATACATTAGTCATTTTTATACTTTTAAATGTTTTTCTAACTCACATTTTTTTATTTTAATAATTATATTATCTGGTATAATGTCCCTGTGTCATAAGTTTGATAAATTATAATTATATATACAAATATATATCACTTTATTATTGCAGAGGAAGTAGTTTCCTGATGATGTTTGTTATGAAAATAAATTTATTTTTATATAACTGTTTTGTCTTTTTTTCCCCCTTTTCAGTAAGTTACAAGAGACTCATATTAGTTGTATTTTGCAATTTTTTACTGTACATGAATTCTTTTGAAAGTGTTGAATGCGGTTTTTCTTTCCATCGAAATGTTTTTGTGAAACAAATTCGATGACTTTCATGTTCATAAGTTTAATAAAAATCGCAGTCAAGAATAGAATTCTTAAGTTCGCAGCTATTAATTTAAACACCTTAGTGGTTCAATGCCTACAGAATGCAATCTTCAGAAAATTAAATTCTTTTTAGTAGAATTTATCAATATGAACTTTTGTATATTTGATAGAACTACTTGTAAAACATAAATTCCATCTATTCAGTGTTTAATTCATTAAATAATACTTTTTAATTCGCACCAGATGTTACTGAGGTGAATTCTCATTCTAATATACTGTTAAAAATGTCATGTTTATCAGAAATTTAAGCATTTCATATATAAGTTCAATTCTTGATCATACTACAAAATTAATATTTCTACAATTAACTGCTGCAAATAATTCGTGCATGCACGCAAGCACGCACGCACGCACGCACGCACGCACACACACACACACACACACACACACACACACACACACACACACACACACACACACACACACTTCAGATTTTCATATATTAGCAAATGTTTTAGCATTAAATATTTTTTATACCCATCATAAAATGCAATTGATAACTATTTGTAACATGGAATTGAAAATAAAGTATTCAGTCTATTTAGTGTGTTGGTAATAATGAAATTGTGTATTTGTGCATGATTGTTTGCCTTAATTAAATTTATTCTGATATTTTTGTATTCAAATACATTTATGAAGTAGTCTTCATCAGCCTATGAAGTAAAGATGTTTATAAGCCTGATGTCTTTTAGATATTCAAACCAAACCCTTTTTCCTATAGCTATTCTGGACTTTTGTTTGCTAAAAATATTGGTATAATATTTTTTCAGTTTTTACTTATCTTGTGTAAATATGCATTCAAGTATTATCGCTAAATTTTGGCAATTATTGGAGAACCTGAAGAACACTTGAAATCAACAATTTCTTAAAATGCCTTAAATGATAACCTTTAAAGATATCTCAAAATTTGATTGCAGTAATCATTTGATGTATTATAAAAATTATTTTTAATTTATCATGATAATTTTCAATTAATAATAAAAATTTTCCTCTTGAATAATATCTTAGTTTAAGTTAGTTATAACAACAAGACAACAAGTTTAATGTTAGATATAATTTAATTCATAAAATAGATTAAGATCAAAGAAACTGAAAATATCCATAATGAAAATTCTTTAAGCTTTATATTATTATTATTTATTTGAAAAACTTGTGGTTTTTCGTGTGTTAAAAAATAATGTAATGAGTGTTAATGATACGTATTTATTGACTAGTTAACTGTTTCTGATAATTAGGTTAATGCTTGAGAAATAATTATTTTCATTCGTTTTTTTTTTGAATTTTGTGTGTGTGCTTACCTGCTCAGTGTTCTAATTACAACCGTAATTAGAGTTATGAGTCTAATTAAGTAATCTTTTACATTTTTTAATTGTCATATTAAAAGAATTGGATACTTTCACCTACCTTATAATAATCGCTTATTTGAATTTCTGTCCAGCAGTGTTTGAAAGTGTGTCCATCATTGCAAATTGAAGATATAATCCGAATAAAGCAATAAAGTGTGTATATATATATATATATATTGATTAACTTAGTATTAACTTTCCATTGATATTTAGTTTTTGAACATTTGATGACTCCCCCCCACCTCCTTTTCGAACGTAATGCATGTGCTTAGGGAGGGCTAAAACATGAGAGGTTTTGTGTTATACCTTCCACAGCTACAGAAATTAGGTTAAATCTATAGAATTACAGATATATGATGAAAAACTACCGAAAAAAGAATATATATTTATACGAAAAATTTCAAAAACATCTAAAATGCCCGTTTGCTGTATCTTTGCTCACAGCAATGCAGATAATGAAAGTACTTATAGCATGGTTAGAAAAAAAAAGAAAGAAAACATAATCTTGCTCTAGTATGAATGCAAAAACACTGAATCACTTTTCATAATAAAAAGGAATATGGGAGTTTGTTATGATGTTAAAATATGCAAGTATTTACTTAAGCACTGACTTAAGAAAAGCAAATTTACAATTGTTTAACAAATAGTGTTAATTTATCTGGTGAACAAAATGGTATGTGATCAAAAAAATTACGTATATATTTAATCAATAATGCTATTACATAATTTCGAATAATGTTTGAAAACATTTGTTTTAGCTATTTTAAGTTCTTTGGAAATATGTTCTACAATAATTTGTTGATACTACATTATATGTGATAGTTAGGTAAGAAGTGATACTGATGAATGGGTAACCATTGTTGGAAGGTTTGCTGTCTAAATAACAGTTTATTTTCTGCAACAAAATACAACATATATTGGCTGTTGAGACAAATTATATCATAAGCGTAATTTATGACTGTTGGCATTTGTTAAAGTGTTATTAGATGTTCTATTTATTATTATCATCAATTTTGAATCAAATTTTGCCAATTATCTATATAAAGTATAGCAAAATTTCATCCTTACTTATTAAGTTTCCTGAGTTTTTATTAATATATTTGGAATATGTATTTAAAAATTTTTTTTACATTTGTGGATGGATTTTTACCAGTTCAGCATCATTGTTATCTACATTTTTAACATTACAATGTTTGTTATGGCAAAAAAAGTAGGTAAATGCAACTGAAACATATATAATTTCTCAACAAAATTTCATTTATCAAGATTTTATTTCTTTAATGCATTGATATTCCGTTTCATGCTTCTTTAAAGATTACTTCATTATTTTAAGTGGTTTTTAGTCGCATTCATTTCTGAACTTGCTCCTTTGTATTCTTTTTAAATATCAACCGTGTTACATCAATTTCGGCTTATTTCAATATGTATATGTACTTAGGAATACATAAAATTTATTTTTCAAAAAATGTCCTGGCATCTTACGAAACTAAGGATTTGTTGCTTATAGCGTGTATATAATATTTATAAATCAAAATTTTATTTTTATTTAGATGATTACTGCTATATATATTTTTATTTAGAATATTTATTAAAATTCTTTCCAATTTATTTATTTTATTCCTATGATGAATTTTAACCTTTGATACCATAATAAAATTGCGAAATTTTTCCTTTTAATTTTGGTTTTGCTTTATAACGTAACTACTTTATATTAAGAATTCTAGCCCATCCGGTGGCCCTTTCTGGGGAACTAAATGAGCTTTAAGATGTATCCATTGTTATATTCCATCCGTACCTCTACTTAAAATCAGTGGCAGAATGTTAAACAAAGGATTAGTCAGTTAAATCTCAGTGGGTTTATGAAAAGTGTACTAAAAGGTGATCATGGTATGATGGTGTTCGTTCTAAAACAAACATTACGAAACACTATTGTCGTTTCGTAGTGTTTTGTTTACTTATTTATGTGGCGATGTCTATTTTAAGATTTCGGCAGAATATAAATTCATTGATATTTACATATTTAAATCAAAAGTTGTGAGTCTTCGAGTTAAAATCGGACATAGCAGACGTGCTGTGCAATGCTCAACCCATTAAATAAAACAATTAAATTTTAAAGTGATTCTCATTAAATATATGTACTTATGTATGTAATACATGGCTTATCAGTATCAAATTCGATTATTAAATTAAAAAAAAACTAGTATATCACCAAAAGAATCATTCAAAATTTCGTGGATTTTTCTAAAATGATAGTTTTTTTTTTTTTTTTACTGATATTCAGTTTTCGGATTTTGTAGATATTTTTTTTAAATAATACACTTTTAGTGTTAATTTTTTTAAATAATGATTTAATACTTTAGTCATCATATTTTTTTTCTTCCATTTTTCGGGTGAAAGAATCGAACTCAAAATCCTCACAGGCCAAATGGGTTGCAGGCCTACGAACTGAGAGCAATCAAAGAAGCTCTTTCCTTCTATTTACTTCATTACTCCTCAGATCTGACAGGCGGTCTTGTCGTCTTTTCAGACTAAACATCAGCACTGGAGGCTATTGGCAATGGCAACTCAAATTTATTCCACAACATCAACAGCCTCATTTGCCGCATTGAAAAATCATGCATCCTCCCGTCGATTCCTGCTCATGTGGAAATCGACGGGAATGAAAGCGCTGATGCACTCGCCAAAGCCTCCCGTGAGTTGGATCAACCAAATTCTGTCATCGTAGAAGATGTTAACACAGTAGCAGACTTCTTAAAAAACCTTTCAAAAAGCCCTCCATTCCGTATCTCAATTGCCCCTGACACCTTGCTTCAATCATCGCAAGTCTCCGCACAGACCACTTCAAAAACATGAAAATAGCATCAGACAATACTAGATCCTACTCCATTTGCAAACATTATTTAACATTTTAAACATTTCACTTACGATCATTGAGATGCAGAAACATTTGGTTTACTGTGAACAACGGGATTTTTTGAGATGAAAATTTCAATTCTAAATCATGGTGAGAAGACGATGGCTTTATTTGAACCGGTATCTGTCTCTTCTGATTTCCAGACCTTACGTTTGACCCTCGACGTCAGTTAAACATGAACTTCCATATATATATGGTGGATCTGTGGTGGAATTTGATTTTGAACCTGGAAACCCATGTCATGGAATCAAGATTTTACCACCAGATTACTGCTAAATATTTGCTCACTCAAGCAATTTTGAAATAAAAAGTTTTCTTTCCAATTTTTAGTTTTGTCAAATTAAATTCGAATTATTAATGATAATCAAACTTTATGTTGCTGGGAATCGGAGAATGAATTCTAAATTGAATGAATTAAATCAAGTTGCATAACACATGAAAGAAATATTACATAAATTGTTAATCCTATCGAAATTTTGGTTAAGATTAATTACTCCTCAATTTTCCACGGCAGAATTTTCTTTTGTCGCGTTGAAAATTCCAAAACTGAGAATCCCTAGGTGTAAAGCTCATTGATAATTTAGGTTTGGTTAAGAAAAATTGCTGAGGCGTACTTCCTGTAGAGGCTTATTAATTAAAATAACTTTAATGTTACAGTTAATTTTTTCTTGTAGCGGGTTCGAGCCAATGCTAAATTCTGAATTGTTTTATTTTTCTTACAACGACTTAAGGAATCGTGCTCTGAATTAGGTTTTTTGTCTATGTATAGTAAACAAAACAAAACAAAAATTGACAATGTTTGAACCTTTTGTGTAAATTTATATATAATTGCACTAATTGTTAATCCAATTTTCCTTGCCTTTAATTTTTTTTTTCTATAAAGTATGAGGTTGTCGTAATTTACAGAATTATTATCATTATCACTTAATTCTACCTCTCAGAAATTGATGAAATAGTAATATAGTCATAGTGGGACAAATTGGAAAAAGCTTTTTCTTTTCTTTTTTTATTGATAGAAACTTAGGAACTCAAAATCCCCCCCCTTTTTTTTGTATTCTAAATAAAAATATTTCGTATTCAAAGAAAGGGAATTTTTTAGTATTTACATATGATATTTTGATTTAGTCCGTGAAAAGGACATTCACTTACGATGTAAAGAGTGAACAAAATATAGTCACCTATAAAATTATTTTTACATTTTGTTTAATACTAAATATTTTTTTAGTTATCCAGGAGGCAAAATTGTTTATTAGCTTGAAAAGAAAACTTGTAAATTCAGTATTTGACAATTCTTTATTAATGACATTTGGAACGTGGAGTTGCTTTACATCTTGACGACTTCTTTGTTACCATTATCAGTTTTCTTTGTTTAGCATAATAAATTAATTTAATTCTCATAGAATTTCCCTTTTGAAATTTTTTGTCTCTTCAATCTCATGTGGGAAGATTCTGTTGTGAAATGTTCACTCTCGTGTAACTTCTGTTTTATCTCCTTTCCTTTTGTAACTTCTTTCAATTCTAATTTTAGATCACCTAAATAATGATTTCAAAAATCAACCAACTGATGAAGGGAATTTCGATGATTATTACATTTACATACATATAAAAGAAAGCAAAATTTCAAGTTGTATGTAGAATTTATGAATGTTGAGACTAAAACTTGAATAATAAAGCTTAAATTGCAGTGTATAGATTCACTTACAGAGACTAATTGATATTTTAAAATATTTGAGCTGTTATTTTTAGTCAGAATATAAATAAAAGGGTGACTTACCTTTTTGGTGTGAAACGTCGCCTCATTTTTTGTAGGCTTTGTGAAAATAATTACTTTAAAACAATAGCAGTTAATTCATCCTTTAAGTTAGTATACTAAATATAAAAAGGACAGTATTTTATGTGTTAGTTTTTAAATTTAACTCAGTTATTGACTTTATTGAGAAAACCTTAACAATTATTTTGTTAGGTTGTGATAATTATGAATAAATTTTATTAAGTTCGTTTGGTTTAGTTTAGTTTTATTAACGTTCCGCTTTAAAGCAACACTAGGGCTATTTTGGGTTGTAATTTTGAACCGCTGTCAGATGGCGAGGACGACACCTGAGCTGGCACCCGCCTTTCCACATCAGCGGGAGGACGTTTGGCTCAGACGGATTTAACTTTCACCAGACCCTCTTACACAACGGCTCTTCTGTGAAATCGCATATCGAATCTGAAACCCCTCGGTTTCGAAGCCGAGACCTTATTAAGTTAGCAGCCACCAGGTCACCTTATTGGTATTTGTTAAAGAATTAACTGAATGTTTTCTATCAATTGTTTTTTGACAGATAAAAAAAAATTAGCCACTATTTTATTTTCTTAAAAGAAATATGGACAAAGAATGTAAAGCTTATTTTCTTTCTGTTTTTGGATGATATACTTAGTACTGTATTAAACCCTTATCGCTCTTTATGGTGACACAGAAAACTAGTTTATCAATAGTATCAGGTGTTAATATGCATAAATGATCAAAATGTAAAAAGGCGCGAAACTTTCCTCATCTTTAAAAAAAGCATTTCACAGTTTCTTAACAAGATAGCTGCATTTTTCTTTTTCAGATTTTTTGCTGCGTGGTATGAACTCTACAGAATTACCAATAAATCCCGTTACCGTTAGAATTACCAAACAAATAAATGCCAGATAGGATAAATAAAATTTTCTTCTAAAAGCTGTTTGTAAATTAATTTGACTACAAAAAGCATTTATCATATTTGATGACATCATGTTTTAATATAAAAGAAAAGAAATCTATAAAATGTTTTGGGATTTTTTTTTTCTGGGATATTGTGAATGAATATCTTTTAGTTGTGTTAAGTTTTCTCTGCTGCCCAAAATATTACTGATAAAAAAATTATCGTACATTCACAAAATCTAATTTCAAATATTAATAATGTTACAACAGTATTGTCTCAACAAGAGTTGTCATACTGACGATGCAAAATCATTGAAATACTCTTATTTAATGATGTAGTTGTATTTAAACAGAGGCCATCTGTGACTTCAAAGCATCTTTAGAGTATGCATTTATCTGTGAAAGTTTTTAAAACCTTCTTGTTCTTTCCCCATTTCATGAATTGTTTCTTTGTACTCTCTACATTTGAAAAAAGTATCTTTAGTTTATAAAGTTACTCTCATTTCATCAGAAACCTTTGATTTTTTGTGTAGTTAAAAGAAAAGTATTTAAATCATCCGTTTTTGCTTAAAAAGTTTTTTAAAGTGTGATTGTAAAAAAGTAATTATAATCTCTATAGAAATCAAAGGTACATTGACTTTCCATTGGTATCATTTAAATAACTACTGTTCAGTCTCGTAGTACGTTCAGCTATGGCTCTAGCATCATAAAGTCCCTCTATATCCCCAAAGTATAGAAAGAAGCATTTCGAATTAAATCTTATTTACTTGGAATCTCTAATGGGAAAATAGTGAACACAATTATTTTTATATCTTTTTTTTGTATGCGTTCCAAGTCTCAAATAAAGTTTATAAGAAACAAACAGAACAGTAAGTTACGAAATAGTATTGCAGTTTGTACCAAGCGATTAACGTGAATATTTTAAAGTATTTTTGTGCTATCGCTTTAAATTAATTGTTGCAAATGTATAATATATATTCTGGTTATAGTGCTCAATTAATCAGGTCGTAGATGTAGTCAAAATTATAAAACATACTCCTTTAGATATTT
The DNA here is from genome assembly GCA_026543055.1 of Argiope trifasciata. NCBI lineage: Eukaryota > Metazoa > Arthropoda > Arachnida > Araneae > Araneidae > Argiope > Argiope trifasciata. The sequence continues at coordinate 1,814,588 of JAPMOQ010009429.1, forward strand.
TTCTTTCATTTAATTCCCAATTAACGCAGTATACTGTCTTTGTAATTTTATTTAGATACACTTTTTAAAATTAATTTCTTTTCATTTGATTGACTATAAAATACTTGCATATTTCTTTTGACGATACATAATAATCTTAATTTTCTATCGATCTTAAATCTTTGAATCACTTTTGTATGATTAACCCTTTACGGTCGTATGTCTACCAAAGCTTTTTTACCGTTAGTATGTCTGCTCTCAGCCACCACAACAAAGAAATATATTAAACTTATATTGTATTCGTCGTATCTTAATCTCCATTTAAGATATATCAGTTTATACTTTTTATAACAGAAATGTTAAAGAACTTATTCACGAATCAATATGGTGCTTCTACCACTTTGTGATAACGAAACCCGATATTAATTATGCCGCCTCTGATTCGCCATGGAAAATCAAAGGGTGGAAAATGCTAAACGAATTATTTTCTCGACAATTATCATCGAAAACCAGGACTTCACAATAGAGACTGTTTTGAAATATGTATACCACTCGATGGCGAATTATAAACTGTAATTTTTACAATAAAATATTACCTTGTTTACAATATCTAAATTTACAAAAGAATGTATAAATTGTTTTCCTTTCATAATCTTGTGCACTATATATCACTGCACACTTAGCGGAAGTTAATTCCAACCAGTACGACATTTACGTCCAATTTTAATACGACCGCAAAGGGTTAAAATTTTAAAACGAGCGTAAAAAGGGTTTATTATACTACAACCCATAAAAAAGTAGGATTTATTTACCCAATAGAGAATGCAATCTGATTATGGGACGTATATATCCATTAAGGCCAAATGGATTATAGGCTTATGATAAGAAATCAGTAATGAAAAAAGATAGTTTGTTTGTGATAATTCAACAATCAGAACCTTTTCAAAGTATCAATTTCTTTAACGGTATTCCATTCCAGTCCTTTGAAGTGTATAGTGTTTTTATGTTGTTTCAATTTCTTAGGATTTTTATCGTTTATAAATTAATTCTTTATTAAATTGTTTGAAGCTGAGTTATAAGACATATTAGAAATAGTTTAAAGGTTAAGTCAGATTGATTTTCAAATCAGGTGGATTGGATTTGAAAACTGGAGTTGTTGCTGTATTTTGAGGATAATGAGGCTACAATTAAAAACATTTTCTATGTTTTGAGGTGCTTTCCGCCTTATTTATAATTACAAAGTAACTATCTCATCAAGAGTAATCATTAGAATGTTCATTTATTGAGTAATGTGGTTACATTGAAGAGACACTGATTTTAAATAAAGGGCTTGAAATAAAAAGATAAATTTACCACTAATTAAATATTTTTAAGTAATATAGAATATGACAATGGTAGTTAAATATCATATGATAATACTTGTTGCAACTTTAATCACTAAAAATTATAGCAAGAGAGAAAGAGAAATTACCTGTTATTTCTCGGAACACATTGCCGTTATTCTACACTTAAATAATTCTGAAATCAAATAATAATAATAATAATAAAATAATAAGTACCTTTGCATCATGAAATTTCTTGTATTCCTGTGACTCTTGATTAAAACATTTCATTGAACACTCTTTTAAAGTAATAAACATGCATTTGAAGGAATTGAAGGAATTATCTAGTACTTTATACATTTTCTTACTAGTGAAGGAACATCTTTAAAACTATAATACAAACAATTATACAGCTGCACTATCTAGAATTTTTACAATTTGTAAAGGTCATGTCTGTTTAAAATAAATATTACATAACGTCGACAGCTTTGTGCAGGTCTTTTTGGTTGTGAAATAAATATGGCATCAGGATTTTCACAAATATGAATGTTCTTTGCTGTCCTTTGCCGTTAAAGACATGCAATTTGCAATTCCATTTAACTACCTTGACAAAAGTTTGATTTTGTCAAATATATCTTCAGTATGGTTGTATAGTACACTAATTATATGTCTCGCGACACAAATTTATACATCAAGGATAAATTAGGCAACAAAAATTCCATCAATTAGAGATTTTCACACGGAAGTTTTGATTGTCTTTACAAAACTTTTTGCTCGGTTACGTAGGAACTTCACTGCTGCATCTTTGCCCCAAGAGCAGGGCAAAAGATAGGAAAAGCAAAATCCAAGTGATTCGGTTTTCAGGTTGACCACTGGTTTCTAAACATAAGAAAAAAAAAGACATCACTTGAATTGTTTATCCATTTAAACATAAAAGACAAATAATTAGCACGTTCGCTGCCATCCATGAGTATATTCGTAGTTAGTGTATGATCTTCACAAGCCAACTACGAATATCTTGGTTATAACTTCTTTGGTAAAAGTGTTTGTGCTTTTATTATAAACTAAGTTGAGGAAGCATGGCAACGAATGTGTGAAGAAAATAAAAAGTTTGTAGTTATTTGAATATTATTCAAAGATAAACTAAAATCTTTATGGGCTTTGAAAGAAATTGATTAGCCTGATTTTATGATTAAGACCTTTACATGGATTACTCTAACCCCCCTCCCCTCTTTCTTCTATTCAAAGGCAGCATTTAAATCAAAAACAAATAAACCTTTAAAATATTAAAAAATGAAAGCTTTTCTTTTCTCTCCTCATCCTTTTTCTAAAAATAAAAAGCGTGACTCTTAACTGTTTTAGTGATTCAATTTTTTTGGTCGTTTGCTTTTACTTACAGGGATCCCAAAAATGACCGATGCATTTGAAAAAGAAACTGGAAATTTTAATTCTTTGCTGTTCATTGATTTTATCAGGCTGTTGGTAGACAGAAACAGACTAATTTATAGAACGAAATAAATCAATTTGGATAAATGAAAAAAATAAATTACACAAAATCATTTTTAGGAAAAATACTGGAAGTGGACTTGTTCAATCAAAATGTGTCCAGTAGTACTGGAAGTGGACTTGCTCAATCAAAATGTGTCAAGTGGCACTGAAAGTGGACTTGCTCAATCAAAATGTGTCAAGTGGCCATGGAAGTTGACTTGCTCAGTCAAATTGTGTCCCTTGGTGGACAGCAGAGGGTTCAGCACGTCGTTCTCAAAGATCTTATGTGATTGAACTCTTTGAAGCACAGTGGTTTATTTCCTGTATTGCTTATATTAATGTATTTAATGCATAGGGGCTCACTTTTTAAAGCACTTAATGAAAATTTAAAATTTTTAAGTTTTAAAAAACTATCTCCAAAACTATCTTGAAAAAATATTAAGATACACTAAAAATATTTTTAGCCTGGTTATCACAAATAAATTTATAAAAACTAACTTTTATGCATTATAAAATATTGGAATTACAATGTGCGTTTACATTTATTTACTTAATGATTTAAAAATAATTCAAAGTATAAGTAATTGCTTTTCAAAAATGTTGGAATATAATTATTAAATAATTATATTAAGTTTTTCTATAGACAAATCTTGTAAAATAGCAATTTTTATTATTGCATTTGTTTGAAATTTATTAATTATTTATAATCCTTTAAAAATTATAGGTTTAATCATTAACTAATAATTATTGCTAATTTTTCAGGAATTTTATTGCTTTATTAAAAAGTATTTAAATAAATAAATAAAAACATATATTTTAACAAAGTTACTTAGATAATTAAGAAAAAACTAAAGTACGTCATTAAATGCTGATTAAATTAAAAATGTAAAACTAAACTGACCACTCATTAAAAGAGGAGCCTCATGATGTACATAGATAAGGGCCAGCCACAAAATGTAAATCTACCACTTAAAAATATGCATAAAAATTATTTTTAATCATTTGAATAATTGGAGTAACATGTGTATCACTAAGAATTATTATGTCCTGTTACAGATTTCGTATGATATTTCTAGACCATCTGTTTATACACATCTCATAACGTGCTAGAGAAATTTCAGGCTTTTAGGTCACTAGCTGCATAAAGACAAGTACTGTATTTTTTTGCCTTTATTAAATGCTAGAAATTGTACAAATAATAAAGACATGACATAGTATTCAGGAGATGACTTGAAAAAATTTATTTTATTTACAAAGTATTTTATTTCACAAATAAAGAAATAAATACAGGAGAAATGCCATTTATATTCTCATGTAGTATACAGGCAATCCTATGTAGTACTAAAGTGAAATAATTATTAAGAATGCATTATTTAGTGATTTTAATTAGTCGGAATATACATAAATGTTGAAGTCGGTTGAAGGCCGTTGATCTTAATACTTTAAAGGTACTTTCGTTTACTATCCTTTATGCGAGTGACGTTTATTCGTATAAAAACACTTTTATTAGATAGGAAAGATAATTTAATTAAAAATATGAAGATAAAAATATTATAAAAGTATGAAATGTAAAAAAGAATTGGTGAAGGTTATCGAATCTCAATGAGTGAAATAAGAAACAAAAAATATCAGTCATTGGTTGTATTAAAAATGCTATAAATGTGATTACAATTCCAGTTTACTTAAAGATTTTCCATCTCCCTGTCACGCTTTAAAGATTTTTATTTTAACTCTCAGATTTTTGAAATTGTTTTTTTTTTGTTTTGTTTTTAAATGCACTGATAAAAAAGCGTTTCTTTTCCTTTTCTTTCTTTAAAAGGATTTTTAATGTTTATTATTATTTTTTATTTCCCATTTTTTGGTCTTAAATATATTTCTTAATGAATGATTATTACATACTATTGAATTGAAAATGTTATATTTCTCAATTGAATAATAGATGAGCCCAATGCGAAATCAGTTTTTAGCTAACTTAATCTATTAATTGATAACTAAGACCTCTAAAATTATTAAAATATTTTGTAGTTAACATATCTAAAAACATTAAGTTATTCAATAACTGTACAAAATTTCAAAATTGTAGTACATGAGGAAATGAGTGATTCTTTTAATTCATAAATTAATTGATGGTGCAGAGGCATTTCAATATTTTCAATGATATAAGATGACAATTTTCATTTCATCAAACTCTACACTGTCCATTTTGTCTTTTTTTTTCTTTTCTTTAGGAATCCAGGCAAGATAAGAAGAAATTCATTTATGTTGACTTTTTGTTTTTGAATGTTTTTAAGTACCTTTTGCCTGTTGAAATGTTAATGGTTTAGAAAGTTTATATGAATTAAAAACGGATTTTTCTGTTTATATCTTAAAGGATTGTTTTGAAGATGCAATGCAGTGATTGTAATTTTCAGAACAACTATGCCAGCTATATTTACTTATCGGTTCAACAATTAGTGTGCGAGTCTGTGTTAGGGTGGGAGGGACTTTCCATAATTTTCAAACAAAAAGCTGAAAATAAGTAACTCTTGCAAAGAATCCTAATAAATTATGGATAAATCAATAGAATTCAATCTATTAATTTTCCAGTATTTTTATTATATATTCGCAATGCTCTTCATAGTTCTAGAACAGAGTTTCCCAAACTTTTTTGTGTCGTAGACCCCTTGCCATGTTTTTCCGTATTGAATAGACCCCCTACTTACCTGATATTGATTTCTTGTAAATTTTTAAATGTAGTGAAGTTTACTGTTAAAAACTTAAAGTAAAAACACATGCTAATTTATACATTTATTAATTCAATTTAAATTTATACTACTCAAAATAAAATTTCGTATCTATTATGTAAAATCTATGTAACATGAAATAAACATAAAATAAACTAACATAAGCAAAAAGTCAATATTTAGATTCTGACATGGCATTAGTCATCTATGGGCAAAATAAAATTATTTAAATAAGCTTACAGCTTACAAAATTTTATAAACATATTCAAAAAAATTTTTACTTCATAGGTACTTTTATGAATAATGTAAATGTTTTGATATTATAAGATAGTATGATGTGAGTAAATAGGTACTATCAGTGTATGTGTTGAGATTTACTATCGTGGATCCCCATTTTCATTTCATGGACCCCCAAATTTTTTTTCCGCTGACGTAGACCCCTTGCAGGTTGTCATAGACCCCTAGGGGTCGCTATAGACCACTTTGGGAATCACTGTTCTAGAATAATTTAATTCATTTGATTTAGAAACTATTTACTTTTTTGAGTCAGAGAAACTTAAATAATTAAAACTTTATTCATTCATTCGTTCCTCTTTTAATTTATTCATAAAATAGTAAGCAATCTCACTAGTAACTTTAGCAACACTATTTCTTACCAATAAAAATAAGTAAATTGAAATGCTGAATTTACTGGGGAATTTACCTTCTTTTATCTCCTTCTTGAGCTGAGGAGTTTCCTTTGCTTTGTTGACACGCTTATCTTCAACAGTATTGATGTGTTCATTTGTTCTGTAAGCTCCATCTGGAAATATGAAATTTATATTGTCAAATTATGTATATAACATCGTTAAACTGATGGTATAAACTATTTCAAGTGCGCTACATTTTTCAAAATTATCTTATTAGTAAGATTGAGAGCATATTCTTTATAAAATTTGTTCTCAATCTTACATTTACATCCCCTCATTTTAAATCGATCGACTATGACAGCTTAATGACTTTTTATGCATATTTTAGCCTCATTCGTGGGGGGGGGGAGAACTTGAGTAAGTGTATGAGAACCTGCCGTAGGTTCTGCAAGTTTCTAGCAGAGCAATAATGGTGATGTAACTGGTAAATGACCTCTATCGCCAAACGCCAAACGCCAAACATACTCATCATTGAGTCTATTTTGTATAGTTCACAGCGCTCCTGATATAATAATCTAAGACCCAATCATTCAGTGCTCCCTCATATCAATGAATGTGATCGGTTTTTCATTATAATTACAGGATAAAAATACATGTATTACCCAAAATAATCAAGCATGCATTAATAGAATTTCGTTTCTTAAAGCACTTTCATTGATTGCTTTAGGACATATTTTATAAATTGATACAGATTATAAATTTGTATGATAAATAGTTGACTACCTGATAAATCACAGCACATAACGCTAATAGTTTTTATGAAAGTATCCTGAGACGAAGTTGTAGAAAAGTAAAGGGGATATGCGCACCTAATTATATTTTTTATATAAGTTATACATATAATATTAGGCAACCATGGATGGGTGCAAAATATTTTTTGCTTTGACAGTTTTTAATCTAATTTTGTTACAATTAGGGTAGAATAGCCGTAAGTAAAAACTCGTTCCATTCATGTGGAGATTTGGTTAAATATGAATGAGCTAACCAATGCCTAAAATAACACAGGAAATGTGAATCACGCAAAAATCAAACTAATTATGAGAGTCTTATCCAGCACATTCTAAGAAGTTTATGAATGAAAAAATATTAGAATAATATTAATACCTTATCAAGTACACTCTGTCAGATTCCTACGTGTCTCATTTCATTCACTTAGTTTAAGAACATTCATAAAATCAAAACATTTGTTTCAATAATATTCGGTACAAATGCGTAGGGTTCCTAGTTTGGAGTTATGATAAATAAATAAAATCAAATTGATATTCACAAAGCTAATAAAATAAAAATTTAAATTTAAAACAAACTATTAGCAGGCTAAAAGATGCTGAAAGTTAAACTAAATTGACGATGTTATTAAAAAAGAGGTCTCATAATGTGACAGCTAAGTCCGCAAAGTACCTAAATCCGCCACTGATAACTATTGTTAGAAAGATAGAAATATAACAAAACTGAAATTTTAATTTTAAATAAAATTTTTTTATATGCTATTAATAAATCACGATTATTTTTTGGTGATATTTATAATTTTTTTTAACTGTATTTTATTAAAGTTACTAAGCATGAATTTTTTATGCTCGCATGCTTAAATTTCCCATAGTTTGCTCTATTCTCTCATCCTTTATTTTCTCCTGAGTATTTTTCTGGTCATTTATATTTCTGGATTCAGAAATAATCTATGATTTGTAATTTTTCAAGAAAATCTTGTCATAAATGTTCATTCAATATTTAATTCAATTTTTGAAATGAAGGCATACGAAATACTCAAATGAAAGGTGCCGTCATCTAGTAAAGAAAATTGTTAATATACAATTATGAGGAAAAATTATGAACGGAAAAATATTTACTGCGCATTTAGTAAAACAAGTAAGAAAAAATAGAGCTCTGAAAATCCTTTAAAATTTTTCTAAATGCTAATCCAGACTTAAATTACTTATGAATTATTTCAAATTGTATTGTAATTTTTTAATGAAATTTAAATTCTTTTCTGGATTTATAGATTTCATTTTAAAGCATTTTATCTTAATTCCGTCGATTTAAAAGAATTAAATAATTTCTATAGGGAATTTTCTTTTTTTAGCTGTATAGCCTATAAAAGTGAAAAGTATAGAACTCAAGTAAAAAGAGCCAAATTCTATGAAATAATCATTTGTAAAAACGTTTAGCATTTGTAGTAAATCGAAAATCTGTTCAAATAAATGCTGAATCTTGTTCATTCAATTCAGTTTTTGAAATGAAGAACTAAATATTCCGATGAAATATGTCGCCATCTAGTAAAGGACGTTGATACTACACAGTCAAGAGAAATATTTATGGACGAAAAATATTTCAGATTTAACAAAACAAGCAAGATTATTTACAAAAGAAAAATAGATTTATGCAAGTCCTTACAAATTTTTCTGTGCGTTTATCCAGATTTATATTTCTAATAAATCATTTCATATTATATTGTAATTTTTTAATGAAATTTAAACTCTTTTCTCGAGTTATAGATTTCGTTTCACGGCGTTTTATCTTAATTCTGTAGTTTTAGAGTTGTATTTGATAATTTCTAAAGGGACTTTTATTTTTTTATATTTTATAACTTTTAAAAATTAAAAAAAATGTATAGAACTAAAATAAAAGGACCGTAAACTATAAAAAAATCCTTTGTGAAAGAGCTTAGCGTTTGTAGATAATTGAAAATCTATTTAAAAAATGTCGAACCAAGAAAGAGATATATGACAATGCAGGTATGTGATAATGGTTGCAGGAAACACGAGATTTTAAGATAGTACAAGAGTTCTTTATTGTAAAATCATCCATTTTTAAAAAATCAAGTTAATCCGTTATTCCACTCATTATCTAATATTAAAAAAAATTACATTGATTATTTCTTAGATTTTTCTCTCGTATCCTAATAAATTTCTCCATCAATTCTGTAGAGAATACAGTGTAAATTCTGGTGTATTCTGCTAATGGTATCATTGAAAAGAAAGAATTAAGTATGTGGGTACATCGTCAAACAGTATTAGGTGGCGATTTTTTTTTTAAAGTTAAAAAAGAAATAACAATTTTAACACTTAAATGCATCAAGCTCTGAAAAGGCAATGGTAAATAATTTTGCATATATGAGTCTATTTTAGTGTTATTAGAGATTAAGAGCGGTCCTTTTGAAATTATCCTATATACTTTTTAATAAATGTATAGACGTATTATTAACTATACGCCATTGGCCAAAAAATTATGAATGAGCTTAGAAACGTATGAACTTTGGAGATTAATAGCTGGGATGATTTTAATACACGAGGATCAAAACATTGAATTTTAGAAGCTTTGTTTCCGACCGATTTAAATCAAAATTTGATATAGTGGTAATTACAGCCTCAAAATGACATAACAAATTTTATACATTTAAGATACTGTTATGTACATTTGAGTTGCAGTATTCATTTATATACACCCTTTGACAGACGTGGCTCCAAATTTCATGTAGATCTACATTTTAGATGCTTAATTCTGTGTACTAAATTTTTTTTATTCATTTTTTTTTTCATTTTTAGTAATGTTAACTTTTATTCAGACAGTACGACGGACAGACTTTCCTTTATAGATTTCATTCAAAACTTGATAAAAATCTACAAATTTAGTTTAAGGTTCATATACCAAATTTCATTTATTTTGCTAAAAGCTGATTTGAGCTATCGTGTTCACAGAGAGACAGACATAAATCCAAAATTTGTTTCTGGGACTCAAGGAGATCTGAAGTGTGGATATTTCTCGAAATCACGAATTTTGAATTTTTGAAGATTGCATTATTTTCTCTTTGTATATAAGAAAGCATAAAAAAAGATAGGACAAAAGTAATACAACAGTTTTGATATTTGACAAAAAATATGCATTTTAGGAGTTGAACTAACTGCTTGTTGTCGAGACAAAGCTTGCGCATTATTTTTCTGAATATTCAGAGAATACACGTAATCAGAGAACTTACTATTATTAGAGACCAGAGGAGTATATTTGTGTTACAGTGAGTAATTTTTCATATAATACCTCCATTCAGCCAACATGTTTATTCTTAGCATTTAATTGTTTTTTAATCAAAATGGAATTATGAGGATCTTTTTCATTCGGAAAAATTGAGACAGTTAAGCAAATTTATCTACTAAACATAATTTCCTACTTAATCTTCACTCACTCACTCACACGCACGCACGCACGCACGCACACACACACACACACACTATATATATATATATATATAAGCCGAGTAAAAAGGAATAAAACATAATAAAAATTACAACAAATAAAAAAAGAATCCGGCCTGAAGACTCTTTGAAGGATCATCCTCAGGTGAGGATTCAAAATAAGGGATTTTTTCTGTGAGGAATCGGACAGTGTCCAATAGTATTGACCCGAAAATTAAGGCAAAAGAGATACATCAATTTTAACAGCAAAGACACAAAAACAAAGCAACATTAAAAACTTCACCAAGTAAAGCAAAAATATATACAAAAATATATAAAATAAAACTACATAAGAATATTCAACCAATAATTAAAATATTCTAAGAATAATTAAGAAAACAAAAAAAAGAAAGAGCATACCAGCAACAGGCGGAGAAATCTCACCATAGCATCCCAACCGCTATTCAAATTTGAATACAGTGTCAAGCAGTGAAAAAAAGATAAATGGAGCTCTGAGCGTCATCTATTTGATTTTTGTTAAAAATTTAGATTTCATCATTTCTTTTTTTTATTAAAATATTAATATTGCAGTATATTTTGGGAAAATCATTATTGTTTAAACTTTTAATAAAACTATTTGTTGCTTTTATAAATAAAATTTTGTTGTTACAAATTGTTTTAATTTTATAAAATTGTGAGAAAATTAAATTTTAGAAAATTTTAGAGCCGAGATCAGAGTGATAATTACAATGTTTAATTATTTTAAAGCTGAATTCGTCTCTTTTATCATAAATACCAACTACTGTTTTATCGTCGGCAATTTCGATTCTTAAATCCAGATAAGTAGCTCGAAGAAGATTTTTATCTGTGTCTGTTAAAATTAATTCTTTAGAATAACAGTTTGTAACAATATTGGCATTCTCTAAGTTAATCAAAATTAAATCCTCAATAAATCTCCAACCCTTTATTTAATTATTTTTAATTGTTTTTTTCTGTAATAATGCAGGAAAATATTATCTAAAGTACTTGAGAAAGCTGTACCCATTCGAACACCCTTAACTTGTTTATAAAAATTAATACCATTGTAAACATAATTTTCGGTTATATTAAAATTGCATAAAACCAGTCAGTTATTTTTATTAACGATATCTTCATTTAAATATTCGCCATATATAAGAGTACAGACATTTAATAATTTTTCATGGGGCAGGTTGGTATGTAAATTTTCAAAGTCATAAGCCTTAATCTTATAAATTTTGTTTCCTTTTAAAAATTGGGCAACATTTTTGTTGTTATTAATAACAAAGTTACCCTCATCTTCAATTTTATTTAGGATAATTTTTTGGTATTCAAAGAAATGTTTCCCCGTGTAGTAAGTGTAACTGCCTGTGCTACAGGTAACGAATCTAAATTTGATTGGTTTTTTTTATGAAATTTTACTGTTTGAAAAAATTGGGGTACTTTAAAGAGCATGTTTTAATTTTAGTTTTTTTAGCGAAAGCTAACATTTTTTTATCCATTTCTTTTTATCGGTATTAACTAAATTGTAAGTCAAATTAGAGTTATTAGCAGTTTTTTATTATAATATTTACAAATTAGACATAAATTATTTGTCCATTTATCTATTACTGTGATAATGATTCTCTCTTTTAAATTTTTTATTTCTTTTTTTTAATGATTTGTCAAAATACATCCCCCGTTCTTTAGTTCTGAAGTTAAACGCATTATACTTTGCTTTGATCTCTTCTAAAATCCTTATTTTTCCTTCTCTGAAACCCTCTGGAGGCCAATCATATTTCCTAGATAATTTAGAAATAAAAATATATAAATCTTGCCCCATAGGAATTAAGTCTTTTTTACTGCTTAATTTTTCTCTCTCTCTAAATTTAGTTACCCTTTCCATTAGATCTCTTAAAGAGCCAGAATCTATAATTTTTAAATCCTCTGTTATTATATGCCCTTTGTCAGTATCTACACAATTTCTATAAATTTCTTTGTGACAATTACAGTCTGTTTTGCTATTTATTTTTATTTACTATAGTAATTATAGTTACAAATTCTTTTCTTTAAAGTTGCTGAGTAACTGAGTAAATGCTATTGAAACAATTGCATTATTCTTTAAAGGAAAGAAAACTTAGTTATTTTACATAATTTCAGGTAACTTTAGTTTTTCGTAGTTAATGTCTAAAAATTTTATCACACAGAATTCTTTGTTTAAATTACTTTCATTATTAATTAATAAATCGTTTTTCCCAATATTAAGTTTAAATTTAATAAGATGACAAATTACACATTTAGAGTAAAAAATTTTAAACTTTAAATAATCGAGTTTATTATTTATTAAATAATTAAATTTATTTTTTCTAAGACCAAAAATATAATTCAAAATTTTGTGAATGTTTGCACTAATGCGATCTAGAATACAATAATTCAGCAATTCCTTATAAATAATGTGAAAATTACCCCCTTTACCATTACCTCTTTTAAATCTTTTTTTCTAAAGTTTTCTATTTTTAAAAAATCCTTAAAAATATTAAATTTGTTATAAATACAAGTATTGCTTGTATCCCCATAACCATCATCATTTAATTTGCTCTTCAGTCCATAAGGAAACAAAGTTTTTAAGTCACAAATATAAATTTTTCGAGGTATAGTCTTTTACTTAGATATTAATATTATTAAAGTTATGGCATTGAAAGTGCTCTTGTTCAAAGTCAGAATTCTTATTTTTTATAAAGTTTTTAATATCAGATCTATTGTTATTAATCCTTACATTAAGTTCGGTGCAAGTTTGACCAATATAATTTAAATTACATTCAAAACAATTTATAACATAAAGCAGGTTTTTATTTTTACAGAATATTTGTAAATTTGCATTCATTATTGATTTGTTCTCTACCTACTAATGGACAGGTCTTACACTTTTTGTTACCAAATAAAACTTATAAGTATACCACGTAATACTTTGACTTTGTAAATTTATATACCAACCTGCCCCATGAAAAATTAATGTTTGTACTTTTATAAATGACAAATATTTAAATGAAAATATCATTAATAAAAATAACTGGCTGGTTTTATGCAACTTTAATATAACCGAAAATTATGTTTACAATGGTATTAATTTTTATAAACAAGTTAAGGGTATTCGAATAGGTACAGCTTTCTCAAATGATTTAGAAAATATTTTCCTGTATTATTACTAGAAAAAAATAATTAAAAGTAATTAAATAAAGGGCTGGAGATTTATTGAGGATTTAATTTTGATTAACTTAGAGAATGCTAATACTGTTACAAACTGCTATCCTAAAGAATCGAAATTGCCGACGATAAAACAGTAGTTGGTATTTATGATAAAAGAGACGAATTCAGCTTTAAAATAATGAAACACTGTAATTATCACTCTGATCTTGGCTCTAAAATTTTCAAAAATTTAATTTTCTCACAATTTTATAAAATTAAAACAATTTGTAACAACAAAATTTTATTTATAAAAGCAACAAATAGTTTTATTAGAAGTTTAAACAATAATGATTTTCCCAAAAACTACTGCAATATTAATATTTTAATAAAAAAGAAATGATGAAATCTAAATTTGTAATAAAAATAAAATAGATGATGCTCAGAGCTCCATTTATCTTTTTTTCTCTGCTTGACACTGTATTCAAATTCGAATAGCGGTTGGGATGCTATGGTGAGATTTCTTCGCCTGTTGCTGGTATCTTCCTTTTTTTTGTTTTCTTAATTATTGGGTTGAATATTTTAATTATTGGTTGAATATTCTTATGTAGTTTTATTTTATATATTTTTGTATGTATTTTTGCTTTACTTGGTGATGCTTTTAATGTTGCTTTGTTTTTGTGTCTTTGCTGTTAAAATTATTGTAACTCTTTTGCCTTAATTTTCGAATCAATGCTATTGGACACTGTCCGATTCTTCACAGAAAAAAATCCCTTATTTCGAAACCTTGCCTGAGGATGATTCTTCAAAAAGTCTTCAGGCCGGATTCTTTTTCTATTTGTTATAATTTTGATTATGCTTTCTTTCTTTTTACTTGACTTATATTGGTAATTTATTTAGATTCATCTGTATTTTAGTAGTAACTGCATTAACGCTCACTAAATGCAAAGATAGGTTTTAAATTTGATCGAATCCGAAATAATTTTTAGTTTCGATTCCAACTTTTAGTTTCGTCTGCTTAATTATATTAATTTAGATTTGTTACATAAATAATTTTTTTATTTCATTGAGCTTTTATGGGTGATTACACACACACACACACACACACACACACACACACACAC
>JAPMOQ010009429.1:1829355-1921137 GCA_026543055.1 Argiope trifasciata
TATGGGTGATTACACACACACACACACACACACACACACACACGCACGCACGCACGCACGCACGCACGCACGCACGCACACACACACACACACACACACACGCACACACGCACACACGCACACACGCACACACGCACACACACACACACACACACACACACACACACACACACACACACACACACACACACACACACACACGAAATTTTGGATGCTAATGGAAGGTTTAAAGATGGAGTAGACAGTTTGAAATTTTTTTTAAAAGTTCACTTTATTCCGTCTCCTGAGCCAGGGATATTTACAACCGTCGCGGAGAAAGCAGAAGTGGCGAAAAAGGACTGCAATTATCTCTCGTCTTTATATCACATTTTGATAAAAAAATATTTTTTACAGTGCTAATATATTATTAAAATTCTGATACGGATTTTTGCATGTCAGTCACAACTAACGGAAAACACAGGCACCATTTAAAAAAAACAATCGACTTAAGGCCTTATCACACGGCACAATTTCGTCGGCACTTTCCATCAGCAAACGACAGGGAAAGTGGCGTCACTTGTGTGACATCATTTCAAAGTTTCACATGATTGGTTGAATTTCTTTTGCAGGCAATATTTCGTCGGCATTTTCAAACTGGTGAGAAAATGTTGTTGATGACGTAAAACTTGCTTGACTGGTTCTTGAGGGTAGAAACGGAAAAGTGCTGACGAAATTTCACCGTGTGATAAGGCCTTTATTGGACATCTTTCTGGTTCTTCACGTGGAGCGTGTGACAGTCGATTTCATGCCAATTCAAGAACTTTACAAACCTTCTCTTGAATTAAATGGAATTGGATCAGGAAATAAAGAATGTTTGAGAATGGCTTTGATATGGGCCTGATTAAGATAAAACTTAAGAAATTAATTGGATTTTAATTAGATGTTAACATATCATTACATTATACTACATATTATATATATATATATATATATATATATATATATATATATATATGTAGCGTGGAGCATTAGTACCTTAAATGATAACTTATAGTTTGTAGGTGGTCATGGAAGGAATTTTTATTTATTAATTTACTAAGGAATTTTTATTTACTAATTTTTTCTTTAATGTTTGGGTGGGCCAAACATTTGTGCTCGTATATTCGTAGGAAACTTCATTTAACATTTACTAGTAAGTGATACCATTTGACAGCATCGGTGTAATCTACTTTTAATAATCACGATATATATCATCATTTGCATTCATAGTGCACTAACTTGTTCCTAGATAGCAGCACGATCTGGAGGTATTGACTAATGAATGAAGAATTCGAATTTAGATGATTAAATTTAAACATTAAAATTCTGTATTTTTCCGATATTTAATTTCTTTTTACTGGTGAATAATAAATTGGGTTGAAGAGGGTAAATAAAATTAAAGCAACTACTTTCCGAATTCAGGCTATCTTTTGCTCAACGAGTATTCGATTAGCGAGTTCCTTATTATGGTTTAATATTTTAAATCATACTATTTATGAAGGTCTTCTATACGTTTGAAAAAATAGATATAATTATACTTTATTATTGGCATAGTTTCTAATTTGATTTATTTTCCTTTTAATCCATTAGTTTTTATGGTTGTATTTCGACATTTTTATTTCTGAGTTATTAGCAGGAATAACCAGATTATTTTCCCTAACTGTTATCAGTGAGTGTGGGAAACAGAATGAACTTCGGAAAAAAAAGGTCGTCGTTTATATAAGAAATCGACGGTGCTGTTTAAATCTTATCGGGATTGAAAAATACTTATTACATGAGGTGCAAATGCTGAAAAGTGGGCATCTTGCATCATATAATTTTTGTAATAGTCTATTTCAATTTATTTTTGAAAATTTACATGGTATAGTATATAAGTTATATCTGATTTCGAAAGAGGTGAATTATAGTATAAAATGCAAAGCGTAGTGGTGTAGAGAGGGTAACAGGCGTCGGAGCCCCTTCATAATATTTCATTAAAAAATGACAAATCCACTAATATTGGGTTCTGATGGCGTCCTACAAAATTGATAACAAGGCATTAAAACTCTTCGTGCTGCTCGGTATCTACGGCATTTGCATCGTACTGGTAATAGTTTTCACAATGGTCATCGTACTGGTTTTCTTCCTCTCTCTAATACATGCCCCTTTAAATTATATGAAATTTCTTATCAGTTGAGTAATCAAAAGTGGAGAAAACTAATAAAGCATTCTCAAAGTTTAATAGTCCCAGATAGAGTTTTACTTTCACATAGCTATATTAGCTTAATTTAACATATATTGTTCAAGTATTATTAAGCAAAAAGCTCTTTTATTTGCTTCAAATACTCAGACCTTGTCAGAGACTGTCCAAATTATGTGAATTTTCGTACTGAAAAAATAAATACTGAAAAATGATGAATTTTTATGGTGCATCTTTTGAGAAACGAATCTGAAAATGTATTTGGAAAACTGAAGTTGTTAGAACCATTAGGTTAAAGGTAATGGCCAACAGTGTTATTTGATAGGGTAGTTAATGAATGTTGAAAAGAATTTATCGTTATCGTCATATTAAATACAGAGTTCATGGTGTAAAGATGCCAGAAATGTTATTGAGCAAAAAGCTGTTTTACATGGTTAAATTATTCGGGATTTGTTTGCTACTGTACAAATTTTTGAGTTTTCGTATGGGCAAAATAAAAACTGAAAATGATGAATTTTTGTAAAGCAACTTTTGAAAACTCGTATTTGAAACAAATAGTTCTAATGGACACAGAAGCTGGCGTTCTGAAGTATGTGACACGAATATATAAAAACATCCTTTTTTTTTGTTTCCATAATTTTTCCTTTCACTTTGTTATCTGCTGACATTTAAAATGGAGAAAATATATATTTTTAAAAACAAAATTTCAATTAATAACACGAATGTTATGTTTAAAATCATGGATGATTAATTGGAGAATTAACTGCCATGATCAGAAAAAAAGGCTATACACTTTATTTTATAAGTTATTACGGATGATAAATATGTTTTTTCTTCTTCAAACTAGAGCACTTGGGACAACCATGCCTGTTACCTTATGTGAATTCTTCCATTATGTGTAAAATTCTGTTACAGTTTTAAAAGCTACCCTCCTACCTGTTTAAAAAGTTCATTTGTTTCTAAATAATCTTTCAAATCTTCTAAACAAACTAATGAGCATTACACACTTATTATTAAAAACATTTACAAATCGTAGATATATGCCTACAAATTATGCAAGTAGATAAGATAAGCATACTTTAGAAAAGAACAGCTGTTTTGTAAAAAATACTAAAAAATATCTGAAGGATTATTAGAATTTTACTGTTACAAAATCTTCCAAAATTGTTTTAAAATTCTTTTTCTAAATTAGTTTCTTTAAAAAAAAAATTCTTTTTCTTTTTGTGATTCCTTCCTACTGCTAAAGTAATTTATTGAAGTTAAATATTTAAATAAGCAAAGGATGAAATAAAATAATCTAGTAAAGAATAAGTACATAATAAAAAACCAGTAAAATGTATTTAATTACAATATTTTTATAGAATTATGAAATTAAGAATATTTCTTGAATTTTTTTTGCTTTATAATGTTGAAGAAGTTGTGATAAGCAGATTAAATTGTTAGTAATCAAACTGAATGAGAATCTAAATTCACAGACCATTCTATCACGTACAGTTAACATACGAAATATCTTTTAATTTATTTTTTCTCCCGTAAATCATTATAATTAACTTTGCAAAATTCTACTAAATAAATTTTAACTTCATTCAGTTATCACGACGAATGAAACGGTTCAACTATTTGTTGCAAATATATGAGGTATCAGTTTGACAAAGAATAATAATTCTACTATTTGAGAAGCTCTATTCAAAGAATTTATTTACTTATTTGCAAAATACTATTTAATATCTTTTAATCATATTTTCCAAAAAATCTTTATTAAAGGGCTTGAAAATTCTCAAGGAAATCGCTAAAATCAAATTGAATTTTTGCTAAACAATATTAAAAAATTCTTTTGACTCTTTCTTGCTGTCAAGGTTCAGATGGCGGCGGGAGTTACTGTAAAGAGGACGGAATGAATTTTATTTTATGAACTAAACATTTCTTAATGTTTTTTCATACTGTACTTTTCTTCCTTATTTATTCTGTTCTACTTCCAAGATAATCTTTTCTAAATTCTACTAAGTTAATTTAGCTTCAGGCATAAAATACGATGAATAAAATAGTTGTAGTTTAAATGAACTTAACAATGAAACTATCACGAAATGCGAGACTATTTTTTAAAAAGCAAATTAAATCAATTTTAGATTTTATTACTTAGTAAAGATTTAAATTAAGATGAGTGTCTGTTTGTTTAATTATGGTGAAGAATTTGTTATGAATAAGTTTAATAATGGGGACAGCTCCCTTCCTTAACTGGGTCGAAACACATAGTCGGAGAAACACTGACCTAAATCGATCATTTATTGATTTATACGCAAAATATCTTTTGATATCTTTTTCGTCCGCATATTATAATAACCGTAATAAATTTTAGCCTCATTCATTAATTACTGAGGATGAAGTGGCTGGAGCGCAAATGGGCCCGCAATGAAAATCTCCCCACAGATAGAAGGAGAAACTCCCCTTTTTAAAAGATAGATAAAAGCAATTTTAGAGCGGATCCCTTTATAATGCGTCACCTGGGATTCTGTAGAAAACCTTATCCCGTAAAAGTGAAATGAATTTACATTTGAGGTATTAAAAGCGAAATGACCCATGCCACAGTTCCTATTTGAAATACTTCCTCTACTGGAAGATAATTGGACAAAATCAAGCCTTACGAAATGCGTTGGAAAAGGGATGCTGTTATCGGTCTGCAGAAGAAGGGATCTTGGAAATTCCCTTATAATTAGAAAGATTCGAACGAAATGCATTTTGGAGAATCGGAGAGTAAAGGAAACTTGTAAGGCAAGCAAAATTCAGGAAATCTATTAAAGAATTTCTACATCTTAATAAACAGATTTCTGCATTTCCTAACCACTTGATACCCGTTTGAAAGTGGGGCGAGAGCGCTTATTGCTATGCAGATGGTTCTTTAATTTTGTGAGTCAAAATTACTGATGTTGCATACAAAGATTAAGAAAGTTAACTTGGAAGGCAAACAAAATTCAGAAAATCTATTAAAGAATTTTAGCATCATAAAAAAAATAGATTTCAACATTTCTTAACCACTCGATATCAGCTTTAAACTGGCATGAGCGTCACTGCAGCTGGTTGATTGATTTTGTGAGTCGAAATGGCTGATGTTTCACCTGATGATTAAGAAAGTTATAAGTGAATGAAGTTCAAAAAGTTGCACTGAATTTCAATAAGTATTAGACGGATGAGAAAGAAGTTATAGTAAACTAAAAAATTCAATGGAAAGCCAATTTTCTGCGAAAAATTTTATCAGTCTTCATAATTTCAATGAATTTTATTTCTGAATAAATTTTTTGCAAAATTACATTAGTTTCTATATTTGTTGTTACACACGCTTTGATGCTGTTTTGCATCTTTAAAAGCAATTTTTTCAAATTTTAAATTTTGGGTGAATTTTCTTACGAAAAATCTCAAATTAAAATCTAATATTTATTTTTTATTTAAACTTAGCGCATTAATTTCTCAAAGCACCTCATAGTTTCTGAACTATAAAATAAATAACCTGTTGATTTAGAAATATTTTATAGTTGTTTTAATGTGCCACAATGCGAAAAAATTGAATTTTTTTGTTACTTATTAGCCGAAAACTAGTATTTAAATATTAGGTGGAATTAAAACTTATTTTTTAGAAGGAACTAAATAATATATTTCTTAAGCTATCTTCAAAGTTGTAAACAAATCATTTGATAAATCTCTAAACTTAAAGAGTTTTACTTTATACCTCTTTTTAGTATCCCCTCTTTTCGTAACTGAAAAAAAAAAACTATTTTGTTCTTTAACCAGTATGTTTTGATTTCATAAATATTTGCTCAATATTTTTAATGCAAAAATTTATATTATATTATATATATATATATATATATATATATATTACAGCAGTTTTCAAGAAACCTAGCCAACCTAGTTACATAACTGAGATGATTAGTTGACTCTTAAATTTTATTGGAAATCCGATCCCTTTTATATTATTTAGAATTATTGGGTTGTTCGGAAAGTCATTTCGTTTTTTTTGTCAAAATGAAAAGAAATTTTCGTTTAATGAATAAATTATTTATTAAATTATAAAATTGCCATTCTGGTCTAATACCTTTTGCCATATTTTTGGTAGTAACATGATTACACGCTCATAAAAGTTTTGGTCTTTGCTGTAAAAAAAAACTGATCGAGGTGGTTTTTGGCCTCCTCATTTGAAGGTAAAATTTTGCAAATCATTTCTGGTACTGATGTACTGTTAACACATCTTTTCCACACATATTGGCTAATTTATTTCTGGCTTGAACAGCATTTTTACCTTTTATAGCAAAAAAGAAAAAAATGACGAAAATGCTGTTTATTGCTCTCCATATTTAAAAGGGCACCATCCAAAAACTACTGCGAAGAATCAGCTGCACTTTTTCACACTCAAGCCTTGCTATATCAGCTCTTAAAACATAAAATGATTTTGCGGTTTAAGTATGAAATTGGGTGCGAAAAATACAATTAAATCATCTGTCGGGAAAAAACGAAATTACTTTCCGAACAACCTAATATTTCACTGAATAAATAGGTATTGCCTTATTCAAGACAAGATTACTTTAAAGAACTCGTAATTTACCCTCCTTACTCAGAATTTTTTAAATCACACTCCAGAATGTGTTATATATTATTTCTCAATTTTCAATAATTGCTATATTTCGTGATTTTTTCAATCCATTCAGAGAAATATTGGATACCTTAAAAATTTTATCACCCCGAGTTCATCTTCATTTTTTCCGAGCATTTTCAAATTATCACCAAAGCGTTAAAAATGGGAAATTATCCCTCAGTAAAATAAACTAATTCTTTATAAATCAAGTAGCCATACAAGGCTTCTTCGTCCCGCTTAATCAGAGGCTTCCGAATTAAATTTAAATCACCAGACCACGACAACATTGGCGGGAACTAAGATTGAGTTCTAAGAGCCATCATCGGTCTCAGTACAACCCTTCTAGTGGAAAGAAAGTCCTCCATTGATGGGAGGTAGCAGACCCGCACCATTTCTGCACCCACATTGGTGGCGAGAACCAGCCACCAAGCCGGAAACTTGCAATCTTCATATCTGAGGTGCTACCACCCCCGGTGGAAACTATAAATCAAGTAAGTAAAAATTCTAATCAAAATTCAACTGAATTATGATGTTTAGGTGCAAATTCTTGAAAATAAGTTCACTTAATTAATCTCCATATTGATTGCCATTAAATTCCAATCAGCTGAGATAAACGATACTATTTGTATATTAATCTTCTTGATCTTCCGATTATATAACAGTCAGTTGAGATGTAGTATTCACATTCAAATTTAACTACAAAATTATCAGAGAATTTAGTTTGATGTCAATAATTTGACAATGAGTCTTCTCAAAATTATCAGACGAGCCAAGAATTTATAGCAGAAAAATTTACTCTTAAATTGTTTTTAATTATAATGAAGATTTTATTATTGCCAGTATTTTATTTATGAAATTTGCAGAGGAGGTTCCAAATTAAATTCAGTAAACAAAAATCATCATGCTGAAAAACAAGATTCTGTATATTGCCGTGAAATTTGCCTCAGAAATTGAGACAATTTAAGTTATAACAGACAATTTAAAATTTATATTGAAGGCCCGAGAGATTTAATTCGTATTAAAATTATTATCACTATTATTTAGTTTATATATTTATTATTTAAAAAATTCTTAAAATGTTATTTTAATATATTTTTTCTTCCTTTTAAACCATCATTTGAACTTACTCATATCTTTTTTTTTAAAACCCTGATCTACGAATTTAATTTTTATTTTTTAAAGCTAAATACTCAGCAAAACCTTATAATTCATAGTTATTTCTTAAAAAGTTTTTGAATTCCCCTTCAATTGCAGTTGAATAAAATAAAAGTTAGGAATAAATTCTGAAATAAAGATGAATTTAATGGGAGGTATTTTGATCCCTCAAATTGATTCTAATTAACTGGCAGAAAGGTAACAACAAAATTCGGTGTACAATAATGAAACTTTTTTCATTTATAAAAGAGTAAAAAAAAAAAAAAAAAAAAAAAAACTTTACCAAAGGTTGCTTCTCAAAATATTTTTTTTTCTTTTTAGAGTAATAAGAAATATATATGAACGTATTATTTCAAAACTAAATAATATTTATCAATTTATATCGAAAAATTACATTTTCATAAAATTCAAATATTTTATTATAATTTTTATTTTCCGCTTCAAGATCTTTTTTTTGCATTATCTGTTTAATATACATTTTCATTTCAATATAGCTCGTCGAGTTTTTTTTCTGGGGAGACGGAATAGAATTTTTATTAAAACAAAGCTCCCGTAAAATCTTCAGTAGAAATGGAATGTCAAATGAGCATAAGAATGCTTCCTAAAAGCTTCAAATGCAACAGAGCATTTTATTGCTTGCTTTATAAGATTTTTTCTTATAATAAATTTTGTAATTGGGTAATAATTGTTAGAAATATTGTATTACGAATGCTTGTTACTAAAATAATTTGAAAAGTTATAAACAAAAGGAATTTATTATATTATGGATATAATATTTGGAATAGTTAGGTGTTAGGAAAATTTATAAACCTATTTAAAGAACTGCCAAGAATAATGATCGTTTATCTCATATATTTTGAATCGTTTTTTCTTTGACCAATTTTTGGAAAAAGAGAATGGTGGAATTGTTCCACGATTATAAGCAAGTAGCATTTTTTTTTACTATGATATCTATTGTTTCATTTTACTATTTATTTATCATGGTGTCAATAACATTTACCAGACATGATTATAACTTTTGAAAAATGTTATTTATCTTAAATAATTTATATTTTAAAAGAAAATAGAGTAATTGAATATGAAGATTGGACATAATGTTTCAGTGAAGGAATCCTTTCATAATACAACCTTAATATGTTAGATGTTGCTATTTGTGTATATTCACTAATGTTGAACTTTGAACACTTAAAATTCAAGTGCAGTTCTTTGTGGTCTTTGGAAATGCTTTGGGTAGTTAATGTCCTTTTCATAAATAGATTCCTGGATTTTTCTCTTATTTGTGCTAGATATAAATCGTTTTATTTGCATGATTCATAATAATGAATAGATGCATGTAAGCATCCATCCTTTATGCAGGGTATGGCTTAAAGTTCTTTCAAATCCTCCAAAAGTTTGAAACCCGGTAATTATAGCCATAAAACAGCTATAATCATTTTGATATAATGAAGGAATTATATGAGCTCTTAGATAGGAATTCGTCCTTGAGAGTTTGAGGAAACTCCACCTTTCAATACTTCAGGAGACCGAATAACATATTTTTACTTTCTCATATACGAAATTTAGAGGAAGTATTGTCATCTTCAAAAAATTCTAACTCAAGAGATTTTGACGAACTTCCGAGCTCGGCAGATCTCTCAGAGTCCGAAAAACTCATTTTTGATGTGATGTCTCTCTGTGAACTCAAGAACACATTAATCTAGAAGACCGAACTTTTGTATAAAGACAAAATTTCAGTCAATGGATTCTTTCCAAAGTATTTACATACTAGAAGTAAGCATCATGTTTAAAGCAAAACAGAAAGCTAAAAAGTGCGAGATTCAACAATTGTTACAGGGTTCAGGTAAAAATTCGTTGTTTGTCGGTTTGGTAAAAAAGATATAGACAATTAACAGGCGTGACAAGTTTTACGTCTCGATCTGCGGTGCAAGCTTGTTTGCTATCGCCGAATTTTGAAATGTAGCCCATCAAGATACGAAAAAACAATAATTTTGGAAATTATTATGACAAACATTTGCTAATATTTTTTTGATGTTTGAAGCTTGGTTTTGTACGATTTTCCCTACAAGCTTCAATCTACTGAATAGAAATCGAGAAAAATTACTCAGAAACAGTTTCCATTGGGCAATGCAAAGAAGAAAGATATATCGGTGGGGTATACGTTTGGGGTTTGATTAACAAAATGTGAGTTTTTATGAATTTATCTCAGAGGCCCTCTTATTTCCCAAAATAAGAAGAAAAACTTTCCTAAAACAAGATTTTATTAAAAAAAGTGAGTTTTGATGAGTTACAATATTAATTACTGATGTAAAAAGCTATTTGTCGAAAGCAACTTAACAGTCTTTTATACAAGTGCTGCACTTATCAGATCTCGCACTAACCACCTTTTGCATTTAGAAATGAAATAGAAGGGAAATAATCCAACATGATTTAATCTTCCAGGGATATCTATTCTTTTTATGCAATGGAATTTTTAAAAGCAATTCTCCTTTACAAAACCAAAGTTTATTTTATTTCAATGTAAATTTTAATTTAGTAATTTTTAAACGATAAATATTGCTGGAGATTGATATAACAAAATATTTTGGTTGTGAGGCATAAACAAAATGACAAAAATGGTCAAAAAATGCACTCAAAATACCTTGACACAAAAATTTCGAGGGCTAATTGCTAATAAACCATTCAATTACACACAAGCATGCACGTGGTGTTTAAAACGTGACCAGATAGTTAGTAGACTTTTCGATATTAGTTTAGTGCAACGTTTAGGCAGTTATGTTAAAAACGAATTAAGAGTGGGAATGCAGGAAGAGAGTATTTTGAAAACGCGTGTAGCTTCTATACACATTTTTAAAAAGATTAATTCCAGGAATTTTATGACTACTAATGCTTAAAAAAATTGTTATTTCAAATTTGCATATAAAAGTAGATTACCTATAAGAACGGGTCGTTTCCTTTTAGAAGCAGCAGAATCTTCTGTCGAGTCTTTCACGGATCCCAAACTCTGATGTTGCGGAAAAGCTGAAATAAACATGGAATTTGTATTATCTTCAGATTTAAAAAACGAGAGTCGGGAAGATAAAGCTAGAGCTATAAATCTTCTTCATACAAACGGATTTAACAATTTTTTTAAAGAATTCGTGAAGACTAAAAGCAGAGAATATTAAATCATGTATGGTTATAAAGAGTGGTGTCCAGAGAGCTTGAGTGCAGTTAAAAACTTTTTAAGTATATGTGATAAAAATAATTTGTGAAAAAAGATAGAAAGGTAATAATAATTCCTTTATTATAATTTCCTTTAATTTTAGGAAGTAATATTAACGCAGTCGCATTATTTTTAAGTAAAACTTTGCAAATTGGAAGATTCCGAATAAATAAATAAAATTATTTATTTCTGAGAATCAATGAAGATTCGTGATTTTTTAGCGAAGATTCTTACTTCACTAAAAAGGATGTAGCAGTGACATTGAATTGGCTGGGATAAAATCCACAGGAATGCTATCTACAGGAGCTCAGCTTAATCTAGAGGATTATGTTCAAATAACCCTGCATTTATAATTATGAATTTCAAATTAAAGGCTAAAACTTAAGAAAGAATGAAAATTAAAAAAGAAACAACTTTTTTTATTGTACTAATGAAAACTTTAAAACATAATTTATTGCTGCATTTTATTAAATTTATTTATGTGTTCTTTCTTTCACATGCATTCACAAGGTTACAGCAATTGGAAACCACACAGAAAGTTTTTGGATGCTTTTTATAAATATGGACATAACTATGTTAAGAGGAAATTAATTTTTTCGTAGTATTTGAAATATATCAGTAACTAAATTTAGATTTTTGATCAAATTTTCAGTTTATTAAATGGAATAGATTTTTAAGGTTCTATATAGATTTGATTTTTTTCATATCGTTTATAATAGAAGTTAATTACATTAATCGAATCCATTATCATAGTAATTTATAGTTGCATCTATCTTTCAAAAATATTTTGATTAATATAAGATTTTAGCACCTTTTCAACACCAAAAGTTTTATTCCCTTTTAAATTAGTAACAAATTCTAGTAAAGTTAATAAAATATATGAAATACTATAAAATTTATAAATAAATATATCATTATATTTATTTATTGTTTCCTAAGAAAATCTTAATGAGTTGGTATATGATATATGGAAGTGAAATAATTTCCAAAAAAACTTTATAAATTTCGAAATTTGCATACCAAAAAAAAAAGCCCTGCCTAGCCATGCTTAGCTACTTAAATTTTCAAAAATTAAATATACATTTTCCCATCAGATTGCTGAGTCAATAATTAAAATTGTCAAAATTTAAGAAATGAATTTTTTTATGTATTTTGCATAAGAAGGACATTTAAAATTTCAGTTTTTCATTGTTTTAGAATAATTAAAAAAAAGAAATGATTTATATTGATTTTACTATTTTAAAGTAAATTAATAAAATATGAGATAATTACTGTATAAGTAATTTTTTTAAAAAAAATTCACTCTTACAGGCTTTAGTTAACCTTGAAGTATAGGGTTAATTATTATAATTAAAAGTATTTAATTTGCGGAAAATGTAATTCCAGCATAAGAAATAACTTTACAAATGATAATGCTTTTTTCTCTGGTTGACTCGAAGCTTTATTTTAAAATTTTTATAAATGAACTAAATAGAAGAGACTGCGCAGTAATGGGCTAATTTACTTGTTTCTGCAACTGAAAATTGGAAAGGATAATACTGTTAAAATATACCAATATAAATAAAACAAAATGAGTATCTCAAAAAGAAACATACGTAATATTATGTACAGTTTAATGAGGTCGTATATAAATGCTCCGAAAGGAATGGTTTTCTATTCTTGAAATCACATAAATACTAGATCAGGATGATGTATTTATGTATAGTAATAAAGAGGGATTATTTTTACGAAATCAACAATATAAAAGTACCACTGTCTGGTCTGTTGAAGCAAATTGAGAAAGGAAATACAACAAAGTCAGTGGACGACTATACATTTTAGCTCATTTGCATAACGTGTAAAATGAACTAATTCGAGCGGTTACAAAGTCTGGAATCCAACATAGCGAATGGTCATGAATAATCTCTAGAACTATGTCTTTCACTGCAGGCGGCTTCTGGACGCCTTGTGTTGCTCCCAATTATTTCAAAGCCATCTTTAACGGTTCCTTGAAGTAGTTGACTGGAGGTCTGAGTGGAAAATAGTTGCATTAACAGGCAAAACCAGTTTATCTTATTGCTAGCCATTATTCAGTAAGGAGAGGATAATGAAAGGGTTTTCTCAATACATATCAAAATTTGTTTCTTATTGTTTTTTTCTACTATCATGAATACAAAGAAATACAACAGAAGGCTGATGGAACATATTTTAACACCTTCTATGAAGAGAGAATTGCCTTATTTAAACATGAAAATGCGAAGCCTCATATCGTCATTCAAACTCGATGTTCGCCTAGAAATGTCATCATTCTATCATGGCCTCAACGATCGCCAAATCTTTCATCGATTGAACCTGAATAGAACATAACCGGATGGCAGTTTCGTTCTCATTCCCATTCTGCAACGACTATAACTGATCTTATTGAACAGGGCAACAATTGTGGAAACCAATCCCGTCAAATGACATTCGACTCTTGCATGATCGAATGCATGCATAATTTCAGCATGTATTCACCATTGTGGCGGCTTATAAGGATTTTGGAGAAGCCTTTATATCAAAATTTAGATTGATTAATACATGTTTTCTCACCTTTGCTCTTGAAATTGTTTTTAAATTTGTATTTTATTATTGTAAATATGTTGTATCATTTTCGGCGATTTGATTCAATTTGTTCTTGACCCTCGGATTCTACCATGTAATTTGTTTTAAATATTATAAATTATTTATTTTATTGCTTTAAATTTTTATGAATTTGATTAACGGCGCTTTTGTGTACAATTTATTTTAAGACCTTAACTTGAAGAGATAATTTTAGTAGAAACAACATTCACGCTATAATTTCGCTTGAAATTTAAGAAATTAATGCTTTTTTAACCATCAAAATAACGTCAGGAGACATCATAAATAAAGTTTTGAAAGAAAAATTGTTTTGATATTTCGTTTCTTTAATTATTTTTTTTAAATTTCTCTCTAAAGCATTTAATTATTAGTTATATCACTATTAATAAGTAAGATCTTTGTTACCAACAGTTAATGATATTGTTCGAAATTTTTCCTAGAACTGATAAAAAAATTTTAAGGTATATATTTTTTGCTCTTTTATAGCGTAATCAAAAAGTGCTAGTAAAAACACAAACATGCCACTAAATACATTAATATTGCTTATTAATACATCCTATTTAAAGAAATATCCTTAAACTTTAGGATAGACAGCGTCTGGTTCTTGGCAGCTATTTGAAAAGTGTATCGCATTCCTTAGTCGAAACACCAATTCACTGGTCAGTACAGCCCCCTCCCCTATGAAGAATTTTTAATGTAATTTTGATATATTGATTATCAAAACAGCCATGGAGCTACGCCAGGGTATTTATTTTCGTTAAATACTAAATAACAAAGACCTTTAACATGCCATATAATTATATATCGCGTACATCTTCATCTTGTATACAGCCGACCACCCCGCCACCACTGAACGTAGCAGTATCGACAAACATCATCTGAACAAGAAGCAAGCATGTTCTCAGTTTCATAAGTCAATATCATTAATTTACCACAAAAATGTTTGACTGTGGCTCAATGGACTCAATTTTGTGATCTGTATGCCATATTGATGCTCGATGAATTAAATCTTAAGAACTTTTAGCAATCTGAAAGCTCGATGAAAATTTTTCAATAAAATATGAGCAATTATATCATAAGTTGATTAGTATTTGCACTAAACGCTCCTATTTTTTAGAAAAATTTTTCAAAAATGAAATGCATTTTATTCAATATTTTTTTAGAACTAAAAAAAGGGAAACAAAGTACCAACTAATTTATTATGAATGTATGTATTGAAGACTGCAAAGAAATTCTCTAATTTGTACTACGGAAAATGCATTATGTGACATCAAAATACGAAATTCACAACTGCTTTTAACCTGAATGAGATATAATTTATTACATATTATTGTATAAATGGTAAGAACGTTCATCTCACGTGCTCTGAAAGGCCAGAGACTTTTGAATTCAGGTTGCTACTATACCTTAACTCCTCCAATTTCCTGCGTTAACTCTAAGAATTTTTTTTTTTCATTATCGTTCTCTTTTTTTGCTGGGAAAGAAATATACATAATCTGATGATCTTCTTAGCTGTAAAAAGCTCATAAATAAAGTTCTAATTTATTTTAACTTTCAATGTGTTATTTTCATTCGCAATATACATAACGCTGAAGATGTGCAAGTTTATAAGTAAGAAAAAATAAACATATTCGTACCAAATAAATAAACATTTAAAGGGGTTTTTTGTAGCCTAGTTTTACTTAATTCTGGGACTAGAGTGTTTTCTATATATGTTGATTCAAGTACATATTGAATCTGTCTTAAAGCAAAGGTTCTTACATCAGTTTATTAGGAAATTTCGAAGGGTGTCTAGGGTCCCTAGTCTTGTCTCAAAGTGAGGTGGAAAATCTTGAAACGAAATTGAATAATGAACATTATGCTATTCGTTTACACACATACATTAACATAGGGAATGCTATTCTATAATGTGGCGATATTTTAAAATAAATACAGCCGTAGTATCCAGTTTTAGGTTTGAAGAGCATTTTCTTAAATGAGAAAAAATAAAATACAACTCTTCAAATAGTATTTTAAATGAATATGAATCGTAACTATATGGAAGAGATCTCTCGTGCTAACTTCATTAGTGAAAGTTCAAAGCAGAAAATGACAACTAGTAGTATGTCTATATTACTCAGAAAAAGAGGGCTCTTCACTTATTAGTAAGTGAAACTAAAGAACTTAAAGCTCAGCTGTTAAATTACAGTTATCAAATTTTGAAAGATATGGAGGGGTAATCAAAATCCCCTTGACTGAAGTATTAAAGAAAAAGCATTTTCAGACTTGAATTTAAATGATGAAAAGGGAATTTGTAAAACAGAATCAATTTACTACACATACACCACTGGTCAGAAGTGTTGCAAGTTTAAGAATTTTTGCATTTTTCTAAGAACAAGCCCCTCAAAATTTTCATTTAAAGTAATATTTTTTATATCAGTATGTTAAATTAGTTTAAGGGCAACATATTACTAAATTATTGAACAAAAAATTATTTAATTTCAAAAAGAATAAAATGCTAACAAAATATACAGCTTTTCAGTATCGGAATCCATTTTGGTTCCCCGGAATAAAAGGGAGTAAGGAAAAAATATCTTGAGGTCAGAAAAGATAGTAAACGAATTCAAGTTAGCTGAAATGTATTTAATATTTGTTTGGGTCGCCTCTGATTTCAATTACAGCTGTAACTCTCTTAAGCATAGAATCCAAAAGGTTTTGCAACATTTCTTATGGTATTTCATGGTGCCAAACTTTAATTACTGTTTACTGAAGTTGTCTTTTTACTATGGAGGGATTTTCAGTTATTTTCTTTCCCGATATACTCCACAAGTTCCCAATGGTACTAAAATATGGCGAGTTTCCTGTCTATACAAGAACATTAATACCGCGTTTTGCAAATGCAGCCTTAACCTTAAACAGAGAGTGTTTCAATATACAGGTCAGAACTGAACTGAACTGAAATTTAAAATTAATTGTAAGTTTTGCATTACGTGTTTTGATGTATGGCAGGGTGTTGATCTTGTTGAAATATCCTTTTCTGCCTTGAGAACATATCGCAAGCACTACGAAGCAATTGATTCTTCAGCACAACAATATATTTGTCGTCACTCATGGTTCCCAGTACAAAATGAAATCGTCCAGTTGACTGATATGACATGCACTCCCATCCTATTATCTTTTCTGGATGTTTTAAGGCACAAACCTGGCATTCTGACCTCATGATCTCCTCCATTTTAGCCAAACGTAACTAGGCTTGTCAGACATTAAAGAAAAGCGACATTAGTTGCTGAATGTAACTTTTTTCCGTTCTGAAATATTCCAACTTTTATGAACCATTGCCCACTTCAATAATTTTTTTCGTATTACCTTCGTCAGTATTGATATTTTTCTTGATACTTGTTACCTGATTCACAGTCTTCTACGAACGGTTTCTGGATCTATCAATGACAGACATGGACTCATTCCATTCTCTTGCAAATGTAGCAGAATTTGCAAATCTATTTTTATGGCATAATTGTGTCAATTCAGCCTCAGCAATTTTAGAGGTTAACCTTGAATGATCACTTTTAGACTTTTTCTCTTCGGTTCCTTCGGTTTTGAATCTTTATGAGGCGTGTCAACTTATCACAATCACACTGATGAGCAATCCTAACATTTGAAATGTTTTTTGGTGCATTAAAATAACATACTGGAGATTTTTGCCAGTTTATTTACACATTTTAAAAAGAAATGTACAGTTCGAATTGAAAAGCAATGCACAGCTAACGCAGTTTGATATCGTAATAAACGAAATGAAATCTTTCGCAATCGGAACGATTTTAGAATAAACTACCAGGATGGCATAATCGCTGCAGACAATTGCATCGCAATAGATGATGCTATAGATTGAAACTTCTACACCATATTTATACTAAAAATATCTCTTTAAATGAAAAAAAAAACTTTTTTGGGACTGTGTTCTAGAAAAAACAAATTTCTCAAACTTGCAATACTTTGATCAGTAGTATAAATATATCACATGTAATAAATTTATATAACATACATTTACATATACATTTATTACATATTACGAATTTATAATACATATATGCAAAAGTTTGTACAATTATTGCAAGAATTTAATGTCTTTTAGATTAATGAATTAAAGTTTTCAAAAAAAAATCTTATATCCTCCAATGTTTCAATTTGTATCTGAAAATACTTCAAAACTATCACCTTAGCGACGTTACAGCTCATTTTTTTAACATTTTTTTTAAAGCGATGTATCTAAATTAGAAATTGGGACATTGATGTTTTACAACAGCAAGAGTATCTTCAATCTTTAGGTACGTGGCATCATTATGCATTCGCGCTCGTTTACCCAAATCCATCCTTTTCCGAAAACAAAATACTGAAAAACGAAATTCCAAATGGAAGGGCTTACAATTGGTCCACCAAATACATAAGTCAGCCTTAATTAAGGCGAAAAAAATTATCCCAAGCGAGATTATCA
Organism: Argiope trifasciata; assembly: GCA_026543055.1. Classification (NCBI taxonomy): domain Eukaryota; kingdom Metazoa; phylum Arthropoda; class Arachnida; order Araneae; family Araneidae; genus Argiope; species Argiope trifasciata. The sequence continues at coordinate 1,847,603 of JAPMOQ010009429.1, forward strand.
AGAACAACGTGGAATCTGATAATTCTCTCATTTCGATGCTGCCCCTATTAGAATAATTGGTGCCGATTGCAAAGGTTTATCACAACTCATTAGCGGGAAACGATAGGCTTCACTAATTACCCTCTTAAGGAAAATAAAAAAAAGGTCAATATCTGCTCAGTTTGAAAAATTAAAGAATGTGTTAGGATCTAAGAAGTCATTTTCTGACGTTGCTGGTAGAAAATTTGAGTAGAATGAATCTAAACCAGAAATTTTCTCACGGAAAGATTCTGAATTGAGTAAAGAGGAATGATTCAAAAGTCAGTAAGCGAAGTGATATGACACTTATCGTGAGTATATGTCATTACCTTGGACATGCTTTAAAATCGTTTCTTACTTGAATCTTTTCCTTTTCAATCAAGAGTTAATTAGGAAAGAACTTACAGTTCTTAAAATTCTCGATTTATATCTCCAAGAATGTTGGAACGCTAATTGAACTTTGTTGGTTGAACAATTCATCTAAAAGTTGAATGTAATTGAGTTTATTAAAGAGTGTTAGTTAGAGAACTGGAATAGATTTAGAGATAATTTGTAGTGAGGGATTTTAATGACTGATGTTATCTTCTGAAATTATCGATAAAAATATAATTGAACTTCTGTGATTTTAGTTTTTTATAATTTTTGTTTAGTTAAACATTGAACCCACTATATTAATTCGTATTTATTGATTTTAATCGCTAATGAAATTATTTCTGAAATTTGTTTAGATTTTTTCGTTGGCTGTCTTTTTACTTTCTCTTATATGTTGTATAGAGAAAGCATAGTAATCATAAAAAAACTAGAACTCGAGATTTTGAGAAATCTCCAATTTTAAGACATCCCCGAATTCCAAAAACACATTTAAAAAATGCCTGTCTGTTGTCTGTGACAAAGATTACTCAAAAACATTTTGAGCTAGACGATTGAAATTTGATAATGATTTTTGCATCAATTTTGTTGATTTCTATTAAATTTTGAGTAAAATCTGTTCAGAGGAAGTTCGTCTGTCAGACAGCTATTTGAATATCAGTTAACACGATGACTACAAAATGATAATAATAGATAAGATTCGGTACACAGATTTAACATCCATCGAGTAGACATCTTTCGATTTTTGAGTCAAATCCAAGAATGGGTTGACTAACTGTCTGTCTTGCAGAAACATGTAAATGTGATAGTTCAAAAACTTAAATATATGAAATTCTGTATGGGATTTTCTGACTTCAAGTACAGTTTTGTGTCAATTTTTTTTTCGATTGGTTGAGAAAAACGTTCGTAAAGCCCAAATTCGAAATTTGTGCACTATGAATGGCCTGTCAGAAATTCATTGCCAAAAAACTAGCCACGAAGGACAAGATAAATTTAGTAAAAATGCTAAATTCATGACAAAAGTCAATGTTTCGTAACTATTGCAAGGCAATGCCATACAAGCATTCTCTAGTATGACCAGTTTATTAGAGAAAATGCAAAAAAAATTTGGGGAGATCATTTACACTGGTTGTTTTGTAGAATGCATCAATAATGGAAACTTCTAATATTTTTATCTAAATAAAACTAATAGAATTTTTTATTGATATACTAGCCGCCTTTCGGGACCAATCGGTTAGCCAATCTTACTGCTGTTTAAAATTATCTGTTAAAAACTTTATGCAACGTCATTGTCAATTAAATACTTTATGTAACTTGTCTTTTAATAGCTATTTCAACAAAATATTTTTAAGATTCACATTTTGATAGTCATATAATTCACTCATTCAGTTATAAAGGTTTTAACCTTGTAATGTACTATATGTCTCTCTAATTAGCTGTCAGCTCACTCAAAATTTCACTTTTAATTTAAAGTGGAAATGATGAAACTGCAAATTGATATAAAAACATTGTTTAAGGAAACCAAGCATTTCTTTTAAATATAAGTAAAAGAGAATCATTATGTGTACTACTGACTAATTGCAATAATTTATGTAATATTTCAAGAACTATTCAATAAAAATTACTTAGCTTCATCATAAAATTCAGGTTTTAGTTTTACTTTCAAAAAGATTTAAATGATGCGAATAATAATGTTTTATTTTATTTTACACTATAAACATAATTAAAAAAATTATTAAATGTTATACATCATTTGATTATAAGGAATCATATTCTACGAAATATTCTTGACACTTCAACTTTCAAATAAAAAAATGAAGGTTTCTATCTTCTGCTATCAAATTTGACCGATTTATGAAGTTTTGAATAGAAATGTTTGGAACATTCAACATTTTCATTCTTAGGCCAGTCAGTCTTTAGAAATCCTGGACGTTGATTGGGGTATCATCTTTGGAATTGTCGATGAAGTGCTTTAAAATTACCTGTCTTTATTGAAAAGTGATCTTCAAATATTCATAAATCAGTCAGTTTTAGAGACTGAGTTGATTGCAGTTTCTCTCTTTTTATTTAAAAGCTAAAATTTCTTCATTTTTTAAAGTACTGATAGACTCGTTACATACTATGTAGTTATTTACTTCGTTTAGATCCTCTTTATAGATGCATTTCAATTATTAAAGCTTTCCAAATTAGCCGCTGGACCTTGAATTGAAAATACATATATATTAAGCCATGTTTGTCTTCAATAAAGCTGATTTATGTGAATTAATAAAATTATAATAGTCACAATTTTTTTTCTTTACGTTTTCTTTTTAGAAAAAACATATTTCATAATTATTTCATTTCATGCAGACACGTGCTGGACACTACATTTTTATATGTTTAATTTGAAATAATTACTTATTTTTTAATTTGACTTTTTGCCAATCTGATAGCAATATATTGATAAAAGACATTTCCCCCTTTCACTCGTAACATGCTCGTGAAGATTAAATTTTATTGTTTTGTCCGAAATATATTGTTGAAAAATATAGTTAAAATATTGCTTTAAAAATTCTTTAAAAATAGAAGCTTAAGTTAGATGTTAAAATTCTGATATCATTAGAAAGTTAATTTTTTTATTTTTAGTTTGATATAAAAATTATCTTTATCCGATAATATTTTCAGAAGTTATATAAGAAAAACGTCGAAATTTCGCTTAATACAAATTCTAATTAAAAATTCGGAAAAAGGGCTCCAAGGTGCACATTACCGACCTCCAAGATATACATGCATCAAATTTGATAGCTGTAGGTCCAACGGCCTGGCCTGTAGAACGCCAACACAGAAACACAAACACACACATTGAGTTTGAGTATAAATAGAGATAAAGGGATTTATTACCAAAATTATTGTTTAAATATATTACCTGCTTTACCATCAAAAATACAAGGAAATAAGTTTTTATAATTTATATAATTAAATAAATTTTTCCATTCATACAAACATTTAATTTTATTTATGAAGAATCAAGTTAAAATATTGATGTTTGAAAGGGATATCTAAGCATTTATCAAGTTGAAATGTTGAAGAAATAAAGCTATCTTTTTAAAAGACTGAAGTAATTCAATCAACAATGTTTTTAAATTCATAGCCATGTATATGTACTGGAATAAATAGCAATATTAATAGAAATTAACATTGTTCAGGAGAGCGAAAATATTGTTTTAAAAGGAAACAACAATTTTCCCCAAAAATAATTAAGAAATCATTTAAGTTTATATCATATAAAAAATTGAGTTAAATCTTCACTAATATAAGACTTAATATGGGCATTTTTATTCAGCTCAGAGTCAAAAAAAAGTTTTGAATGTGGAATTTTACTACTTATAATATAAACTGGTGAAGTTGGGAACTAAATTCTATTCAAATATGGTAAGAGTAATTTGAAGTTGAAGCGACCTCACAAAAAATCAATTTATCAAAAAATTAGAAAAAAAAATCTGCTCTAAAAATGCGTACAGGAAAAAGAGGCACATTTTAACATAAAAAATGCTGCAAGAACAATTTTCACTACTTGATAGTTTAAACAAAAAAAATGTAATAAAAGAACAAAAATAAATATCGATAAATAAAGGAATAATAATTAAAGTTTTTAAAATGTATTAAATTTATTATAATTAAAAAATAATAATTTTTAATGATTTTGGAATGGGTAGCTTTCATAAATGAGTAAGTAATGAACTAAAACCCTTAAAACAGCATTTTGAATATTATAATTGATCATCAAAATTCCAAATAAACAATGCATTTCTTATTAAAGTGTTCAAAGTTTTTTTTTAATTAGTTGAAATATTTTTTTATTTTGCCATATTTGAATAAATTATACAGCAGTTAAGTCTTCGAGCGAATTAAAAAGCCTTGCAAATTATTCTCAGACGATGACGGGGAACGCAGTAGACAAGTATATTTAACGAAGGAAAACACTTTAGAAACAGAAATAATTTTAAGATATTTTTAATTTTAATTAAAATATATTTGAATTATAGACGAAATTTCAGTATTATGTTACTATGGTTATTAAGGAATCTTAAAAACAATTTAGAAAACTAAGGAATTCATATTAAAAGATTTTAAATGAGCAATTCAACTTTTTATAAAATATTTTTGCATCCATTAAAATCATATTCAATACTAATTATCTTAATCTGATTTGGAGATAGCAAATTAATTGCTTTAATCAGATGATTAACAGGGATAATGGCTCACTTCATACATACTTATAACTGAGGGAAAATGCAAATCAACGGAAATTAGTATTAATAATCAAAGTAATAACAATTACATTGTTTAAAATTTACTAAACATAATTAAAATATAAATTCTGCAATTTTTGAATAATTTTATAATTGATAACTTCATATGATGATAAAATAATTTTAAAAAGAACAGTAAACACATTTTAAATATAAGAAATGGCTATGGAAATTCTTAATAAGTAATATATATCTTATTTAAAGTATTTTCGATTAGTAAAATTTTTTTAAAATTATTTCTACAGTTGAATACATTGCAAGGTAGTGAAGTCATTGAGCCAATTAAAGGACCTAAAAATTATTCACTCACGATGTTTGAGGAGGAGTGGACTAGCATATTTAACTAAGGAAAACAATTTAGAAATAATTTTATGCGATGTTTGTTTTTGATTAAAAAATATTTTAGCATTATGTTATGATTATTTAAGAATAGGAGAAAAATTTGGAAAACTAATCAGTTTCCATTAAAAACATTCAAGTGAGCAATTCTACTATGATATAATTTTGCCTCCACTAAAATAATATCCAAGACTAATTATCCCATTCTGATTTGAAGGTAATGAATTAATTGCATTAATAAGTCGCATAACAGTGATTAGGTCTTACTTCCTGAATATCATAAATGAGAAAAATTCATGAGAGATCAACGGATATTAATATTAATGAACGAAATAATAATAATTACAGTTTTTAAAACTTATCAATTAACTATAATTAAAATAAAAATTCTTCAGTTTTTTTAATGATTTTAAAATTGATAACTTCAATAGATGAGCAAAAAATTATGAAAGACTGTGAACAACATTTTGAATTTAATAATTGCTCATCAAAATTCTTTATAAGTAATACATTTCTTATCTAAAGCGTTGAAAGCTTTTTTTAATTAATTACAATTAGTTAATGGTTGTTGTGTTTGAATAAATTGAAAAGCAGTTATATCCTCCAGCGAATTAAAGGGCCTTAAAAATTATCCCCTGACGACGACTGGAAACGCATTGGACTAACTAACGAAACAGTTCCTAGAATTATTTAGCAATGGACTAACTAACGAAAAAAATTTTAGGGAATTTTTAGTTTTAATTAAAATATATTTGAATTATAGATGATATTAGAGCATTATACTATAATGACTATTAAGGAACAAGAGAAAAAATTAGAATAACTAACGAAGTAGCATTAAAAATATTTATATGAGCAATTCAACTATTATGACATATTTTTTCCTCCAATAAAATCATACCTAAGACTAATTATCCTAATCTGATCTGGAGATAATAAATTAATTACATTGAAGGGAGCCCAACAGTGATAAGGTCTTAAGCCAAAAATACTCATAACTTTCTAAAAATCCTTCTTTCACATTTATTTCTCAAACCTCTTATTTTCTTTTTTAAAAATCGAATGAAATCAAATATAAAAAGTGAAATCTAAAAAACATTCAGATAAGCTTTCGCAAAAATATTCCCTTATATAATTCAAAGGAAAAAGTGTGAGAAAACAACTGATTTATGGGAAACTTTTGTTTAGTCTAGTTTAGTTTAGTTCAGTTTAGTTTCGAATGAATATCGTAAATCAATGGATTACTGGAGACATCAAATCACCTGGCGGGTTATCACGAAAAACGCAGTTTCCTTTTTGCTTTGAAATATACTTCTTCCTTTTCATATTTCTCATTCGGAATCCATTATTGGTTGTATAACTTTTGATAATGCTATTTCAAATTTCGGAATAATTTATCAATATTTAATTCTCCCCCTGAAATTCCTTTTATTAAGATGCAGCTGTTTGTGTTTCTATAGACTATGTTCTTTTGTCATTTTAACATTTTGAGCACAATAAAACGAATTTTACTTCAGTAGAGAATTGAAATCAATGGAACAAACTTGTTCTCAGAAAACATGGTTTTTCTTTTCTGTTTTAAGCAAATGTAGGAAATATGTGTTAAAAATTTTTCAGGCAAATATCTTTTGAAATTATTAAAACGATTTCATTTTGAAACATTCATTTTATATATAAATGAAAAATCACAGTCATTATTATTTGAGAACAATTTATTTCTCATCAAAACTTCAACATTCATATTGGAGTGTTTATTTTTATTTTTTATTATTAGTGTGTATTTGTCTTTTTTTTCCTAAAAAGGGAATACTTTACTAAGCAAAAGAGGATAAAACAAGGGAAGTCTCAATAATAATAAGGATATAACTAAGTCATCATGTCCCTTTCCAAACTTCTGCCCCTCGTAAAAAAAAAGAAAAAAAAAATCATTCTAAAATACTAAATAATGATTGAGCGCAGATCCCTTCTAATCAGTTTGGGATGGATGTAATTGGAAGATGAAAAATCTTTAGAGATTTATTGTTTTGCAATATCTGTGAGTGGCAAATTGGAAAAAGGAATTAAAATTTTTACATTCTTAATAACGAAACTATTATTTTAAAATTACTTAAAATTATTATTATTTTAATCTTCAATAAAAATTTCAAAGAGCAGGGAAAATTTATTTTATCAGTTATGAGTGCTGAAAGATATAAGAATAATATTGTTGCTCAATGATGATTTCCTTTGTACATTTTTTTGACATACTACCACATATATGGATAAAAAATGGTAAACAGAAAACTATCAGGTCGGATAGAATAAAATGAAAATAATTGAATATTAAGTTCCTCTCCGTTCTTAGATACAAGTAAAACAAGTGTTATTGACATCAAGAACACTGACAAACTCATTGCAGAGTATTAATTATTTTAAAAATATCATTTTACTTATCTAAAATTTTTTGCTTTTTATTTTATCTTATTTACATTAAATAAATTGAGATTTCGGTGTTCATGGTATTTATCAACATGCCTTTAGATATGTTATAATTTGTAATTAATACACTTGACGACTATAATACGCAGAGACGTATTTATCAAATACAGTGTCTAGAGCAAAAGGTATAAATTGTTCCATAGATCAGCTTCTCTCTGAAGCTATCACGTTTTGTTCCCACGCATATCCTTATAAGACACATAAAGTTTATCGACATCTCAACTTCCATTTCAAAAATCATTTAAAGAAGGTCAAGCATACACCCCTCCGCACACACTCACTCCCCTTTAAGACACAAATATTTTTTTAAAAAGACTTTAATAAACTTTCTCATTTATGCCGGAGATTTTGGTTATTGGATCTCTGCATAAAACGTATTTGTTATTTTTTCAGAAAAAGGTTGAGTTGTTCTCAGGAAAAAATAAAGCTCTGTACAAATAAACAAACAAAAAAACTAACAGAAAAAAAATGATTGTATCCGATATGTTTTCCTACCCTTTATTGGAATCATTTTAAGAATCTAGGTTATAAGAGTTTTTAAAACTTGCTATTAAATGTTGTCAATTGACTTCTAAATTTTCTGCTCTCTAGTAATGTCCTTTCGCCTTTTCCCCGTCACCTTATGTATGCCACTGTTGATAAAAAGGAGAATATATCACCACATTTGCATAGGAAATATTTTTGCCTGTAGTTGCCTATAGTTATTTTTTTTTCAACTTTTATGCCTCAACATCCAATGTTTTGAAATGAATACCATGAGAATCTGAAGATTCTATGACCATTAGTATCTTTCGATTGAACTCTGAATGAAAATATTTTTATTGAAATCTGTCCGTACTTTTTACGCACATATATGTCACAACTGTTATCACGTTTAACATGCCGTATAAACGTTATAGGTTATTTTTCTAGCATAATCTAAGTACATGCATGTAATTTAACTTTGTTATTTATTTACATTTGGCGCTTTTAGCTAGATATTAAGAGGAAGGAATCTTAATCTCTGAAATTTCTTTGGAAACAGATTTTCTACTATTTTTTTCTATCTTTTACAATTTTCTATTTCTCACTTCACAAAAAATAACAGAAACATTGTGCTCTTGAGTACTTTTTTTTGCAGCTTTCGTTTTCATAATGAATGGTCTAAGTTGAAATATTATTAAAACTATTTGATTAAATATCTTTTGCACAGTTAGTTGAAAATGAAGAAATGCATGGTAATAATCTATCAAGGAAGATGGAGAATTGACATATAATAGTAAATAGGTTTGTTTCTTTAATTATAATAATATTCATGCATACTTTTTTCTCTTTCAATCAAATATTAAACTCACCTACCTCCACCCTCCACGATTATATGCCTATTATTATATAATTCTACTTTTCTAAGAGAGATATCATACTTTGTATAACATTAAATAAATCCAAAACATTTTCTAAAAGGAACAGCAAAGCTTAAATTATTGTGATCTGAATTCTCAAAAAGTATGCTTAAAACCATATAAATGCATTGTTTAGTATTAGCATTCAAAAGCAAGCAAGTATATGTTTTACTATGCTTGATTGACAGTTTTATTATAGGCGTTTAATAGCATTCTTACTTTTTTTCTGCAGCACATAGTATAAAGCTGCTGTTTTACTTACCTTATCTACAGCTCTAGTGAGATATCACTTGGTGTGCAATATTAAAAAGTTACAGCATTCAAAAGAAGGATCTATGTTCTCTTTATGATTAAATTATATTCGGCTGATTAACAATCTGTAGTCGATGGTGGAATGTACCGCCTTGTGAAGTGTCCCTACACAAGATATTTATGATTTTAAAACTATTTTCAGTCACAAGTTAGTTAACTCTCTTATAGGCTGAACTTTCATTTATAATTACCTTCTCTGCAGAAAATTTTTTGGACAATCCTCTGCCTGTTTTCCAGCTTTTTTCAGCTCATATTTTAAATGATTTTATCGCTCCTTTAAAAAAAATCTTTTTTACATTATGCATTTTGAACAAACTTACTGTCGCATAATTTATGATTTGAACAAATTTATTGTCATACAACTTATGACTTAAATAAATTTATTGTTGCACAGCCTATGATTTGAACAATTTTAAGTGGAATAAATCTCTAATTTTCAAGTAAACTTAGTTTCTTTTCGTTATTTTGTATAGGTACCACACATTTTGAACAAATTTTGAAACATAATATAATAATCAAATAAAATTTTCTTATATTTCCAACACATTCTGAAGAATTTCGGTGAAATCAAAGATAAAGCTTAAAAAAATAAGAAGTTTGTTAAAATTTAACTTACCATGAAATGGCAAATAAAAATTTCTTTTCCATTGAGAATTTCAAACGTGTCGGTCACTTGCAATACCAAAAGAAAAGGGACAGTTCTAGTTAATATCATTCTAGAATATTTCAAGTAAAGGACCTAAAATCGAATTACTTCAAGATGAAAAAAAACTGTCTTGACCAATGTGATAATAATTACATGTCCTATATCTTACCGTAGAGAAGACCCACCCTCATTCAAGTCATAAATCAGTAACAGAAAACTTCCTTAGGCTAAGAAAGATTACAGAATTCTTCCAAGATTTAACTTCTAATTCTCAATAAATTATAATCCCGAAGACGACAGCCTTCTTCATTTAAGAAGCCAGTCGATAAGAAATTATGAACGGTGAGAATTTCGACAGAAGGCTTTTCACTTTATAGAGACTTGGAAATTTTATGAGATACTTTCACAGATTAAAATTCATGTTAATTATACTCCTCTGATTAATTAAGTGTCAAAGGGCTTTCTTTATATGATTTTTAAACAGAAACGTGATTTCACTCGCGCACAAAGATGAAATTTTAATACTAGACGGAAGAATGCTCTTTTATGATAATGTTGATAACTTCAAGAGTGAGTTCGAAGTTCCAGAATTGAAAATTTTAATTCCATAATTATCATAAAGCATCATACCAACGATTTTGTTGATATTTTGTTGGAGATCATTATCAAGAATTCATTCAGAACAAGAATAAAGGTAGTAGCAATTCTTGCTTAAAAATAGGCGACTACTTTGAAAAGTCTTTTTGCAAAATAATGGCATTTAAAAAAAATTCAATATTTGCAATGTTTGGACAGGTTTTGATTGATACTCCTTTGATTAATTAAGTGTCAAAGAGCTTTATTTAAAGGATTTTTAAACAAAAATATGAAAATACTAGATGGAAGAATGCTCTTTTATGATAATGCTGGTAATTTCAAGAATGAGTTCTATATTCCAGAATTGAAAATTTTAATACCACAATTATCCTTAAGTATAATACCAGCGATTTTGATAATATCTTATAATGATATTTTGTTAATGTTTGAAACCAATGTAAAGAATTCGTTCAAAACTAGAATAAAGGTAGTAGAAAGTTTTGCTTATAAACAGGCAACTACGTTGAAAAATCAATATTTTTTAAAAATGACATTTAAAAAAATCAATATTCATAAAGTCTGAAGAGGTTTTAAATTATAATCATCTGATTAATTAAGTATCAAAGAGATTTCTTTAAATAAATTTTAGATAGTAGCGTAATTTCCCTCGCACACAAAGATGAAATTATAATACTAGATGGAAGAATGCTCTTTTATTATAATGCTGATAATTTCGAGAATGAGTTCCAAGTTCCAGAATTGAAAATTTTAATACCACAATTATCATAAAATATAATACCAGAGATTTTGGTGATATTTTATAATGATATTTTGTTTAAGATCAATGTCAAAAATTCGTTCAAAACTAGAATAAATGTAGTAGCAATATTCTTACTTAAAGGTAAGCGACGATGTTGAAAAGTCGATTTTCTACGAAATGATGACATTTTTAAAAATTTAATATTCTTAATACTCGGGAAAGTTCCTTTACAAAACCATTAAAAGTTTGTTTCTAAGTTTATATTTTGCGAAGTTACGTTGGTTTTTATAACTACATTTACATCGTTTTTGTGTTATTTTACATCTTTAGGTGCTATTTTCCCAAACTCTGATCTCCGATTTTAGTACGAAAAATCTCATAAACTGAGATCTAATGAACATTTTTTATTCATATATTGTATATTAATTTCTCACTAAGTTTTGTAGCTCCTGAACTAGGGAATGAATAATCCATTTATTTAGAAATACTTCATATTTATCGTTTTACAATGTGAAAAATATTGCAAATTTCGTGTTATTTATCAGTTGAATCCCAATATATAAAGGATTGATAGAAATTCAGCTTTTTTTAGTTCAGAAATTAGAAAAAATATTTTAACGCCTTTTGATAATCGAAGTGAATCCTTTGATAAAACCTCAAAACTGGCAAATGTTTTCTTCATACCTCATTTTTAGTCCAAAAATCTTTTTCCAATTTGTCACTACTTTTGTCACTATACTGGCATATCTTCGTCTCATAGATGAATTTTCAGTCTTTTTTATGTAAGTATTCAAAAATAACTGTTTTAAACGTATTTCAAAGAAAAAACTCATTTCGAACATAGTCGCATGACTACTGAATAATTAGTCCTTTTAAGTTTATCTATACTAACGTTCCGTTTACAAGCAACACTAGGGCTATTTTAGGACGGATCTCATAATTTTGAACCACTGTCAGATGACGAAGACAGTACATGTGCTAGAACCACCTCTATAAACTTCCACACCACACCAGTGGGAGGACGTTTGGTCCCGACGAATTTATTGTGCACCAGACTCACTTGCACGACGGTTTTAAAATGGAATCGGGTCTCGAACCTGGAAACCCTCCGGTTCCAAAGTCGTGACCATACCACCAGGCCACCTAGGATCGAATAATTGATCCTTGCTATAAAAAATGATAATGTACTAAATGGTCAAGTTACTGATCTGAAAACAATATAAATCGACTAACTTACAGTGGCGAGGACATTTCAATGTATCATTCTTCATATTTAGAGAAATATGACAATTTTGCACTCAAAATAAAAATCAAGAAATCCGAAAAAAGCAAACAAACACATTTGATGCGAAGTTATGTGTGTGAGAAAAAATTATTCTTCAGCTAAATTAGCTGAAAAGTATTCGAAAAAAAATTTACTGAGTCAGAAGTAAAAGACCATTGAATTCGACTGAGAAGAAGGATAAAAAGAAATTGACTCGAACACAATAAGAAAGGACTGACTTGCGATAATGATGCCAGAGTTCGATAGATCACAATTTTATATTTATTAAAAAACAGTGCTTTTACAAGCAAAATTCAAACTGCTGAAATATACTAACCTAGTACAAGTCTGCAAGAGAAAATATTCCAGCTAAATTCAACATCATAGTGACCTACATAATTTACTAGGATATTAATTTTTATGCAAAAATGGATTACTGTATGCCTTGTATAACAACTCATCATCTTTGGATGGGGGAGTAACTTGACTATGCAGCTTCTACATTAAGAATTCAAGTATGGAAAAAACTTACCTTTAACACATATTTTTTAGGTTTATAACCAGCTGACAAAACTAGAAGCATTGAAGTCAACGTCATTAAACTAGACATCCTTTGATTGTTATATTTTTAAAGAATTTTTTTTATATATTTTAAAAATATATTATCAATAAATTTTTAGCGAAATACCGATGCGTGAAATTTAATATAGTTTCCATAATGATAAAACATGCAATCTGCCATTCCTGAAGGGCCTAACTCATGAATAAAAATTTATCCTAAGCCTTCTTAATTTGTCGTTTTATATCGAAATTTTCTTTAAAAGTTTGCTAACTTTAATTTAAAAAAGAGTTTATATGGTTAATATAATAATCTCAAGGTTGATCATGAATACCGGTAGTTATGTTTGGATAATAAAGTTTCCAGGACACTGATCTGAAAAAAATGTGTCATATTTTGTTAATAAAAATTAGTTTATCTCAGAAAACGTTTTCAGTTTCAAATCTTTTAATTAACTGTTGCAAATTTGTCTTTAAGTGAACTCTATTTAAGTGAACTCTTATTCAATTTGAGCTCTATTTAAAGCTAAAAATCGGAATGATTTTGTTTGAGTATGCTTAAAATATATACTGGATGAAAAACTTGCTTGGGGAAAATGCGGCAGCTCTGAAACTATTCCAAACCATTCATTAGCAGGTACATAGCTAACTATTATGGGAATTTTTCACGTCAAATGCTGCTTTGACATAATAGGCGATTGTTTCTGTACTTTATGCCTAGAAAAATTCCAATTTAGTTACATTAACGACCAGCTTTTGAAGAAGAACGTGAGCCATTTTGGAACCGATTTCGTATTTTTGTACCAGGGTATACAACTCGGGTAGCACAGGCTATTGCATAGTATTATACAGTCTGCAAAAATTATTCGAGCACTTGCTATTGTTCGAAATCTATAAAAACCAAATTTTAGATAAAATTGTCATTTGATTTGGAAGACAATCCTCTTTTAAAAATGTGTAAATTGCATTATCATAAAGGACCAACTACATATTTATTCTTCCATAACCTTCAAATTTTACCATTGCAATATCTAACGTTTTGCCGTAAATGATTCAGCATAATGAGAAATACGTAGGTGTTTAGTCAAATTGTTTCAAAACATGCGGAGATATACAAGAAAAACATTTAAGGGTTATTTCAATATTTTCAAGGAAATAATAATTGAAATATTTATAAACTTTTTCTTAATAAAAAAAATAGTATTTTGTGTAAGTCTGGTGGAACATCATTTCGAATAAAGGAGTTAAAAGATGATTAAATAAAATCTAAGATTATTTATTTATAGATTTAACTAATCATTTACTATTTCTTTATTTATATAATTATGTTTTATTCATTTATATATTTTAATATTATGTTTACAAATTTTGTACTTAATCAGTTTTGCTTCGCTGTTTATCAGGCATGTAAGAGAATCAAAATCATACACGACGAATTTTTGCAGAAGTCCGGTTTACTCTGGAAATCTTTCACTCAAAACAGAGAACCTACCATAAGATCTCATTTACTACAGCACTAACAAAAACCTCCCCATTTTTTATACATTTAAATACATATCAAATAAGTAAATATTTCAAGTTTTAATTAATACCCCATAGACTGATATAAAATTTTTGGCATATTTTCGAGAAAAAAAATGAAATAATATCGATTACGCAGGGTAGAACTTGTATTTAAAAAGTTGCCCAGAAAATTACACATGCCATATAAAAGTGGCTTTTTGAAATAGTTTATGCTCGGGAAATGTTTGTCCGGTGACCTTGTTTACTGATTCTAAAAAACTTATAAAATTTGTTGAATTAGTTGCATTAACATTGGCATTAAAATAATACGAACACAGAAAGCTAAAAAGAGGTTAAAATTTAGATTAACACTTAAATCAATTTTCAAATTTTGATCTCGACAGTTTCATACCTGTTCAATGGGACTTGTCTTAGTCAAGTCATACCACACGATGATATTCTTGCTATATGTGCGGCCTTATCTTTCATGTAGGGATCACAGAATTTTCACATCACAATTAAAACATGAGATCGGATAAATTTAAAAAATCAACAAGGTGTAAGCATAAGAGAGTAAACATTCACGAAATTGATTAAAACTGAGCACTTGTTGAGCTTAAGTTTTAAACAAATTAACGAATAACCAAGGTTATAATTTCTTTTCATGAAAAAGCACAAAAATGAACCACTTCTATGTTCAGTATTGTTTCAAACTAGAAATAATGCAGAATTTTTTTAAACAAGCAGAAGTTGATATTCAAAAGAAACTATTTGATGAGTGAAGTGATATTTTCTCGTTGTTTCTTAGAGTAGAAAACTTTGTAATTTCTAGCGAATTAAGTTTCATACTGATACTGAACATTAACGCAAACAGAAAAGGTTTAACTTTTATTAATAACAGAACTGTAATATCCCAACTCAACCATTTTACACTTTTAATTTGATAACTGGCAACTTTATTAAAGTAAATAATGATGGTCAGGACGATCAATCAATAACTTTCAGTAATATTAAAATTTGCTTCCCATTAATTTCAACTTCCCATTTTTTTTCCTTATCAAATCGATTTCCTCAGGGAAATAACAGCATCTGTCATTATCAAAATAACTCAATTTTGGATAAAAGTTTATTGCTCTTTAACGTCCCTTGCGAATTGATAAAAGATATAAAAAAGCTGATTTTTTATTCGAAATTAAACTTACTCTTTAATAGAAATAAACACCTACTTTATAATTAGTTAAGCATTTTTTTTAAATCGAGAAACGAAAAATGCTTGCAAAAAAATGTCATTTTGTCAGATTTTTTTAAAATTTTGACCTTGTATAAAGTAAAGTATGCATCAAATAGTTTAGCTTAATATGTCCATTCCAGTAGCTGAATACGGAGTGAAAGACTGCACGTAGGTTAGTCAAAATCTTCTAGTACTTAAGTCAGAAAAGCAATTTTAATGAGTATATTGGTTACTAAGTTTGCATGAGTAGAGTTTGTAATATTTTAGTCTTATGAGAGACGTGTAATCGAGTTAAAATCATTGCTCTTTGTATTTATGTATATAAGATACACCTTTAACAGTAAGAATCAAGAAAGAACAGTAAACACTAATCCATTTTCTGAGGTCAGAAGATATTTTAGGACACGATATTAATTGGATATCTCCATATCATACAACTCAATGGATCCATCAGTCCTCATCAAGCTAAAAAAGTTGTTACAGAAATAGCTGTTGTTAAGCTATAATGCGGCATCACATATGACCTTGACACACCCCAAAACTCTTACACCATTAGTCTTTTGGGTTTCAAGACTTAGAGAACCTTGCATACAGCACGGATCTCACTCCATCCAACTTTTTGTATTTCTGAAAGATACCTTATGTGCATGTTGTTTGTAAAGGATCAAAACGTGTAATAGTGGTTGGTCACCAAACTCAAAATATTTCTTTTGTAAAGAATGCACAAGCTTGTGAATTAAGGGACTAAATATATCGCAAAAACAGGAGCCTATATGGAGAAATGACGCATTTTTTTCAACAGCTTGTTTAAGTATTTTTTAAAAACAAAGACAGTGTTCTTTTTAAACTGATCTCGTATTAGCGTGTGATTAGCGTAATTTTTAAAAAATATTACACGAAGAATTATTGGAAAGATTACCGCATATACTAACTTGAAAAAAAGATTTTGTAATTTCGTTACTGTGAGGTGGTTTTAATAATCAACGCACATAATTTTCAACATAATAATAAAAAACTCAAAGAATGACAGTATGAAGCGGAATTAAAACTGTTCATTACTTATTACTTTTTGAAAGAAGTTACATTCATGAAACATTTACCACAGTGATATATCAGTTTGAAAATCCAAATCTCATAGAGCACCATTTTTACCTTTGAGGTTATAGTTAGAATCAAGTATCTGACGGCAGACGAATTTTATAGACCTAAACAAATGAAAATTCGAGAGTGTCAAGTCTGGGCTATATGGTAGGTGCTCCAAAATTTCCCAACCAAGTCTTTGCAAATTCTCCCAGTTCTTGTAAAACTGCAGGTCATACATATTTCAGGATCAAAGTTTACCAAATTCTAAAGATGCAAAAACCAAATGCTTACCTACATATGCTACTAAATTATACTTATTTGGCCGATACCGAAGAATTGTTATAAGGAACATTATTGAAATAACTCTTCCTTAAAATAGGTTATTTTTAATTATTCTAACCATTAAATGAAAAGGAACTATTATGTCCGGCTTAGAAGAATCTTTATAAGATGTTAAAGGGATTGATGCATAATAGGAAAAAAAACTTGCTAACAAAAACAAAAAAATGTGGAATTGAAGTATGCTAAATTCTAGAAGTCCAGATTTAATAAAAAATTATTATTTGTAAAAGATGAAAACTTCTTTTTAAAATACATATTTCCTACAGTAAACTGAAAAATATTTCGTCATTCCTTTATTATTTAACAACAGAGTTTAATCCATCAAGTTTCTAGCCAGATCGTAATTCATTTGGTACATCATTAAATGAAAATCCGATAAAGAGATTTCTAATTTTTTTTAAAAAAATCAGTTATTATAAATTGAATGATGCCAATGATAAAACTAATTACTTTTCACATTTAATATGATCATTAGCAACATGATGGAATCTTGTCCTTTCTGTCACGAAACTATCATCCGCGTTCGAAAACAGAAGGAGGAGGGGGATTTAATTTATTTTTCAAAGAAGGAAAATTAATTATCTATAACTAGAGAGGTAGAATTATCGGTAAAAACATAACCTTAGTTAAAAATTAAATGACTGAAAAAACTTCTTACGCAATTAATTATTGTGCAAAATATTTTCTTCAAAATGTGTTTAAGAATTAATTACCATTCACGCAAAAAAGCCACTGGTAAGGTTTCAAGACGTAGGGAACGAAGTGGCTTTAAGAATTTAAATATGAATCCTTAAAATTGTAGGCCAGTATAGGGTTTTGTACATAACTTAACGACGTTTTAAATTCTGCAAACATTGAACTAAATATATATATGTTGAATTATTAAGATACATATAATCAATTGAGTAATTTGGAAAAATCAATGTAGAGTTTAAAAAATATTAAATTAACATTTTATAAGTTTTCAGTGAACAAAAATTGTAAAAAGGGAATAGTTTACTATGTATCAATATGATCATACGAATGATTTAAATTTTCTATCAAAAATGTCCAAGCGATATGCAAGTTCATTTAGGAGTCAAGGAATTTAAAAAATCCCTCATTCACAAATGAATGATGATAGAAAAATTATATTTTCCCAGAAGAGATGGTATTGAAACAGAGGAATTTTTTTGCTACGAAACCAGAATTGATATTTAGCATACTTTATATTGTAACCAATAGTTTGTTCTGTTATTACCAGACCGACCATTACGTAAGATAATGGGCGGAGTAGCAATTTAGAATTCTTCAACGTTATGCCTTCTGTTCAAGAAAATAGCTGTCAAATTAAAAATCAAAATTTTCAAATCAACAAGTTATTCTTTTGTCATTCATTCTCTTTCATAGCATTAGAAATGTTTCATAATATTCCAAATATTTGAATTTTTATTTGACACCTGAAATTCTAAATGAAGAATTATCTACTGAGCACTTACTGGACACTATTCCAACCAATACCTTTTTCTATTCAATGCATTGTTTCGCTGGCTGCGGAACCACCTGGTGGGTAGAATTGCGCAAATTCTAGTTCCAAACTATCAAAAAATCTGGGTTTCAGAAAAGATTAAAAAAGATGTATTAAACTTCTCTTCCCCCATTATTTTATCTTTTGACATTTGAGTATCATTGGTTTCAAATTTGCTTAAATTTCTAAATAAACCTGTATTTTTTCAAAGTTGTTGCGAATTAAGGCAAAAAATTAAAATGTAAACATTTTGAACATACAACCAAATAACACAAAGCATAAATGTTGGCAGTGCAATTAATATTTGCCTTTGATCTATGTATCAAGAAATAATTTTTATAAATATTTAGCAACCATACAAAAAATCTTAATGTTTATGGATGAATGCATTTCTACATTATACCCAGAATACATTTTGAACATGCTTTGTTAACTTTTAAGCAAAGTATAATATCAACGAAGTTTACACACTAGCAGTATTATTATTTATTTGCACAATTATTTTTCTCTCATGTGGTCGATATTTGAACTTTGAAATATGCATGTTATGGAGACTATTATTTTTTAAGAGGTATTTATTATTTGCTTGTGTTTAAATTAGCATGTTCTGTGTTTGTTGGGATGGAATTTTATAATCAAATTTTCACTCACTTGGCATGCACCAGATTTCTGAATTTTTTTGTATAGATTGATTACCAATAAAAATGGGAAATTTCATTAATTTTAATATTGATTAATACATTAAATTAGCTAAAAAATTTTTCACCGAGTTGGCTCCATCTAAAATCAACTTGAAAATATTAATCCAGAATATTTGTGTAACAATGATTTATGGAGTTCATTGCAGACTAAAAAGTAGAAAATGAAAATAAAAAGCTTTTAAATATCATTTATCAAATGTATTAAAAAGTAGCAAATAACATTTTAAATCGTATATCAAGCAGTATTAAGATGAAACAATTGAATCAGTTATTTTAATAAGTTTAGTTTAATTGAATTAACGTCCATTTTAAAGCAACATTAAGGCTATTTTGGGACTTATGTAGTTTTGCATCATGGTTAGATGCCGAGGACGAGACCTGAGTTGGCACTCTCTCTCCACACTTTCACACCACACCAGTTGAAGGACGTTTGGCCCCGACGGATTTAACGTGTCCTACACCCGCTAACACAGCGGGTTTTCGGGGGGATGTAATCTTAATAAATTCTTATTGTAAGTTAAAATATAAATGTGATTACAATTCCAAGTTGCTTGATATATTACTATAAAAATAGGAGGTTCCTACAGTTTTGTTTTGACATCCACGTTTTCTATAAAAAATAGCAATTAAAAATTATTCATAATATAGGAGTAGCATTAATACGAATTATTATACAGTAGTTGTTTATATGATAGAATTCTAAATATATATATTATCTATATATTGGAATATATATTTTCAGTAATCCAGCAAATTAATAAAAAGAAAGCAATTTTCTTCCCGATGACATTTTTAATGTCTGTTTCGAATATGAATGCAGACTTTAGAGAAAACTGCCTAATTTGGTGGTGTGATATGCTTGCGGTGTCGCAGCATTAATCTGCTCGAGTTGGATTCTTGGGTAAAACTTAGGTATTTTAAGGGGTTTTTTCAATTCCAATAAATATCATAAAAAACGTAAGGTTAAAAAAATTCTAAATATCCATTTTATAAAAATTGAAATATATTATAAATGTGATTTAATTTAACTATGTAGCGTATTTTTTCTGCGTGACAACTTTTAAAATTTTTATTTTGATATCTTCATTTTTGATAAAATTTGGGAATTCGACATCTTGATGCTTGAAAAAATTTATGAATTCAATATCTTGAGTTTTGACAAAATTTATAAATTCAATATCTTGAATTTTGACAAAATTTATGAATTCGACACCTTGATTTCTGATAAAATTTGTAAATTTGGTATCTTGATAGGTGATAAAATTTGTAAATTCGGTATCTTGCTTGCAGGTAAAATTTGTAAATTCAGTATTTTGGTTTTTAATAAAATTTTTAAATTCGGCATCTTGAGTTTTGACATTTCATACTTTAATTCTGTGACAAGAGTGTTTCCCTTAAAATTATTTATATTTATTATAATTGAATGAATCAGTAGTTTTTTAAATTTACGTATATGTCTGTCGTAGACAAATTTTAATCTTGAAAAGGTATTTATAATTGATCCAAGTAAATATCTTGTATTTATCTATTACTTATTTTATATATGGCGTTGAAATTTTCATAAGATTTAATTAGTATCTAGGACATATTTTACGCAACTAAGGATTCTGCGTATTTATAATTTTACATTTATGCATTTGATTATATGATTATTTGCAAGATTTTAAAAAAATAAAACCATTTGAAATTTTTTATAGATATCGTATAATTTTGACTTTTTTTTCTTGCAAAACGTTTGAATATAACATATACATGCAGGATGAATATTTAAAAAACCACAATCAGCCTCAAGAATATTTCAACTATACTGTAAGGAAACTTATTTAAAGAGAGTTAAATTTAAAATATACTTTAGCAATGAGCTGCTTAGTATTTATTGTAAATGAAATAAAGATTGAGCTTCAGTTTTAAACGAAAGGAAGAATAAAGTTATTTTACTGCTTAGGATTACCATTTCTAATGAAACTTTCAGTGCAACTAACGTTACCAACTGCCAGCAAAAACAAACTTATCAGCCATAAAGTTGATTGTAGCTTCTGTTGAAGTTATTAGTCTGAGGCAAGATCAATTGTTATACATATTCATATATTCACGTTTTTCTTGCCATTACTCCAATACATTTATCTCCTTTTTTGTTTTTGTTTAGCACTTAAGATAAATCCTTTTAACGAATAAGAAAGCAGCCGGAAAGAAATTAGGCATTTTTTTCATACGGAAGTTTATTTTTATCGTAGAAATATTCTACAAATTTATTAAAATAGATTTAAAATGTGGGTTTTCCTCACATAGTTGATATTTAAATCAGTAGCTTTTATACAAAACAATTTATCTCCTCATGTTAAATATTATTGTTTTACAGCTGATTAATAAGAAATCAAGTCTGAATTACATCCATATCATTCCGTGGGTTACACTGTTATATATCTATTTATAAAGGCTTTATGTTATTATATTATTGTGATCATCCGGTCTGTACAAGGATATGAATTTCTTTATGTCAGACATTCGAAGTAATGGCTTTCAGTGTAAATGTCATGGGCATTGAAATGTAAGATAATTGAATGAAAAGTATACGTACTATTTTTATAAACACAGAACAATTAAACAATCCTCAACGTTATAGGTAAATATTAGGTTGCTCGGAAAGTAATTTCGTTTTTTCCTGACAAAGGATTTAATTGCATTTTTCGCACCCAATTTCATACTTAAACCGCAAAATCATTTTATGTTTTAAGAGCTGATATAGCAAGGCTTGAGTGTGAAAAAGTGCAGCTGATTCTTCGCAGTAGTTTTTGGATGGTGCCCTTTTAAATATGGAGAGCAATAAACAGCATTTTCGTCATTTTTTTCTTTTTTGCTATAAAAGGTAAAAATGCTGTTCAAGCCAGAAATAAATTAGCCAATATGTGTGGAGAAGATGTGTTAACAGTACATCAGTACCAGAACTGATTTGCAAAATTTTTCCTTCAAATGAGGAGGCCAAAAACCACCTCGATCAGTTTTTTTTACAGCAAAGACCAAAACTTTTATGAGCGTGTAATCATGTTACTACCAAAAGGTATTAGACCAGAATGGCAAAAGGTATTAGACCAGAATGGCAATTTTATAATTAAATAAATAATTTATTCATTAAACGAAAATTTCTTTTCATTTTGACACAAAAATACGAAATGACTTTCCGAACGACCCAATACATTTATGGCCGGGTTTACTTTTTTTGTATATATAGAGAACTGTTTTATATATATAGGGACAGTAGAGTAATAGTCAAAAAACTCGAAATCGAGATTTTGAAAATTTTTTCCATGTTTTAGAGTTCATATTTTGGAAAATGTCTATCTGCTTCAAAGATAACTCAAAAAATTTTTGAACTAGAAGATTTTGAGCTAGATACACGGTTTTTACACCAAATTTGTGGATTTCAGTCAAATTGAGTAAATTCTGTTTAAAGGAATTCTAACTACCCGGCTGTTCGAATATAATTTAACAAGATAATACGAAGAAAGCTAGATAGATAAAATTCTGTCCTCAGATTTATCATCGATATCGTAGAGACCTGTCTAGATCCGATTAAGAGTAGACTATGTGTCAGTCATTGAAACATGTAAACGCTATAATTCAAAAATGCTGCGACTTAAATGTATAAAATTTACTATAGGATTTTGTGATCACAAGCGTAGTTATGCGTCTAATTTTTGTTTCAATCGGTTGAGTTAAACATGTCTAAAACACAAATTCGAGTTTTGGATAGTATTAACGCATGCCAGGAATTAATCGCTAAATTATTCGTCAAGGTTGAAACGATATATTCAGCAAAAATGCCAAATTTAAGCAAAAATATTTCTTAACTTCTGTACGCCAATGACATAAGACGTACTTTGTAACGACAAGTTTATTAGAAAGCATGCACGAAATTTTGAGGGGACCTCCTCTGATTTATTACGTGAACTATTTAAACAATTTCTTGCTTTCTGGATATGTTATTTTTAGGGATATGCATCAATATTAAAAACAAAAAGACAATACTGATAGAACGTACAATAATTAGTTAAAACGAAAATGTATCACGATTATTTGATTGTAGCAAAGTAAGAAATATTTAGCTCAAAATATTGGAGAACCGTCTAACTAAGTATTACTTCATTCATATTTTTTTTTTGCATTAAACTTTTTTAAATTTAAGTTGGGATATTTAGCAGGTTAGCGAGATTGTAATCTGACCTACCGGAGTCAAATATGCTCCTTAATGTAATGCAATAACATTACTTATCGACTGACGAAAATACACATAATTTATTATTAGAGGTATACATACTTAGCAGAGAAAGTATAAAAATTATTCAAGGTTAATTACAAACTATAACACTCGCCGAACGTGCATAATAACATAGAAACCACAACAAACAATTCGGAAAATTGCTTAGTACGTACTTTTATGGAACCTCATATGACGTTAATTACTAGGTATTGTTGGTTGAATATAAGTATTTATTTATGTTTACCGGAGGTTTGTTTTCGTCTAATCTGAGCTTCCAAAGAAACTTTTATATATAAAGGTCCAGCTTCTATTTCATGTCCAATTTAAGTGAATAAGTAACTTTGAAAGAATATTATATATTGAAAGAATATTGTATATTGTATATTGAAAAATCTAACGAATAACAGAAGCATGCTTTGATCCATCAAATGTTAAACAAAAGCCTGTTTTATATGGAGGTGGAGTGTTAATATAACCGATCATGTTATTAAAGATAATTTATTTCTGAAAATATAGCGATGTTATTAAAGTCGTGTTATTACAGAAAATAAAATTGTGTTATAGAAATGGGTTAAAAAATAAAAGTGGCTAAAGGCTCAGTTTTAGTTATATTGACGTAATGTTTTAAAGCAACTCTAGGTCTCTTTCGGGACGGACCTCGTAATTTTGTACCGCGGATCATATGACAAGGACGATATCTGAGCTGGCATCTGAGCGGAGATTGGAAGTTCAGATATGAGGTTACACATAGCCAAATTTACTTTTTCAAGGTCCAGATTCAAGCCTCGATGAAGAAAGCATTTTCTATTTCATTTGAAAAACTTTGAATTTAGAGGTATTTTTTTTGACTGAATAGATCAGAATATTTTAATAAATATGTATTTGATAGAAAATATTTGAAATCCTCATGAAAGGAATGACTTACAACTCCAGCTCGTTTGTAATCTCTCTAACGGTTCTTAGTCTTTTCATAAAAGGGCATAATTCATAAAAATAATTTTATCACTCTTATTCAATGGAGGCATGGGGTTGGTTTTAAATTTCCATATTGATTGACTTAGTATGTTATTAAAATAATTGAAATTAGATTATTTTCTTGTCGTCAATCGTTTTTATGTCGATTTAGATATTTAATCCTTTGAATAAATATTCCAAATAATTGCGTGATTGCATTAAATTTTGTACCTTAGAATTTTGATAAATGGAATATTTTGCAATATTTTTTAATTTTGTATATTAATGAACTATTTTAGTTCCAAATGCTTAAAATTGTATTTATGGTTTTCGTATATTCACTGGCAAAATTTTGGAGCTCTGCAGATTACGAAGGAATTGTTTGCATAAATATATTATCTTTTTACAAACAAAATGCTAGAGAAAGATTAAATACATTTATCGACGCTGGATAACATTTTGAAAACTTGTTATATACTATAAATATAATAAGCATCAAATTCTGAAAGAAAAACAACAACTTCTTTTTGTATTATGAAGTTAGTTAAGTTAAAAGCGGTTGAAAAGTTAAAAACTTAGGTGAGAAGAAGGGTAAAAATGATATGAAAAAATAACTTACATTTTCTAAAAACATTGCAGCTTTCTTTAATCTGACATTTATCTAAGAATCATAGAAGAAACGCAAATGAAAAATTAAACAATAAGATGAAGTATATTTTCGTTTTATTACTACGACTTGCTATAAATTGTTTAAGATTCATTTAAAATTTAGTAGCTTCAATTTACTTTCAGAAAACTAATGATTCAGCTTTCATTTTTTCAGTTCTCATAAGGCTTCCCATCAAATAAAACCATAATCGAAAATTTAAGCTGTATTGTTAACATTTACTATAAAAACTTTTTCAAGAAATAAAATTGTTATACAATGCTTTCTATAAAAGACTGAGGCAGAAATCGGACGAAAATTCAAAAGTCACATTAACAACAAACAAACAATTATTTAATATTTTGAAGAATTTGAGTAGAGCGTAAAATTAAATGAAGTAATATGAAAATTAACAAGCATTCGTTATAGTTAAAAAAGGAATGGCATTTCAATATTAAAGTAATTAGTGAAGAATGGTAAAATTTTTATTTTTTATTTACCTTGATAGTAAAGATTAAATTTTCTAGTTAAATAAAGAAAACAAGTTTGTCTTTGAGAGACATTCAAGACATTCCTCTTGTTTTTATTTAAAGCTAAAACGTTTCATGTGTGTTTTAATCTTCAAAAGTAGTTCTACTGAATTTTCTTTTCAGAGATTTCAAAAGTATAATCAAGGGAAGTTTAAAAAATAGTAAATTTAAACTATGGCGACTAGGTGAAAGCTCTAAAAATAGAGAAATGAAACAAAGTTTACCTTCGGAGCTTTGGCGCCTGACAGCCGACGTATCCTTGGTTGGAGTGCTTGTTGGAGGTTGGATTTCTGAAACGAAAATTTACAAACAAAACAGATGAACTTTTAGAATAGCTAAAGTAAAATAAAGGCATTTTTAGTTTTTTAAGGATTAAAAAAATTACGTTGTATGGAATGTTATGTTTTACATTAATTAAAATAACCTTGTTTGGCCAGAGTTTAGAGTAGTGTTGTTTAAGATAATTCCGCGATTTAACTTTTTTTTTTTTGCTTTTTATGAAGACAGAATTTATCCACACCTTTATAAAATAGAACGTTGGAACGAAGAGTACTTGCGTTTTTTTCTCTATGATAAGACAGCATTTTAAAATCTAATAAACTTCGCCCTTTGCACACAAATATTGTCTCTGAGGCACCATTCAAGATGATGCATCATTTTGACGTTTTACTAATTTATTTTCAAGATATGATTGTTTTAAAAACCTACAGAAAAAAGACATATATGAGCTTTTAGGGGAATTTTTCAACTTAATATGCATTCATTTTTTGGAGCAATAATCAATACCTTGTATTAAGTGAATAATCATGCATTGAATTACTGTTGCGGGCGCAAAATGTTGATAAATTAATTTTAACTAATCTCAGTTCTATATCAAATAGCAAGATATGCAAGTGAATGGAAGAAAAAACTCTTTTATGATACCATACCTATTTCAATAATACATTTGAAACATATAAAAAAATATTTTCTACTTTTTAAAGTTTTTTAAGCGTTCTAAAGAGTGGGAAAGAGCGTTGAGTGCATATCATCTGATTTTCAACTTATTAAACAGTTCTAAAAATGGCATTAACTTAAATATTAAAACAAAAACAATATTTGATACAGATTTTTTACAGTGATCACAAACTTCCTTACAACATAAATCTTACCCTGTGCATTGGAAAAATGGCCCTCTTTAGAGCTGAATATTTTAATTATTTGGAGTTTATTGTTTCAGAAACTCCTCACGAGTCTTAATGATTAAGAAGCTAGTCCATAAATACTGCTTTTTTAAATATAAAATAATTTAATAATTATATATATATATATATATTAATTAACAAAATAAGACAACCGAATCAAAACAATAATCAATGGAAAAAAAATTTCTATTTCTAAAAAATTTTTTTTCTATTGATTATTGTTTTCATTCGGTTGTCTTATTTTGTTAATTAATTTATATTCATTTGTATTTTAGTTGTAGCTGCATTTGCGCTCTCCAAATACAATGATTGATTTAAAAACATTTTAATTCTTAAAACTTGTTTGAATCAGTAATGATTTTTAGTTTCGATTCCGGTTTTGGTTTCGTTTCCGTGGTTACTTCTGTTTCTGTTGCGTTTAAATAATTCTTTGAATATAGTATTTTGGATTTGTTTCATTAATTGGTTCTTATTCATTTACCTTTCATTTTGTGAACTTTTAGCGTGTAATTCTGAATTGAGTTTTAATTTCGATTTCGACCTAGTTGGTTTCGTTTTAATTTTTGTTGATCAAGAAATGGGTTTTGATTGTTTTAATAATTTTATGATTATATATGTATATATAAATTTTCTAGCCCCGATCCTGTGTATATTAAGTTCACCATGAGTCGGTGGGAAGTAAAATATTGCAACTGTCAGAAAAAAAAATGTTGAAACTCAACATGTTTATCGAAAATCATATTGTTATTTTGAAAGTAAGCCAAACAGCTTCTCATTTACGCATATTTACAGAATATTTTAGAAATTTTTACATGAGATTGAAAAGATAAAAATTTTGTAAAATGTTGCCGATAAAGAAACGTATAATTTTGAAAAATACTTAAAATTAAATAAAAACAAGAGACGAATTTCCGAAGCATCTAGATTTGAGCTGGTAATCTTAATTTTGGAAGGTCAATGAGGTCCAATAAGAACCCTGTTTCATTTTTGTAGATCAAAGTTTTCCTTTCTCGTATATGAAGTGTACAAAGAAAAAGTAATGTAATCATAACAAATCCAAACACGTGATTGAAAATATTACATTTTAGATTTCTTAGAATCCGAAAAACCTATTTTTGGCACTTGCCTGCTTATCTGTGAGTACGAAGATTTAAAAACTCTTAGAACAAATGAAATGAAATTTGGTATATAGTCTTCACACCAAATTTGTAGATTTCAGTTAACCTTTCAACGAAATCAACTGAGAGCAAGTCTTTTTGGATGTCCGTATACTAGTTAGGGCTATAAATACAAGACAAATAGATCTAACTGGATAATATTTGGTATACAGATTGAACATTAAAAATGTAGACATGGGTAAGATTGGAAACAAATCCATGAAAAAGAGTTGACCTATAATTGTAAAAAGAGTCGATCTATACTTTCATAAGCAAGTGAACGCAATAACTCTTAAAAGTAAAGTATTAAATAAAAGAAATTTAGTATGCAATTTTGTGACTATAATTGTATTCCTTGCTAAAATATAGTTTTAATCGGTTGGAATAAGGAAGTCTAAAATAAACAACGAATATTTTAATGCTTGTGTAGTAAATGAATTAAAGGGATTAATTACCTAAATTCACATGTGAACTATTTTTCCCGAGGTTTAGATTTTTAACGTCACCACACCATATCAATTATTTAAATGATTATTTTATGACAAGTTGTTTTATAATGAAAGCTTACATATATATGTTTTATAATGAAAGCTTACATATATCTAGAATGATCAACATAAAAGTTATGCAATTCAGAAGCGAATTCCTTTTCTTGAAGAAGGTTTTAATCAAGAATCTTTTTAAAATTAAATTTCATATTTTTGTAAACGACTGTTAAGTTTTCACCTCGTATAAATATGAAAAGTCGCAAAAATACATATTTGGGTATTTTTTGAATTGTACAAAAAGAACAGATCTAAAATTGTGATATGAATGTTTACCGTAAAGCCTAACGGATCCTTCAGTAGCGCCCAAAGAATTTTTCGAATAGCACATGTAACTTCCCAAGTCCTCTGGCTGCAAGTTTTTAATCGTCAGCCTCATGTGGGTCTTGTAAGTCTTCTCTTTGATGGTGACCAGCATCTTATCGTTGGATATTATCATTTCTCCAGGCCTTCTTCCCCAGTAATTGATAGAACTAGGATATGCTTCAGTATGGCAATCCAGCGTCACATCTCGGCCAAGGGCAGCACCAACCAGCTGGTTTGGAATCCAAAGCACCGGTGGAACTAAAAAGATACAGAAAATGAAATTTTTTTGAGATTTACTAGTCATTGAACAAATTGGTTGAAAGGCCACGAGGGTTAGCAGTAAAGAATTAAGATTCGTGATACAACTATTTCCCCTTTTTACCTTAAAAACTTGTCTTATGCATGGGTATATTGTACGTTTAATGATACTCGAACAGATGTGAATTGGATGTTTGAAAAATGGGTTGTGTACTCGAATTTAGTTTCATCTTCTTTCAGCAACTTAATATTACGAACTTCGACCTTAATTCATTAAATATAAAAGTATAATATTTAGGGCATATACTATTTTCCATCCTTTTATTTTCCATCCTTTTCTCGATGGCAATATTTCCTTGTACCTACTGGCATGTAATCCTAAATTATGTTTAGGCCAAATATGAAGTCTTTGATATAACAGATATTTTATGGTCTATACTACAGACATCTGGACATTTTAAAATGCATCTGTAATTTAACGATAATACTGTCAACGAATGTGTCTTGTTTTTAAATTACTGATAAGACATTAGTTATGCATCTCTTATTCTTAATGAAAGTAGAGTGACCCCTTTATACTTCTTGTAGTAACATTTTATAGAGCAGACTTGGCTTTAAGAATTAAGGATAGTAGATACATGGATTCGAACAACATCCTGCCGAATGGTTTATTCATGGTTTTCAAATTAAGATCCCCAAAATAGATGGAATAAAAATTTTTACAGATGGTTCAAAAGATGAAATAAAAGTAGGACCTGCAGTAGTAGTATACCACTATGGAAAAGTGATAGATAAAAGTCTTGTGAGATTATCGATTGAATCATGTAACAAGTACTCAGGTAGAAGTGCAAGCTTTAAAAATGGCCATTGAATAGTGTGAAAAGGTGGAGGATAGTCAGAAGTGTTCAATTTTTTCCGACTCTCTGCCAGTTTTACAAACCATACAGTCATCTCACAATTGTAATAAGGAACTAGGGACGATAAAATGAAATATAAAAAGTGTTAAAATTAACGTCAATAGAGTTGAATTGGATTAAGGCCCATATTGGGATATATGGTAATGAAAAGGCGGATCACTATGCGAAGTTGGCGACACGGAAACAGTGTTGACATTAGTCACCAAATCAAGTGGTGTTTTAAAAGGGAAATAGGGAGAAGAAATAAAACTACAATGGTTTGACAGATGGTTTATGTACAAAAAAGGAGGGGTAACTTTCGACTTTATTCCTAATCCGGAAATAAAAATAAGAAGATACCATCCATTTATAATCCAAATAATGTCTGGACATGGGAGATTTCCTGCATATTTCCAAAGATTTGAAAAACACAGGAAAATAAATGCATTTGTGGAGAAATTGGTACACTTTACCACTATTTGATTGAATGTGTAGAGGTCTCAGAGTTAAGAGAAAAACCTGAAGATTGCAAATAATGCTTTAAGTACAGAATTGATGGTACAAGGTAATCTCAAAACCTTGAAGGATATGATGTTAAAGATTGATGGTTTCATTCCAACTGTTTGAGAGTGTGCAGGTGGGGAGAAAGACAGCTGTTTACTACCCCGAAAGGAATGTCAGACTGATCGGTCAATGTAAGGTTGGACGATACTTATTCAGCTGTCGAACACAACAAATCCTGTCGATACTGTTACGTTCAGTGGTTGCGAGGCGGTCGGCTGTATAAAAGAAGAAGTTCGTATGGAACCCGATTTGTTTAATGTGCCCCAGACCCGCTTAAACTACGGTACTTCGCTGAAATCGAGAACCGAACTTGGAATCCTTCGGTACCGTTGAAGACACTTTATCACCTGGACACCGCGGCTGTGAAAGATGAGAAAACGGGAGGCTGACGCAAATATATTTATCTCACGACGGCTAACTACAAATTCCTTTCTGAGCTTCCATTTAAAAGCCTCAAAGATTAGATTGGTTAAATTGATGTCCTTTTTTGAAGCCACACAAAAAGATTTTTGTAATGAGTTTCAGCACCTTGATGACAAGATAGGCACATATGCATCTATTCTATGTTTCACCTCTTTCTAATATGAGCATGTTAGATGAATTTTAGATTCTAGCATCAACGATAAGACGTTAGCTTTACGCAATCCATACTTATATTACAAGATAGATATATGAAATCAGTTACCGAAATCGCACTTCTCTGATCCTGGACGAGCCCCTACGAGCTTCTATCTCTAAAGCTAGTAGTATAGCTAGTATCTCTAAAGCAGTAGAAGATATTTCGAAAATTGCTTTAATCAAAACCAAAAAGAAATCCTTTTCAGATCTCAAGGCAATAAATCTTGAATATATTTAGGGATCACTGTAAGTAAGTTCTCGGTTGCCAAGAACCACTAATTTGATTAATGAAAAAAGTCATATATTTGAGGTTAGAATATATCTTCAAGGATTAAACATTTGCATTATAATGTGGCGTTTGTATTGAAAGTCCTCATCGTCTGATTAAAAGTTCAGAATCTGGAAGTTCTTTCCGAAGTAGCCATCGTGATAAAAAGAATGTTAATTTAATGAACTAAATAATTCAGCCTGATTGTATTTGAATCAGATCTGATTTAATCGACTTCAGTCAGGAATTAACGAAATCTAGAATACAAACTACAAACTTAATCATGCTGTTTCGATCGTTAAGCTAATACTCAGCTACCAATCCATCAAGGCTCGTCAAAGAAATAAACTAAGTATATAATAATGTACCTTGTTTGTAAGCAACATGTAGCAAAAATTTTAGCATCTTTTTATCGGCAAACAAGGAATTGATTTAATTCGGTTTATTATAGGAAGATTCGCATAAATGCTCAACTAGTGTGACTTTCACAGATCAGAAAAAAAGTACATTCCCCCTTCTGAAAATATCTAACCAGTATGTAGCAATGTGCGAGATAACATAAACCAGTCTTTCTTCTTAATTAGTCTTCAGTCATATTTTTTTAATTAATTGAAGATGGCAGTTTCGGAATGATTGATTATTCTTATGTGCAGAATTATCAAGAATTCCCAGGCTGAAAAATGTTGATGTAGCAGGGAAAGAGATTATTAGGTGATGATTAAGATTTCGAGTTTCCAGCTTTCCCTAACTGTTTCGCAGAAAAAAAAAACGTAATGTAATTACTACAGTTAATGGATTATTATTTTCTTTGACTGGATGAATTTATAGTAATTTGGGAAAGTTGGATTAATCTGGGCATTAATAAATCTGGAAATTCGGATTATGAAAATAAGTTTGCTAAGAATTATTTGAAATAGCATCAATTTTAAAAATATGATTAATGTAGCTTAATTTTAAAAATATCTTGATTGCGTTAATCAGTTATATGCTTCAAATTTTTCAGAAAATGCATAGATAAATTGTTATAAACACATATATATTATATTATTATAATAAGTAATTAATTAAGAAGGTAATAATTAAATAATTATTATATAATTGTCATTGAACAAACTCATAATAAAGCAAAACGTATTTCTTCCATGTTGATTATAACAGTCAAATAGTATTTTTTGAAATATTTAACGGAAAAAATGACTACTTTTTTTCGTCTTCTGATTTATTATAATTCCTTTGAACCTCATTTTATAAATTCTGTATTATATTCAGTTCCTTCATGAAATGAAATAAATTTTAGATAATTTAGGACAGAAAGATAAAATATTGTTTTAAAAGTGAGAAATGCATCAGAAGATAACTATATTTGAAAATCAAGGTCTACTTGGTTTAGGTTTTGGAACGCCAACTAACCCTTTGCACTCGGATGATGACTTTCACTCGCCCTTCAAGATGGATTTTGACGTTTTATTTATTTTTTATAATTAAAAATGCCTATAGAATAATAAAATATGTAGATTAATTTTTCTGAGAAATTCGATTTGAAACAATTAAGAATATTTATTTTTCATAGCTATAAACAAATCTTTGTATTTGGTGAATAATTATGCAACGAATTACTTTACCGAGTGGAAAGGGTATTACTTTAAGTATTAAAATTTTAATATTAACGACTTTTGCTGATATTTATACACTGAAGTGACAAAAGTCATGGGATAGCAATATGCAAATATACAGATGGCAGTAGTGTCGCAGCGAAAAAGTATAAATGGGCAGTTCGTTTTCCAGAGCTTTCATTTGTGTTCAAGTTATTCATGTGAACAGGTTTTTCGTGATTTATGGCGGCACGACGAGAATTAGCAGACTTTGAACGTGGAATGTTAGTTGGAGCTAGACGCATGGGTCATTCCATTGCGGATATCGTTAGTGAATTCAACATTCCGAGATCCACAGTATCAAGAGTGTGCCGAGAGTATGAAATTTCAGGCATCACATCCCATCATGGACAGCGCAGTGGGCGACCACCTGTACTTAACGACCGAGACCGCCGACGTCTGTGTAGAATGGTCAATGTTAATAGACACGCAACACTTCGTCAAATAACTGCAGGAATCAATGTGGGACGTGTCCGATAGGACTGTGCGGCGAAATTTGTCTTCCTTGGGCTATGACAGCAGAAGACCGACTCGAGTGCCTTTACTGACAGCATGACATCGCCTGCAGCGACTCTCCTGGGCTCGTGAGCATATCGACTGGTCCCTAGACCAGTGGAAAACCCTGGCGTGGTCAGATGAGTCACGATTTCAGTTGTTACGAGCTGATGGTAGAATTCGAGTGTGGCTCAGACCCCACGAAGCCATGGACCCAAACTGTCAGCAAGGCACTGTTCAAGCTGGTGGTGGCTGTATAATGGTGTGGGCTGTTTTTACATGGCATGGACTCGGTCCTCTGGTGCAACTGAACCGATCATTGACTGGAAATGGTTATGTTCAGCTGCTTGCAGATCACTTGCAGCCATTCATGGACTTCACGTACCCACACAACGATGGGATTTTTATGGATGACAATGCGCCATGTCACCGGGCCAGAACTGTTCGCGATTGGTTTGAAGAACATTTCGGACAATTCCAGCGCATAATCTGGCCACCTAGATTGCCCGATATGAATCCCATCGAGCATTTATGGGACATCATCGAAAGGTCCGTTCGTGCCCAAACTCCTGCACCATCCACACTTTCACAATTATGGAGTCTATACAGACAGCATGGCTCAATATTCCTGCAAAGGACTTCCAATGACTTGTGGACTCCATGACACGTCGAGTTGTTGCACTTCGCCGGGCAAAAGGAGGATCGGCACGATATTAACAGTTATCCCATGACTTTTGTCACTTCAGTGTAAATAAAAGCATTGCAAAAAAAATCAAAGTTGGGAGAGGGATTATTGTCTTTACATCAAATTCCTTACAACCTAAAATGAAAAACATCCGTGATAAAAAATTAAATGGTTAGGAAATCGGAATTTCAATAGTGGTTTCTACTGTAAAAAAGATCTAGAAGTTATTACGAAAAAGTTTCAAAAATTATTTAAGCAAATGCTATTATAAAAAAATCAAATCATTTCTGGTGTCATATGAATTCTCGAGATGCATCTAATAATTTAATTTTAGCATTCAATTTAAAAGCTTACATTGACCTATTTACGATAACAATTGACAATAACTTTCTTAATCGCATTGAATTTTCTGTTATTTTTAATGATTTTACAGTACTTTACTTTACTTTCTATATCATTCCCAGGAAATAAATGTAAAAAAGTCATTTACAAGCAAACACGTTTCAATGTTGTAACTTTCTTTTCGGGATCTCTTTGATTTGTATTCTACAAACTTCGACTTAAGCTGAAAATAAAAAAGTGAGCAAGATTTTTTTCTTTTGCAGTAAATACAGAGGAGACTGCTCAATAATAAAGACACATGAAAAGAAAATAACACATGGAAGTTTAAATGCTGAAATAGTATCACACATTGCTAATCTTCTTGGAATAATTCAAACTTCGGTCTTAACGAAAGCGCCTTTCGGATATCAGAATGATTCAGAGTTGAACTTTTAAAAAATGAAATCCCATAATCTTTCTTTGTATGATGATGGAAATTTCCATCATAACATTTAGAGAAACAAAAAAATTACACTCAAAATACATGTACTGTAAATTGGCTACTGCTGTAACCTTTTTCACGACTATTGCTTAATGAGAAACGTAGAGGTAAAAAAAAAATCAAATGTCACAATCATTATAGCGGGTTTGAACTTGTGATTTCCCTGTTTGTTGTTATTGGAATAAACTTTCTATTTCTTGAATATTTATTAAATAACTAATCTGAGAGTTTTTGCTAACAAAAGTGATAATGAGTGGAGAAATTTAGAGGAGAGGAACAAAATTTAGTACTGAGCTAAACATTTAAATTTTAATGATGATGGATATTTCGTCATATTGTTTGATTATTTTATATTTATTCTAGGAATTTTTAAAACATTTTTCCTTTAATCTAGAGCATGAATTATATCATTCTGATTTATTTCACATACTCACACAAAAAGAAAAAAAATCAGGAAAAGAAGAGTTAAAACTACTTTCAAACGAATATAAAAAGAGCTCAAGATATATATTGAAGAAAATAAACAAATTTCTAAAAATCGGAAGGTAAATTATTAGTTTTAACTCTTTGCACTCGGAAAAGTAATTCGACGTATAATTATTCATTTAATATATAGACTTGTTTATTACACCAAAAGATAATTACCTGCAATTTTTTTAAGTTTAATTTTCTGATAAAGTGAATCTCCATCTTTTTACCACTTTATAGGAGTTTAAAACAATCAAAATTGAACAAATAAATAAATAAAACCTCAAAATGCATCAGATTAAATGGTTAGTGAGAATCACCATCCGATTACAAAGGATTAAATTGAAATATCTTTTAATATAACAATAGCAAAAGAAGAATAAAGTCAACAATATTATTTAACATTTTAACAGTACTTTGCAAACAAATCTATACAAAATATACTTACAGTGAACGTGCAGTATAATTCTTCGACTCACTGACGGGGGTACTCCATTTGCAGCGATGCACAAATATGCTCCAGTATGCAATCGACTGACTCGCGTAATGCTCAAAATTTCACCTTCGTACGTAATGGCATTCGGATCTGGAAGAAATTTTTTAAAGCTTCATTAATAATATAATGAGGAAATTAAATGCATGATTCCTTAAACTGTCGCTCAAGTAGATTCCATGATTCTTTTAAAAATTATATAAATAATAATTCGTTTCTTAGGGACGTAAATACACAAGAGCTGTTTCACTCCCACAAATTCAACTCCTGGAATTTACGAAGTGTAAAAGGTGATGTCTCAGAGTGTTAAACAATATGAAACATACTAAATATATTTACAATTGTTTTAATTTAATAGGAACTTTTTCAAAAACTTCAGAACGTTGCGTACATCTAATTATTTGTCTAATATTTCACAATTTGAAGACTGATTTGAATCATGTGAAAAATGTAATTTAATTTCTAAGAAGTGGAAATATAATTTAGTTTTCGCTGGCGAAGTACTTTAGCGGGAAATTGTTTTGGAGTTTTTAAATCTGAAATATATTTATTTACAGATTTTATCAAGCAGAGATTCTAAAGTACTTTATTTTGGTAACTTAAATGTTTAATATTTTGAAGCATCGTTTAAAAACAAGTAATAAATATTTTGCTGGAAGTGTTATCTTTAATTTGAAGCTCAAATTAAAATGCAAAAAAATGTATTTATATAATTGTGTATAAACGGAAATTATTTTTTATAATTATGTATGAACAGAAATTATTTTTATAATTATGTATAAACAGACAGAACTCATTATCATCTGTATAAGCATACACACAATATAATTGGTTAAATTAATTGAAACAAAAGAAATTTTCTCTAGATGAAGAAATTCAGCAGAAAAATGAATAGCATTTAGAAGACGTCGCATAATTTAAAGCCAAAAAATTGATTCGGTGATGGTGTCGGATTTAAACAATTAAAATCCAGTTTTTGGTGGTTTAAAATTGTAAGATTAAATTATAAATAATGAACCATAAAACTTTCTATATTATAAAACTATCGAATTTATTTCTTTAATGTATATGTGAAAAATCATTTTTAAATATAATTTTTATGATTATACACACCTATCAGTAGTGAAATGAAGTGGTCGAATCGATCTATAACTTGTAAAACTTATATGACTAAATTTTGTATTACTAATTGTGGGATAATAAGAAGTGACAATTAGTGTATACATTATGGTAAAAATTATAAGTTAAGTATCACTAAATCTTATCCTGTGTAAATAAAGCAATTTATATATTTGAGTAGAATTTAGTTTTAAGCACTAGAAACCTATTTCATGTGTCATAAAACTATAAATGTATCAAAAATGTAATTTGCACACTTTGCGTAAATATTACATAATCATTTTTGCATATCAAAGTTTCCTGATTTAAATTAAGATGGTACAAAAGCGGAACCCTATCAATTGTCAGAAGTACCATGCATCCAATAAATCAACAAAATAACAATGATTTTTTTATCGTCGTATTTTTTCATTAAAGTAGCATTTTTTTGAGTAAAAAACAACCCAAACAGCTGTCTTAATTTAAGATATTCAGCAAATGATACTCTTAATTTGATGTTAGAACATCATGTGAACTGAGCAGTTTTTTAAAATATAGCATGATTTTTAACATAATAATTAAAATTTTTGTTGTTGAGAATACCGTGAATGATCAAATGATTGCTTTAAATCATGCATTTAAGAAATATTGAGAATGGAGAACTTCCATATTATTTTCCGAAAGTGAGTAATCTTGATGTAATACTAAAGATGCTATCCCTATGGATTTTATTTTTGTGGGATTGCATGCAACATTGAATTTATATCCTAGGACCAACTACTATCAGGGATCATCCTCATAAATAAAATTCATCATTTTACATGCTGATTTCCGTTTGTAATACCATTAGTAGGTTTTATCATCAGTGTCTAGAGGTCAAAATCGTCTAAGCAACAAAATTTCCAATAACTGAAATTCTAAATTCTTATAACGTAGTTTTAGTAATGAAATTTAGATGCATACTAATAACTGTTTACGTAAGAATATATTCAAATTATGTAAATATTTTTGGGATACCTTGTATTAAAAATGAAAGTTTTTTTTTTTCATTTCGAAGTGATATTTTTTATGACCTTAATACCGTAGAAAAATGTGTCGCGCCATTTATTGTGATTCAGTCGCTGTCTGATTTCAACGTATCTTCTTCAGCTTGATTTATAACTGAGTATTGGAAATTTCTGCTTACCTGTAAATTTTTTCCCTTGCCATGCACCGAGTGGAATGGGTTCATTGTCCTCTCGTCTCCATGTGATATTCGGGGTTGGATATCCAACCGCTTTGCACGTGAGAGTCACGTTAGCACCCTCTCGAACTATGACATCGCTGCTGCTTCCTTCTTCCAATATGTCTGGAGGAACTGTAAAATATTTTGTAAGGTTTATTTGAATATTGTGTCGTGAGTAAAAAGTCGTTAAATAAATAAAAAAAAAACTGTAAAAGTAAAAAAATTGAACTGCCTAAAATATAAATTTTATGACAACACTATTATTAAATATACAGTGTAATTGGTTTACAATTCTTCAGGGATTTTTTTTATCATTCATGGGGACAGAATTTTAAATAATGCTCGCATTGAAACTGATATTGGTCTAGTCAAAGTTTAGAAGCCAATGTAAAAAAAATTATTTTGAATTTTAGGAAAAAAGAAAATAATTTATGTTCCAAGATTGCATGTACATATTAGGACAATTAAGGCAAAAATGTTTACCAGTAGAAACATCTACGCACAGAAAGAATGCACATTTCGATGGGAAGCATTAAGATCTGTTTTTAATCCGATGAAATACGTATCATACCACCAAATACAGCTGTGTCAAAAAAGAAAGGAAAGAAATTTGGCTGAAATGATAAACTGTACGAAGCATGCCTATAATTAATTCCTATAAAATTTAATTACTATTCTTGTTAAGTTCTGAAAATTCAGAATTTTGGTAAAATAACATGAAAAATATGTGAAAATCGTATGATGTAATCCCTCCAAACTCTAGAAAAACTGACACAAGGCATTTTGATAACCAAATGTGTGGTGATCCTAGGCCCAATTTTACTTTTGCGCCCATAAACTCAAGGGAAACTCAACAAAGGCTTATTTAATTACTTGGATTTCTTTTCGAATTTATCACCATGATTTTTCCAGAGAAAATTTATAAGACATTATATCTTAAAACATGATGTATACCGTTCTTAAAAACTATCGTGGCAATTGACGGAAAAAAGTCTTGAATCCTGATAGGTTAAATTACAGTTTGGTACAGTAAAAAGTCATCCCAAAACAATTGATTATTTCCAACTTTGAAATTTTTTTAGGGGAATTAAGCACCCCACTGTCTTCGGAAACTAATTTATTGATAAAAGACACCAAACCTTAAAGCCCCCAGTAGCTGCTATATATTATACTCAGAAAGTTCAAAATCATGGCAATTTATAAAAAAATAATCTGGAATCCAGCAAAACTAAACCATACGAATCATATCTTCCCACCGATAAGAAGTCAAGCAAAGGTTAAGACCAGAGTCATCCACTCCTCAAAGGGGTCGATAGCGCCTTTCGGTCTGTCATTAATCTTTAAGATTACAAACGAGGGCGAAATGTCATTCAACACAGTGCATTAGAGTAGGTTCATTGTAATCGCTTACTCCGGGATTCATTTCTCTTGTAATAAATTCAGATAATTGATTCGCAGTCCTGATTCACTTTGAGAAATGGATCTCATCTCTCTTAACAACGCTGTTTGCTGTTAGACTGATTCTCGCGAAGAGAAATGAACTTTAAAAATCTCCTCAGGTAATAGGATGGGAATATTTGGAACAGAAGCAAAACGCTGTTCACATAAGTGAAACCTTTTTAATCTTCGTTTCCCAGGATTATACAAACGAAAATTACATATAATGTAGTAAAATTATCAAATTACGAATTTGCCGATGTTATTTAGGTTATTTGAATGGATCACTCATTCTGAAAACTATCTCTATAAGATAGTGTTCAGAATGTATCATAGCAATTTATTTGTGACATTTTTTTACTTGGAAAATGTTATTTTATTTGACACATTATTTAGGTTATTTGAATAGATCATTCATTCTGAAAGTTGTCTCTATGAGATTGTTTTTGGAATGTATCATAACAATAGTTTTGGGATAGATTTTTGACATAGTTTTATTATAAGTATTTTAAAAATGTTTATAAGCCAATTTTTTCAATACCTTTAAATTACTGGATCATTAATTATCAATTTTCTGTGAGTAGAAAAGTAAATGATCTGTTTTTGGAAAAATGCTGTTTGATTTGACACATTATTTAGGTTGTTTAAATGCAACTTTTCACCTTTATTTCATATCATTTTACTACATTGTTTTTTTTTGTTTCAGCTGTGAGATACATATCGAATCCATTATTTATCATTGTGTGTTATGCATTAAAGGACTGCAGTTATTTTTAGAATAAAAAATCAGTCTTCACATTTTCTTCAAAGCTTGTTTTATTTCAGTAAACAACGTTTCTTAGAAACGAATGTGGTATTTTATAAATTGGTTGAATTATTACCTGAATGAAGTACTAATAATCATTTAAGCATATACAAGTTGATTTATTAAAAAAAGCAGTTCATTGATTTATCTATTTTACTATCTAGACATTTTAACATCTTTCTGATAAGGTGATAACTGATTTTGAAGATATTACAAATTTTGATGGCATATTTTTGCTGAACGAAGACAATAACTTATATTAAAATTACGTTATGCTGGTTTTTATAAATTTTAACTAAGTCAAAGATAAAATTTTAATTAGGCTTTTATATCTACTTACAAGTGAAATATAAAAATTTATATTTTCACTATAAATGGATTTATATTTTATCTATCATTTTAGAACTAGGAGTAAGTAATATTTTTTGATAAATGTTTGAAGTAATTTAATTTACAAATTTCTGTAATCAATAGAAACAAGAAACTGGAAGCTTGTCTCCATAATAACTGATAGCATTAAAATGAATGATTAGATGCTATATGAGAAATAGATTTACATAAATTCTTAAAATATTCATGGAAATCAAAGAGAAAAGCTCTTTCTATAATTGAACTGAAATGCTAAGTGATGTGGATGAAACTTTAAAACATTTTAAAGCACCAAGACTTTCGTTTTGAATTTTTTTCATTCTCTCCAATATATAAGAATTTCTTTTTTCTGTATGTATAGACATAAAGAATCTTCTGTTTAGTAAAATATTAGAAAATTAAAAAGCCTAAAATTCTGAGAAGTGCTGAATTGATAAAAAATGCGTCGTGGAATTAAAAAAAGTAAATCATAAGAATGTTGTTTTCTTAAAGAAATAATAAAACTATATATTTCTGACTTATCTATACATTCGCATAAAGACACGAAGAACTTTTTGATAAGAAAGAAAAATTTTAAGTTGACTGACACTGAAGCAATGGATATAAATGAATCGCCAAGAGGTGGAATAGAATGAAAATAAAAATGCCTATTTAGAAAGTTTCCATAACTGCGGCTTATTTTGCAGATGCATACTTTGCTTCAAAATTGTTGGGGTCGTGATTCTACCTTATAGGCTATTTAGAGTGCATTGAATCTATTATTTTTGCATAATATAGCTTTTTCAGAAGTTCAAGAAAATAAAATCGATATACGTCTAGACAAATAAATGAGTAAAAACGAATTCTCCGTTTGGCATATTTTCCTCCTCTATGCACAGGAAGTTTTATAAGTGAAATATTAACATGAAATTCCACTTACAATATAATTTACAATTTGCTTTGCTTTTCAGTTCAGAAGAAACTTATTTCGTTTCCAACTGTTTGAGAGGAATATCGCAATACTTTTTATTTTACTCAGTAATATATTTTGGAATTTAATTAATAAAACAAATATTCTGGTAACTATTTACGTAATCCATCTGTTGTATTGTTTTTTTAAACAGAAGAACCAAGGTGAAAAGGACGAAAATACTCATTCTGATTAAAATATAATCTCTAAACTTACCGTAACATTGATAGAAAATTTGTGCCATAAATATTCACCAAGAATTCCTACTCCATTTGACTTGGATAAATGAACATCAATATTGAGGTAAAATTAATCTTAATGGCAGGAATGGAAGGAAAATTAATGTGTTCTGATCATTGGTAGATTATTTGATTGGGACAGCCCGAACTAATTAACCTACAACCACTATATCATTATTTTTTCCGGAAAAGAAGTTACATGACAAATTCGATTTGACATAATGTTGATTATATAAAGATTTAAATTAATGTTTTATTTAAATATTAACAAAGAATTAGCTATTTTGAATTATTGTAAGATATAAAAAATAAAATGTTGTTAGTTGCATAGTATTTTTGATGATAGCAATATTTCGTTTTCTGCTAACAATATTCAGTTCTTCCAAGAATAGTTGCACACCTGTAATGTTCTATCTCTGTGAGTGCTTGCATTATTTTAAATAGTGTTTCTTTTATAAACGTATCCCAGAATTAACGTAAAATTTGAATTTGCCACCATTCGTGTTATAAAATGTCGAATATCTAATAAAAAGTAATTGACAGCTGATAGCTTAGGTTTAGTAAAAAATGGAACGTTAGACCATAGAATGACGTGTTAACGCAATCTTTGTATTAAATAAAAAACACGTTTTTTTCTCTTTAAATTGCTATATTTACATTGAATAGTAAAGTATAAAGGATAGAGTTAATTATGAAATAACACATAGGACATATGACCAATACAGCTTTGCTGGCACATACGCACTTTTTTGTAGAAATGTTGCATAAATATAGCCGAATTTCGTCGATGTGAAGTTAAATTTCCTTCTTAAATTTACGCGTGCTTGTGTCTTGTTGACATAGACTTTTGACTTCAAATAACCTCATAAAAAGAAATCCAATGGTGTTAAATAACACAATCTAGGGAGCCAATTCTCAAATTTTTGAACTCTGGTCGCCAGACTTTCAGTATTTTTTAATATATAGTACAGCAATGTAAACATGTTATTCTATTGAGTAAAGCTCCATTTTTACTATCCTAAAATACCAACTGTCAAATGTTTTTTTTATTGGGTTGGCAACACTTTGCTATACGAATTGTAGCAAATTCAAATCTTGCTTAAATTTTGTGTCACCTTTTATTTGTATATTTGATCAAAATGTTTATCACGTAAAGGAGCAATTTCAGTTCTTCAACAAAATACATATCTTCCCCTATTACTTTCCACCCACCCTCTGTTTATCTGGTTTGAGTTATTCTTATTGAGTTTTTTAAAAAAAATCAAGTAACACATGTTAAACTAAACTTTCCTCCAACAAATATTAGTGATCCAAATGCCAAACATTATAACAGT
Organism: Argiope trifasciata; assembly: GCA_026543055.1. Taxonomy (NCBI): domain Eukaryota; kingdom Metazoa; phylum Arthropoda; class Arachnida; order Araneae; family Araneidae; genus Argiope; species Argiope trifasciata. The sequence continues at coordinate 1,891,220 of JAPMOQ010009429.1, forward strand.
TTTTTAAGCGTAATCTCGCTTCCCGCTTGAAAGTGCTTCTGATACAGTTTTGAAGAACTTCCTTTATTTTCCAAATGAATGTAACTGATCCTTTTGCTCTTAGGGATGGAAATTTAGATAGAGAGATTTTGCTTAAAATCACTAAAATAAAATCTGTCCATTCTGACGCCTATTAAAATAACTGTACAATGGACCAAATAAATAACAAAATAAAAACAAAACCTTGCAATGCCAAAGAGAAAAATTCCCGGCTGTTTTAGAACGGTGATGAGTTGATTTAAAATTACTGATGAAAATTTCCAAAATATTGATTTGGTAGTGTTTATGTTTATTTTCTAATTTTTGTTGATTATTATAAATGGTAAGTTTTGCAAATTAATTAATTAAAAATTCAATCAATGAAAGAAAAAACTGAATTTCATTATTTCAATTACTGAGTTATTTGTAATAATGCAAATTTTGTTTTGTATCTACAACTATTAGGATGGGTTGATTTAAAGAAAACGAACTTATTTTCTTTCCCATTAATACAGATCTTTTCTGCATGAGATTCCACTGATACATCTGCTTTTTTGTCAAAAGACTTATTATCGATACTTTAATTCCATAACTTATAATTAATCCAATAATACGAAGTATTGAAAGTTCTGGGTACGTGCTTTGAATCTGCGTGTGACGATATAGATAAATATTCTGTCTAGACATTAGGATTAGAAAGATCTATGATTAGAACTATTAAGTTGATGAAATAACTATAATTATGAGCTGTTTCTAAGTGTATCATTGTTGAGTATATTATTAAGCTCCATCTTTGATAATTTTAGTGTAAATACATCGCAAATCGAATGCAAAAATATAAAGTTAATTTTAAAATTAAAAATCATAATGTTCTTGGATATACATTCAAGTACACATCATTAATTGGATTGACACTTTGTTACTTTGTCATGTATAAACATACAAATAGAAGTTCTGTTATTGAATGAATCATTAGATTTCAAGTTTTTGATGAGTTAACACATTTTAGAAGTCCTTCAGTTAAAAAAAAACATTTTTTTTTTCAAATTTCGTTTATGATTCTGCGAACCCGCTAACTAAAAACTATAAGAACTACACAAACGGAACTTTCGATGCGACCTTGACTCAAAAGTCATAGATTTTCATCCATTTTTGGATGGAATACTTCTTTCTGTCTTTCTCTCAGTGTGGAAAGATAACTCAAAAACACAACATACTACAAGTATGACGAATGCCTATATAAGTTATTTACTAATCACAATTAAACTTTTGATAGTGATGCAGATTTACACCAAATTATAAATAATTATTAAATTTTATACCATATCTGTGGATGGATACACTGTTAGCCTACTTTATCTATTCATGTAGAAGAAAGTTAAAAAACCCCCAACTAAATGAGAATTTATATCTAACCTTCGCACTAAAATTGTAAAGTCATATCTAATTGTAGCACAAATGATCATAGTGAAGAAGTTAAAAAGGTATATTCGATTCGCCTTCATTACGACGAAGTTAAACAAAAATCAGAGCATTATGCATAAGAAAATCAGAGAGTATAATTGCAGGTACTCATTCAGGTTATATTAGCATCCGTACTGACTTCCACGCACGCACACGGACACACAAACACATGATATTTATTTGAATTGGTCTACATATTCGATTGTGAGTAATTTCAAAATTCCTAATGGTAAGATCTAAACTTAAAGTTTATTATAAAATACATTGCATATGAATTTCGAAATACTTTCATAACTATGAGATGTTTGACATTTTCAACACATTTTAAAATGTATTCTATTTGGGACAAAGTGATATTTCAAGCACCAAGAATCTGAAATATACATTTTATTATTACGGAGACTCCACTATCAACGTCCAAGTTTCACCTAATAGTTTTAATTTTATTCCATTAGGATAAAGTTGCGTCGATTTTCAATGGCTATTGAACATTTTGGAATCACATCAAATGCCTAAACATATCTTCTAAGGTGTATTTTGAAGAAATAATGAAAAATATTAGTCCGTGTTCATCTTAAAATTTGATTTAAAATTATCAATCATATTGTATTATAAAATTTTTAGCATTATAAAATCTTGAAGCAATATATTACTTGTAGCCTTATAAAATCATATTGATTTATAAAATTTATTATATCATCAAATCCAAACATTCAGCAACAGATAGATTTTCAAATTATATAGTTAGAAGTAAATTTACCTTTTATGTTATGTTTTAATTAAATGATAAACCAAATCAGCATCTATTTGAAAACTTGAAACTGAAAAACTAAAAAATGTGTTCTCTAATAAAAACCGTGAAAAGGGAGACAAATTATGAGAGTTATATCAGCCATATCAAGTATCATACAAGTTTCAAGGCCGCCTAAGTTATGCTTGAACAAAATCAGTCAGGGTATAACGAACCAAATGAATTGTTATTATGTTGTTTTAAAATTCATGAGCTAAAATATTATTCATTGAAAGAAATCATACAAATGATGTAAAATAATTAGTGCTTTTTTGAAAATCTGAAAAAGCTATACGAATAAATTTCTTACTCACTTTGATATTTCAGTTTGTTTTTAGTTAGATTATTCTTGCATCCAACCTATTAATTTATACTCGGATATATCGGCTTACGTGAATCAAAGTAACTAAACCATGAAGTTTTGAAATACAAGAACTAGAATATTGCTCATTGAAAGAAATCATACCAATGATACAAAATAATTTGTGCTTTTCTGAAAAACCCAATAAGGCAAAACGGATTAATAATTTCTTATTCACTTTGATATCTCAATTCGCATTTAATTAGTTTATTCTTGCATCCTATCTATTAATTTATACTCGTATACATCGGCTTACGAGAATCAAAGTAATCGACTTCCGAGAAAAATGATATTAGTTTATTACGAGAGAATCTGATATATCAAGTTAACGAGAGATATTCTTGGAATAGATATTTTTATTGAAGGTAAATGTAGATATAATATTTCGCTAGAATAAGGGTTTTTGTCGCTGAGAAGATTCTGAGGGTTCATTCATAATCGTAGAGGAAATGGAACAGAAATCATATCGCCTGTGATGAATACAGAAATAATTAGGGTCTCTGGACATCTAGGGGTATCTAACAACAGTTCAAAATTACGAAGAATTATCCATAATAAGATTTACTGGTTTCAAATCAGGAATTAAACTTATTGGAGATCTAGATTTTTTCCAATTTGGAAATCGTAACATCACATATGTTGACTAAAATTTATTTTTATTTTTTATAAGCAAAAAAAAAAAAAAAAATGTTTTAAGAAAATGGAAACTGTGAAATTTGGGACCATGCAAGATATTAATTAATAGTTGATATCAAAACATGGTAAATTTAGATTTTAAAAGAAATAATTTTATTATGAATTGCATTGATTAATTACATATCGGGATTTTTAATTAATAATTTTTGTGTTTAGTTAACAGATATTATTTTTATTAGATCAGAATAGTTTAAAATGATTCTAAAATGAGAAGGAAAGAATGCTACGAATTATTGAGAATTCTTCATTAAAACTACTAGCTTAGGAAATAATTGTCTGCTCTTTAAAGATTTTCATCCTGTATTTTGAAGCTATTTATTTTTAAAGGCTTATTCACCATCATAAAGAGATCTTTGCAGAATTTTTAATTCGTTCCCTCCTTTTAAATATTTTAAATTATTCACTAAGATGGAATTTTTTTAGGTCATTGAGTAAATCTGAGAGTTTAGCTTATAAATTATATTGGGTTCAATGATTTTCTTTTGCAATCAGTGGATGATATTTTAACGATTATAATTAATTGTTAGAAAGAATATTGAACATAAAAATAACGTTTTTATAAATATGAAATGAAAGTCTCCATGACTACATGTAATACAGACATGGATTTATTTGATGATTAGTGCTAGAAAGACAGACTCCCCCGTAAGCTTCCTTTAACATCACAAAGGCTTCAGTTGACATTTAAAAAAATTAGTTTAGTAATTAATATTAATGTCCCGTTTTAAAACAATACTAGGGCTGTTTTAGGACGGACCTCGTAATTTTAAACCGTGGTCAGATGACGAGGACAATACCTGAGCTGGAACCCCCCCCATACTCTTCTCTACACTCCCACACCACATCGGACAAATTCTTTAAGGGGAAAAAAGCAGTCGGTTTTTCATGTGCCACTTCAATTTGCTAAAGGCAAAACAATTTGTACTTAGTTCGCTGTTCAAGGTCACAGTATTTACATCATACCAGTGACACACGTGCTATCTATCTTCAATTATCTCACTGCACAATGATTACAATTTCATTATTCTTAATTTTTTTAATTCCTTTATAAAATTATGATTATTCTTTATTGAACAGCCTTCATATTAAGATGATAAAAATGCCCTCATTTTAATATTTTTAATTCTTGGATAAATATTCATAAAAATGGGATATAAAATTTCGTATGTTATCTTTAAATTTGTACTTGCTTACAGAAACTTAACAGCAAGGACCAAAACCATACTATTTTATATCCTTCAAGTCACGGATTTGAGACGTAAAACGTAGTTGCTTAGCATTAGTAGGTGACAGATTTCACAATGTTACATTTGGTATGTCATTAAAATAAAACTGTCTAAGGAGTTAGAGCACTGACTGATTAGTTTGTGAGAGATAAGCTAAATCTTAGAAGTTTATTGGTAAACGATGTATATTAGTTTGCAAAGAGAGGAAATATCTAACTTCTTCAGTATCTGCTCCACCCGTAATGAAAATGTTAATCGAAAATTTTGAGCAATGTTTTCTTTAAAGGTAATCTCAAAATTCTTCTTCTTAATTTGCGATTCCCATTGATGAGAAGATTTCGCTAAGGTAGTCAATTTTTGCGCTCTTATTAGGTACAGAAATGGTGGTATTGCTGTCTGAGCCCACCTCTGATGGAGGGTCATACTTTTGCATGAAGGGGAGTCGCATGTACAAATTTCGATGGGGTTTACACTGCATCGATCACAGATGTCAATGTTTTTTGACGTTATTATGGGGATTCTGTAATTCAGCTTACCCGGACGCTAAGGTTGGGCGGGGTTTTCTTTTTATGATTATGTATTTGCTACCATTCCCTTGCTTAGGTTTTGTAAGTTATTATTTTCGTGAAACAATATCTGTCTCACATAATATTAGTATTAGACAACAGTATAACATAATAATTTAACATTGAAAAGAAGTTTACCAGGATATTCTTTTAACGATAATGCTCTCATTGCGTTTAATTAATACATTTTTATTTTTACAATATAGGAAGGAAATACAGCTTGTAATAGTAAACTCGTACTATTACAAATTCTTTCGAAAAAATAAATATGATTAATTAAAGAAATAATAAAAATAATGCGGAATTTTTATGAACGAAATGAAGTTATAATTATTTTATTCTCATAAATGGGGAAAAACAAATATTCAAAAATGTTTTGCATGTTTTCGAAAACTATTTTATTAAATTAGAGTAAAAAATGAAAAATTTAGGAATTTCATTACTTTTAGGAATTTTATTCATTTCTATAAGTTTTAGACTAACTAATAATAGCTTATACTAAGCATACTGAAGATATTATTTTCCGAAAATGTTTGGAATATATTAAAAGTGCATTAAATTTAAAGATAGATAAATTTAATAAAATATCAAAGTTTTTGTTAAGTTGAAATTTTTTGATATACTAGACATAAACAAATAGTAACTTTTATTTTATTAAATTTTCTTCTGAAAACTTTTCTGTCCTCTATTATTTTTAGAAACAACAGATTCACATTTCATTCTTATTAAACAATAAAAGGTATTTGTAGCATCAATACCCATAAACAAGATTATCAATGAAAATCATGAAAAACTTATTCACCGAATTTAATTTGCATATTTCGATATGGTTTCTATTTTTACATACATAAATAGTATATATGTCTTCAGATTTTTATAATATCATTCTATCGTTGATGCAAGGTTAAGGAAAATTAAGGAAAAATTTAATAATTTTCCAATTTATAAAATCCACACAAATTACAAAAATATACGGGCAACGCAAAAAAATTGTATTTGTTTCAATTTAATGGGAGAACCAAGCTTTATTGAAACTTATACCTTTTTTTATAAAGAATGTGACATATTTCAGTTCATGAAGATTTTATTTTTAATTCAAAAATATTTTAATCTTGATAGGTTTGTTTCTTAGTTATGTTTCCTTTTATAGCAAAATATCGACCAAAGCTTTTCATTGAATTTTACCAAGAAAAATTACAAATGTCATTGTGACATTATTTTCTCTTTAACAATGAAGTTGTCAGAAATCATCTGCTTAATTCTGTTGCAGGCTCTACAATTCTTTATCGTGTTTTTTTTAAATCTTTAGTCTCCTGAAACAGGTGAAAAATAGTAGCTATAACAATAGTTTTATAAGACTAATTCACTTTGTGCTTGTCTAAAAGAACGAAAATTAACTCTTCAGCTGTATATCCCTCAAAGTGGCGATAAATAATTCTATTTTCTTCTGAATTTAGTTAATTCCACAGACTAAACTTATAACAATTTTTGCGACTATGTTTCAGTATTGAATTGCGTTGTATTGTTATAGCGTTATACAGAAATAACAATTCACTTGATTTCAAAAGAATTTTTATTTATTCTCAAACATTGAATTCAAATAGTGGAAGTAAAAAAAATTCTGCAGTGGAAGGTTAATATTTGACCTATAGAATTAAATCTCAGACCATATACGAATTCATCAACGTGCATGAGCATGCTAATGAGGGTTTTTTTTAAAACAAAAATCTGCTGTATATTTCTTACTTCTGCTCGAAACCGATTCGTAATTATTCAAAAGAGAGAGAACTTGTTTGACTTTTCAAATCAAGCGTTAATGTCTTTTAATCAGACACATAACGCTGCTCATTTATTAAATCAAGAATCGGATGTTAACCGAATGTTAGTGGATTTTTAAGTAGTAAATTATTTTTAAAAAGACTTTAAACTAAATCACTGTTAATAATTTTGTATTAAATATGCAAAATTGCACACTAAATAATATATAATGTATTGTAATATATAATTGTGATACAAAATTGTTACTAATTTTATGTGCCAAAATCTTTTTATAACATATTCGTAAATGAAAAGTAATAGCACATAGTTTTATTGATGTATCAATATTTATTAAGAAAATCAATAAACTTTTTAAAAAACCTATATCTATCAAAATAATTTTCAAAGGAAATGAAATCTTCAAAATTTTCCTGTGTTTGAAATAGCCGTTAAATATTTTCAATTCTTTGTTAAAATAATTATTTTGTATAGTTTTACACAACGAAATTTGTTAAATTTCATTTAAATATATTCATAGTAATTTATTATTCTAGGCATGAATTGATTTTTTATACAGATTCATAAAACAAGCCTGACATTTGAGTAACCAAAGAATAAAACAACAACAAATTATTATAAGAATAGCTCGTTAATGTTTAAAAAAGGGGTCGTTATTAATTACATAAAAGCGAAGCAAACGTTCAAATTAACATAAAAATGCAAATAATCTCTATATAGAAATATTTTTCATATTCCTCTTCTTTATTGGTTCATATATTACATTACCACACTTGAATGGTTTCATATTTTTTTCGATCGATCTTATATGTGCTAATAATTTCTTGAGAATTATTAATCGATCAAAATTAGCTTAGTTGTGACAGTAAAAAGTTGAAAATCTAAGATCAGTTAATTTCACAAAAAATTACGGGAAAAAAACAATAAGTACATATTTTTCTGAAAAGAGTGTTAAAGCGTTCCTTACCCAGAACGTCAAGATATCCAACCTGGCTCTTCATTGGCACTGTATTGATTTGGCACATGTATCCACCCTTGTCCGATTCTTGTACATTACGAATCTGGAGTATGAAGTTGCGGTTGTCGCTGTGACTGAGACTAATACGATAGTTGCGTGTTATAATGTGGTGATAGATGGTCAAGATAGCCTTCGTTTCCACTTTGATCCAAGCAGCCTACGGAGAAAAAATGAAGGATGATTTAACTCAATGAAATAATCCCGCAATGACGAAATAAAAAACAATGTCCTTGAATATATCTCATGATAATCCTCGAAAATTTTTCGTATTTTCTTGATTTAACCCATTTAGGCCTAAGGTTAAAAAATTGGAATTTTTGCATGAAATTTCTATATGTTAGATAAAAAAATATAATAAAAATAACTTTTATGAGAGGGGTGTTCCAAAAATGGAACAGTAAGCATAAATGGGTTAAACCCCTTGATTGTAAAATAAATACTTTTAAGATACTAAGGAATGTGACAATTTGTTTTGTATTTTTTACCATCAGCTTTATTTTTTTAAATTTATCCCTAATAAATATTTATTCTTTCTGATAACCTTCTGTTTCAAGAATTAACGCAACTAAAGTTATTAAATTTTAACTTAATGTTACGGTAGCAAATCTATGTTACTTTAATTGAAATTTTTATCATTTCACATCAGATATTTGCCAGCTAATTTTCATTTGTACTAAATATATAAATAATATTTAATGGCCATGTTTAAATCTCAAAATACTCTTTTAAAATGAGGATTCTGATGGAGCAATAGAAAAATACTTTATATCCTTTTTAATGAATTGTAATAAAAAGTATAATTGGTCCTCCCCTTAGATTTTTTCTTTCCTTATTAGAAATAAGCTTAGCAGTTATAGACAGTGTCTTATCTATGACTCTAATAACGTTTCGTTTTGTAGCAACACTAGCTATATATTGAAATGAATCCATAATATCTTAAGCATGATCAAATGACGAAGACGACACTTGAGACAGCATGACCCCTTTCCAAACTTCAAGTCACACTAGGGGAAAAATCTGACTTTGCTGGAATCGAATTATGAATTGTAAAAACCTGAGCAAAAAAAAGTTAAATAATACGAAATAGAAGATTTAAAATGCATTTTCCTGTTCTGAATTCACATGAAATCCATTTTTATTCCATCAAGCAGAAAATTTCTATCAAGTATCAGCTCTTACTATTAATTTGACAAAACTGCCACAAAAAAGTTTCCACATTTTCCTTTGATTTCTCAAATAAAGATTAAATCATGTTTCAAAATTGTGGAATAATGCAGATGAACTTCGATTATTTTGGCCTCAATTAAGTGAGATCCTTTTTTAAAAGTCTGTCCTTTTGGGAGCCCCCCCCTCCCCTCCTAGAATTACGTGTTTTTTACATAAGCGGATGTTTCAGAAAAATTAAATTTGAAGATTATTTTATCGATGCGATGGCTTGCAAAAAGTTGCTATTCATAGATTATTTTTCATAATTCAAGGAATTATCTAAAGAATAATAAAGGATTTTTCATTTTTAACAATTTCAAATAAACATGTTAAATTCTATCTAATTTTACTTTATAGGAATCGGAAAATTTTGCTCTGTTTTGCAGAAAAAGACTCATTTATTTGATAGAATCATTAAGATGTAAAGAAGGCAGGGGAAAATTAATAACATTCGAGAATATTCTTGTCATTAATTTCTTTTGATATTCCTTGATGGAAATGAAATTTTCAAATTTCATCTCATATGTCAAATATACTTTCTTCTTTTCTTACAGTTTCAAGAATGAATAACTCGGACAATATGTCTGTTAGCATGTAGCAGTAATTGTGAACTTAAAAAATAATTTTAAATTATTAATATTGAAAAACTTTGTCGAAAAAAAAGAAAAGAAAAGGTTTAAAATTATGCTCAATTAACTAAATTTTCTACTACCCAAAATGGTTACAGTTCCAATAATATAAAGTAATTGAAATTTAGCTACATAATAATACTATTTGTAATGTGAAAAAGCGAATCCACTAGCTGTTATAATTTAGAAATTATAATGTTGTCACACTTTTAGAGAATATAAACCACAGATTGAAATATAATAAAATCAGCTATCATTAACTAAAAAATCCATATAAAAATGTATAAATGAATGAAATAAAAAAATATAAATTTCATTTAATTGCATTCTTTTCAAATTGTACAACAGAAGAAAATTTCAACAACTACTATCAATTTCTTTAGTCAATTCATTATCGAAGTATCGAAGCATCAATAGCTGAAGATATCTCTTTAATTTTTAATGCAATTAATTTTATTTATTATTCAGCACTTTTATTTTACAAAGCATCCAAACAAGAAAGGACAAAGTTCTAAATTTATCTTATACGTTGTCTACAAGATCTTAATATTGTTAACAAGTAATACATAATTTTTTTTTTTGGTTTTTGTTTAAAGTTAGAATTTGATAATGATTTTTTGCTTCAGATATCATTCAGTATTAACCTAAAAGTCCCCCATCATTAGATTTATGCTTCCTAGTGTTTGAAAAAAAATACATTAGAGATGAGTAGAATGTATCTATATATTAGAAGGAGAAGCAAAAAATATCAATTACTTTACTGTTCTAATAGTCAAGGGAGTGAAGCGAGTCCGCAGAAAAGAGCAATACGCTTAACGTGTTTAAAAAATTTGTCTATTATTCTTTTCGAATTTCTTTCATTTGCATTTTCTATTTAAATTCAAATATATTGATAAGTTTCCATTTAGGTATTTGTTTCCTTGAAATATATAAATAAGGGGATAAATTAAATTATCATTCATAACAGTACATTCCTTTTTTTAAGGCGACACAATGCCTCAAAACCCTTAACGTAAAAAAAAAAGGATTTTTTATGGGTTTATATGATAAATTGAATCTTTCTAAATACGTCTGTAAAATTTTAGAGCTGCATCTATACTTTTTATTGAAAATTGTTTGATGCATGATACGAAAGAAAACAATGATGCCATATCCAATTTAAAGATCATCTGCTAAAACGGAGCCCGATCAAAAACAAACTATCGTATTTTTTATCTGCCGCAAACTCGTACATTTAAACTGAAATGAAGTAAGTTTCTTAGCTTTATCTATATGCTGTTTTCGTTATAAGAATGATAGTTTTAATTTGGGGATTTTGACTGTGTTTGGTTGTTTACAATTTTTGACATTCCAAGGTCTCTTGAATATGAAAATTTCCTTTTTTTATATATGTGTCAGTTTATGTTAATAGCAGAAATATCCATGTTACAATCCTGAGATATGTATTTATTTTTTCAGGTTGGTATGATTAGGATTTTTGAAATATTGATCATTCGTACGCTTTTCTTTATATATTCATCAATTTCTTTATATATTCATCAAATTTCAATAATTGTTTTGTAATTTTTTCATTAAAAATTTTAGAATAAACACACTAACCTTTTGTAAAAATTTCAGACCAATTGGATGAATTTTATAGCATGGTATTGATGAATGAAAGCTTTAAATTCATTTTTCTTTATGTCGTGTTTGTGCTTATATACTATTTTTCGAAAGCCTAAGACTTTACAAAAATCAAAACATTGTTTTGAATTATTTTGTGAATATTCTAAAATATATGATTTATGAAACTTACTATGGGATTAGCTCTAAGAGACGCCGTAATTTTTTATTCAAAATTAATACAAGTTTTGTGCTTGTTTTATAGTAAAATGTTTTTATAAAAACTTAAATATCATAAGTAGGAGGAAATCCATAGCATGTTTTGTGTAGAATATTAGTAGTTAGCAGGAAAAAAAATTGCAGAAAAATCTACATTTAAAAAACCTTAGAGATTTAAAAAGTTTAAATTTAATATATTTTTTGAACTAACAGTTTTTTGAGAGGAACAGTTATTGAGTACTATTCTACGTAAAGTACAGTTAAAATACAATTCTATAGATTAAAATTTAAAAACCTGTTTAGTTGCTACTGTGCCGCCTTAAATCAAAAGATTCATTCTGTTCGTGAAATTTTATTGTTAAAACTGAAAGTAAAATGTGGTCATTTTTTAAAATCCAAGCCAAATCTTATTTCTCCATATTTATTTTGGTCATTATTTCTAAGAAAAATTGCCATAGAAAAGGAACTAAACTTTCTTTCTTTAGTTGATTTATTCAAGTCTCTCTCATCCACTTAAATAAGGATGTGCGTAATGCTACCATCTTTCAATGGATTCAACAGTTTTTTTTGTATAGCGTAGGTAGATTTAAATTCAGGCAACCCAAACATGATCTGATATTTCTTTTCCTAAGAAAATAATTGAGCTGAAAAATAAAGAATTTTTAAGTAAAAATTTTAAATCAAATATTTAAATAATTATTTACTTCAAGTTTTTCTTTATTTGATTTCATGATATGCCTTTTTTAAAAAATAACATGTACGAGATTACAATTATCATAAACTGAATATATATCTATAAATATATATATAAATATATATATATCTATATATCTATAAATATATATCTCTGTAGAATAACAAAATTGAATGATTGCCAATTTCAAGTGTAAGTACTGTCGGTATGTATGACATGATTTTGAGAAATAATTTGATACAAAATTGGGATCCAAACGATTAAATTTAAACGTTCAAAAATTCGAACAGAAATATGCCAGTGATTTTCAAACACCAAGACGGGATCGAAATATTTTTATTGGCCCTTTATACTGACCAATTTGTGATTTTAACAATATACAGGAGAGTAAAATTGGAATTTGATGCATTTTGGGAGCAGATTTTATATTTTCCTTCTGTATCTTGACAACAACACCAATAAATATTAAAATAATTCTTACCTTATATTTAAACTTTATTTAAAAGTTATTTTAAAATTGTACTTTTTTATTATAGTATAGTACTTTTTTTGTAAAAAGGTAAATTGAAAATAAACAAATATTATAGTGTCAAATCAGAAATATTTAGTGTTTTTAGATAGATTCCTATAGGAAGATCACCTACTGAAATGGTTCTCAAGACTACGGGAAAATTCCTTCAGTTTTTCACCAATCATGAACCCTAGAACCTAAAGCCACCCTTCTCTCAAAAGCTTATATATGTGTGTGTGTCATCTATATCAAAGGGGTGGATATGGTGGGGGCGAGTTGGAATTTTAATTTCGCTATAACTTTCTTAATATTGAAGATATAAAAATAACCCCAATTAGCCAAATTCGAGCCTTATTAAGAAAAACCACTTTTGTATTAAAAGGTTTTTTTTATAGCTGTGATATCTTAGGAGTTAGGATCTGAAAAATGATTTTCAAGTTTTAATTTTGACTATTTCTAAAATTAGCAATTTAATTTGCCATATAGTAGCGTAGATGTAATGGAATCTACCTTTATCTTCCAGCATGCAAAAAGAATTTTTTTAAACTAAGTGTTATGGAAGTTTAAAAAGTGATCAAATTATGAAAGTATATAAAAATATAAATTGAACATTAAACGAACATTTAACTGAAAAATGTTAATAAGATGTTTAGGCGCTATTAAAGTTACTATGCAATATATGAAAATAAAATCAAAATATGTTCTCTTCATTATAAAGTGAAAGATAAAATAAACTGTAGCTTATTACAAGCGAAAGCCAAAGAGCAAAAAAATATTACAAGCAAAAGGTATTATTTTTGTTTGTGACATAGCTGCTTTAGAAACAAGTGGTTTTAGACGAAGTGTGAACCAAAAACTCTAATAAAAAAAAAGCGTTGCAGTTGAGATAATGTTCTTAATCTCACATAAAGTAAATATTTTATGAACAGAAATTTTTTTTAAGTACAGGCTTATTATGTGGTTTAATTTAGCCAATCAGTACCATCTGTCTTTTGAAGATATTAGGAAAATTTTAAAAGAAGAAGTAAAGGTCATTTTATTTAAGGCACCTTGAGTAAAAATCGGATAAATCATTTGCGATTAATTTGCTTTGAGCAAATAATATTTTTTATATAATGATATATATTTTGCATCGTAAATACGTAAAATTAATTAACAACTTCTTTTGCAATTCCTTTTACCAAAAAAACGAGATGTGGAAAATCAATACGTAATATGGTTTTTTAAGCAATGTATATTTGATGTATTTACATATCATTCGCATTTTTGTAGTTTTTAAATTAAAAAAAAAAACAATTTATCTCATATTTTATTACATATTTGAGTCGAAGGTTTAGAACTTTTAAAATTGAATAATATAATAATTAAGGAAATATTTATATTTAAATGTTCCATTTAAGTAACTGAAGGCAAAATATAATTTCTATATTATTAAAATTAATTTTCCTATATACTATATATATGTACGTAGGATTTAAATTTAATAAATTTTATTCCTTATGGATTAAAATTGAAATTGGTTGATAAAAAATAAATCAGTTTTAATCCTACATAGTAGATTTTTTTGATTAAATAAATTATGCAGCTTATTCATTTACAAATTTTGACTTCAATTTTTTTTCACTGAAATAATTTTTTAAATTAAATAGTTCCTTTTTTACAGATTTTTCCAATAAAAAATATGAAGTAAAATATAATTTTAAATTAACTTTTCTTTTAATCTTTGCAGTAATTTATATAAATTATTTCAATTGAAAAATAAGAATAAAGTTTATTTCAGTGTAGTATAAAAGTTAAAGCAACTTTTTTAATTAGGTATATAAATGATGTATTTATTTCAAAATTTTTTATTATGTTTTTATCATGTTAAATGCTCCCTTTTTAGTAAAATAATATAAAGAAAAATATGCAAATTTAGAAATTAAATAAATCATAAAGATAATTTAAATTGAATTTTTCAATTCTATTCTAATTTTATTCTTTATTATCGTTTGCATAGGTTTCAGCGTTTCAACATTTTTGGTCAAAAATAAGAAGAGAAAATCCTATATACCATTAAATTTTTAATAACAAGATAATAAATTAAAACATTGATTTAATTCATTTAGAATTTTCAAAATTTTATCAAAGCATGCATGAATTCTGAAAGAACACACTATTAAGCTGGCTTTCATCTCAATTCCTTGATAACACGCTGTACTTTTTCAGCCAAGTTCATTGTACTTTGGAAAAACCGTGGGTTAATTTATCACTTTCGTGAAATAAGTATGGGATTGAAGAGAGTGATTTTACCTTTCATGCTTATTTTATGAACAGCGAGTGATAAATAGGTTTACAGATCTTGGTGCTATAAGTACATTGTTTTGCTTTATAAAATAATAGCTATCAAATTCAGCTATGTACTTTATATTTTTATTAATGGCAATGAGATAAATTCTTAAAAATTATAATTAAAAGAAGTCATCAATGATTTATTAATGGATGAATCTGAATATTTAATTATAAAGAATTTCTTAGTGTTTTTTAGTGTGGTACTCAAATGAATAGATGTATATTGGTAAATATGCATTTACCATTCATTAATTTCCTTCCTGAATAATCAATTTTGACAAATTTTGGTTTTTCTTTTGAGGTAATACTAATAATGAAAAGTGAGGCTGACAGTTTAATTCCTAGAAAACTAATAATTGTCACGCAGGTACCATCAAGGAAAAATTAATCTTTATATCAATATATTCTTTATATGTATACTATCTGTTTTTGAAAATCCTCTGGGTCGCTTGGAATATTTGTTGTGCTTAATTTTAATTAAATATTTTTTTTATATAACATGATGTTCATGATTTCTTTAAGTATTAATTTGTGACAGATATAAGGACAGTATAATTTTAATAACCTTATCTGTTCTATTTAAAGTGTACATGAACATTTCTAATGAAGGTAAGTTCGAAGAGATCATGATGCGATTAAAAATTTAAATGCCCGAGTAATATAGATTCATACAGCGCGTAGCTTCCGTTGGTAGTATAACTCTACTTTATTATTCCGATGTAAATTACGTAGATAATAAACAAAATCTTGCTTCCTTTGATTGCAAAAATGAAAGAAAACCAAGCGATTAAATATTTTATGAAGTCTTGAAACGTTTAAATTTGTTAAAGTTTAAAGCTAAATTTTTGTAGAAAAATGAAAAGTATTGTTGAAAATTACTCAATTTTTTCAAAATTTTTAACATTCGAAAAATGATCCACAGCAGCTAAATTGATATCATTAGAAAGTCTTTTCATGTGTTTTAAAATGGGGTAAAAATAAATCAGCCTTAGACAGCAATATTTTAATAGATTATTCGCGGGGAAACGGTAAAATATCGCTTAATTTTTCTAGGTAATTAAAATTTTTATTAAAATTTCAAAAACATTTGCTTGTAGAGGCACAGATTCTCACAGTCTAATGTATAGTAGTGTTAAACATGTAGTTGCAGGTCAAGAAGTCTAATTTGTAGGGTACAAATACATTACATATAGACATCTTTATAAGTATTGTTGTAGTTTATCCCACTTGGTTGACAATAACATCAAACCAAGTGCATGAGCCCGAATACCTTCAAACAATGACTCGTCTTTATAAGTGGATACTTTAATAGACTTTTTATATATTTAAATACTATGAATATTTACGTGAAATATTTCTGTTAACTAATATCTATATGAAATATGAATTAAAAACATAAGAAACTTTAATAAAATAATATTCTGTCTTTAAAAAATTTCTGTATAATGCTGCATATAACATAATGCAGCAATAATAGATAATAATAAAAAGTTAACAGATCAGTGTTCCTAAATGGGCAATCATATTTTTAATAGTGAATTTTTAAAGTAGGTGAAATGAGATTTTAAATGGACTTTTTTTAGTGGTTAAACATCTTAAAAGAAATTTAATAATCTTGAATAAACCTTTATGGTTTAGCCTCTGAAAGCTTGCAGATAAAGACAAAGGGATTCAGCATGGCCAGCTAAAGGTTTAACATAAATGAATATTTTTGCATTTATCATACACATTTAGAGAGAGGAATAATTTATATTTGTAAAGCAACTAGAAAGAAATATAGTAGACAGTAAATCCTATTTAAGGGGACAGTGGACTATGAAATAAGTAAAAATGGAGAAAATTGTGCAACTTTATTTTTATCGTTTCATAACCAAAATATCTGTTTATATTCAACTAAAATAATATTATAAAATGTATAGTTTAATAAAATAAATGTTTGAAGAAATAAAAGGAAAAAAGTTCATCTTAGAGACTTTTCTCAAAATAATATTGTAATTAGATTTAAATATGTTTGAAATGTTCCAGATATCTTCCTTTTTAAAAAAATCAAATGAAATTGGTAATACAGATTATGTTTCGAGTTTTTTTAGCTCGTTAAAAGCAATTTTAGTTCATAAAAACATAAAATTTCTTGAAAATTCAGTATATGTTCAAAAATGTATTTCTAAAAAACTAGCATTTAATTGGAATTACAAAATCATACCTAGTTTTGTTCAAATAGATTTACATCAGGGTATAAAATAAGTATAGTAGAAAAATTAAAAATTAAGTCTCCTGGAATCTTTAAAAATTTTTAAAAATTATTCATCTTTTGAATTTTTAAAAAATAATATATTTAGCTTTAAAATGTTTTTTTTGAAGAAATTTGAACTACTTGTAGTTTAATATCCATGCATAAAAATTCCTGAACTCTGGTTGAATAATCCCGAAAAGTGTCTAATAGAGTCCACTGTCCCCTTAAAGGTAAGTTAACATGAGCAACTAGGGATTTTCGAGTAGACAGACTAGTCAGCTGCCTATGGGCACTGGGTTGAAAAGAACCATCAAACTGTTGCTTAAAAAATTGTTATTAGCTAAGTTGCCAAGTTGTTTAGGTTTCTAGGATCCTATTTACTTTCTTATATTAACTTAATCATTCTGGCATTTATAAACAGAGAGTTTTTGTTTATAAATAATATTGGAAACAAATATGGATTTCGCTCTATAATTAACCTTAATAAATGAATAAATAATGCTTTCACAAAGTTAGTTAAGTAAAAAAATCCTGTAAATAAATATAGGACATGCTGATTGTGCTGAAGTGTGAAACTAAATTGATTACTTTATTAGAAGAGAGACCTCATAATGTAAATTGCCTGGACCAGCAAAATGCCTTAAAACGCTTTTAAAATGCATAAATGTTAATTATGTATTTTTTCATAAAGAGTACTTACCCTGTAAGTCCCTAAGTTCTCAACTGTGCAGCTTAACTGCGCATCTCGTCCAGCAGCAACAGTCACATTATTGATAGGTTCTGCAAACTCAGGTTCCGCTTCCACCAAATAACCTAAAATAAAATATCGGATTTAAATAAAACATATCAGTATTACTGTTACGAGAAAAATTTAGAAGCAAAATTTGCACAATAGTAAATTATCGTATAATTGTGCAAAAAAAATGAAACTATGCAATTGCATATGCTCATATTAAATTTTCTTAACTACTTGGGCACAATACGAAACACTTCTGCATACATATAAGCATAATGTTTCTGAAATAGCTTATACAGAGTGATCCAGAATTGTACCGACAAACTACTAATTGTGATTATAAACATCAAGATAAATAACTTCTGAAATCTCAACGCAAAAGAGATAGTCTTTGCTAATGAATTATGTAAGAGAAAAGGGTAAAACAAATGAAGAGTAAAATAAAAGTTTAATGGCATACAAATTAGTAACAACACAACATCATTATATAACAGTAACACACAACATTGTTATATAAACAACGATATTAAAAGCTGTAAACGGCATGGCAAATAATGACTAGCAGGAAACTAATTCTATTACAAATCTTGAGAGTAACTTGTATTTGGAAGAGTTCAAATAACTTGTCGTTCACAGCAATACACGCTTCATATGTTGTAAATCATGCAGTTTTACTGTTATGATATTGTGAATTTTTTTTCGATTAAATCTGAATTCTAAAATTTATCTAGAATATTCTTTTATTTGTAGAAAGAAAGAAGACAAAATTAGCTTGTCTTGAAGCAAAACCTAGGAGTTTCTTGAGCGTACTTCAGATTATCTACTACATCGATGTTATATATTTGTTTTTGAAGTAATTAAAATTATATTAACTTAATAAAAGTAATGAAAATTTCTGATACGGAATTATTTTATTAAATTGTTTACTCAAATTAAATTGTCATTTAGCTTTAATTTTATGCATTTTTTCGTTAAATCGCATTATTGATTTTTATGTGATTAACAATTATATATACATATTATTATTATTTATTATTATTCGAATAGACTCAGACTACGCTTTAGTCCATTTATCACTATGAAGAAAAATAAAAGCGACTGTTTGCGAATCGTTTAATCATACTTTTTATGACGTGCAGCACATTCAGAGTCTATGCTTCAAAATGTAACAAATTGATTCTATGAACACTGAAGTTTTTAGCTTTATTTGACGTAATACAATTATAGTAATTCTCGTCACGCCAGTTGGAGAAAGATAAAAATATTTAGAGCCAGTCAGTAATTTCTTTTCTACGTTTATCTGATAAGTTGCACGAAATACTTCAGTCTGGTAAAATGTTGAATAGTGTAGATTTAATATACGGTCAATGGTTAGGGACTTCATTAAATCTTATTTGCTCACGAAAATTAGTGTCTGGAAAGCTTAATCTTTATTTATTTTTTTCTTGGTTTTAAAATTCTTTCTGTTTGTTTAATTTACTTTAGTTAATTTGGATTAACTTCCGGTTTTGAAAGCACATAAAAATTAGTTATTTTGTTACTTTTCCTAATAAAGTCAGCTTATTTATATACGGTCAACTTGAATTAACATTTCATATTGGTCAAAGATTTTAAATGAGCACTAAGACTAATTAATTTTTCGCATACTTAGTATAAGGTACAGTAATATCGAGTTCGAATATATATCCTCCCTGAGTTCGAAAAACACGTTTTCAGAAAATGTTCATCTGTCTGTCTATGATAAAGTTAACTGAAAAACACTTTGAGCGGTCGGTTGAAATTTGGTTTAAACTTAAAACTGTATTTGCAGATTTCTGTTAAATTTTGAATAAAATTGCATATAATAATAATATAATAATCGAATATATGCAATAAATTCGCAGAGGAAATCTGTGCATCTGGCTGTTCAAATATAAATAACCTCATAATGATAGTTAGACAGAAATACAATTTAGTGCACTAATTTATCATCTATAGTATAGACACTTTGAATTTTCAGCCAAATTCAACAAGGGGTTGATTGTCTGTTATTCTGTACTTTCAGGAACAGATAAACGTGATAATTCGATAATTTAGGAATTTAAATGTATCAGATTTTGTATGATATTTTGTGACTACAAGTGTAGTTCTGTGTCAAACTTTTGTTTTAATCGGTTGAGGAAAATAAGTCTAAAACGCAAATTTGATTTTTGGATACTGTTAACAAATGCCAGAAATCGATCACTAAATAACTTTCCAAGGATGACATGTTAGATGCAGTAAACATGCTAAATTCAAGCCAAAGTTTAATCTTTCTTGAATATTGTGCGCTAAAGCTGTGTAAGACATTCTTTTACATGACAAATTTATTAAAAAATATATCAGAAAGTTTTAAGGTGACCACTCTGGGTTTTTTTTATATGATGAGCAAGATTATTGTGTCATTTTTGCATATAATTTGTGATTTGATTCGTTATCAAATTAATGATTTTTTAAAAATATTGAAAGCTATTACTAAGACATGAGTAATAATAAATTTAAAAGAGAAAGACCTCCTGTTTACAATCAAGCATGTTATGTGTTATTTTACGAATCGAAATAAATTTCCAAAACAGAATGTGCCATATAAATTGGATGAAAAATTGTATGTCAGTAGACGAAATTTAGGGATAAAGCTGTTTATTCTATTATTGTAGATATGAACTACTACGTTTAAAAATATAGAACTATAATGCTTATCATACCTTTATTATGAAATAAAATTCCCTGTACTGATAAAAATAACGTATTTGTTTCATAGTTCTGTATTTTTCATTGGTTATAAACATTACTGGAATTAAGGTATAAATATTACAGGAAGTTAAAAGTGGAAAGATTAGAAATTAAAACAATGTTTAATTTTTTATTATTATTTAGAATTAATTTTTTATCATACTGTTACCTATAAGATTTTAAAATTTATAACTCATTCAAAATTTATTTTTATTTACACTTAGTATTATTTATAATTATTATTCTTAATTTAGATGAACTCCTCATTTATTATTATTACTATTAACAGTAGAGACAAATTCAGCATTTATTACATCCTTCTTACTATTTAGAGTTAAGGTGATTTTTGCAGGTGAATAATTGCCCTACTATAAGTACTTTCAGAAATCTAAATCTTCCGAAAATAATATTTTAATGCTGGAAGAAGTCTTATACCTGAAGCAAATACGAGTACTATACAATAAATTGCAGAAAAAGAAACATATGACAATTTAACATTTACCAAAACATATGACAATTTAACATTTACCAAAACATATGACAACGAAACATTTACCCAAACAAGCAGGTAATCATACCAGTTAAAAGTGGATTGACAAAAATTATTACATATGTAATAATTTATCCAAAGATTTATGTTTCATTAGAGGACTTTTCTCTTTGGCCATAAAAATGATTAAGAAATTTTTTTCTCGTAAATAATATTTTATTTCTCTAAAAAAGTCCCCATTTACTGTCGATGATCATTATTCTTATATTTGAAAATGTGCTTCTTTTTTCATCATCACAACTCTATGTATCTAGGATATATCCTTAACATCTCCAGAAACGAGATGATATCAAGTCTTATAGTACCTACGATAAGAAAGCATCAGAGGTTGTAAATTGAGGAAAGGAACCGTTGTTGAATCATGGTAAGAGTTGCACCTGAGCTTTGTGAGCGAAGACGTTTTTGATAACTAAACAAATTTCTAAGACCCATAAAGAATTCGCTTTCCAGATGTCAACCAATTGGGAACAGGACGCATAAACACAAACGTATCGTTAACTCAGTCATTTCTCTT
Organism: Argiope trifasciata; assembly: GCA_026543055.1. Lineage (NCBI taxonomy): Eukaryota > Metazoa > Arthropoda > Arachnida > Araneae > Araneidae > Argiope > Argiope trifasciata. The sequence continues at coordinate 1,913,111 of JAPMOQ010009429.1, forward strand.
CAAAAGAATCTTAACTTGAGTTTTCGAAATATAAGTGAGGTCTCAAGCAAAAGCGTCTCTTATTTTTTTTCTCTATCAAAAAAGGAAGTAAAATATCGACAGTCGACTGTTTGTCGTAAAGTTTACGCTACATTTTTAGATGCTGTGGTCTCAGCTGGTGTGGCCTAAAATTTACTTTTCCGCGTAGTAGAAGAAATGCTTCCGCTGAAAGTTTTCGCATAAATAACCCATATTCATATTGGAAAATCTGTATTTATGCCTTTTTGAAAGATATTGTTAGACTTTTCTTTGACAGCTTACTTTCAAATGAACCTTGAAACAATAACGTCTATTCTAGGCAATTCCAATTGAGTTACTGAAATATACGCTGAAATTTTTAAATTACATAGAAAAAGAAGTATATTTTAATTAAAAAAAATTTAGAATGATAATTTTTCAAGTTAAAATCCAAAATTATTTGTTATAGTTTTTAAAAATTATTGCCAATCATAGAGTATATATTTTTTAAAAATTATAGCCAGTTCTGTTACCACATAACTAAGTCGTATAAACAGGGATTATTAGGACTCTTAGTTATGCTCATTAACTAATCAAATATTTGCATAAGAAAACAATGGCAACGAAAGTTTAAAGAATCTTTATATTTGTTGGTAAAATATTAAATTTTTTTTTCATTGTTTTTAAAATATTTTTAAATTTTCTGAGAAAGGTAATATTGTGTTAAGATTGCTATCCATAGTGAATCTTCCACTAATTTCTTCCAGTTCGACACATTCTGTTATGAAGTGCTAACCGATTCCATTTCCCCACATATACATGTTTTGTTTTGCATCCTTCCAAATCTGTAGAAGTATTCAGGAAATCTTCCATGCTCTGATATAATTTACACTATCATCTGGTGAAATATCATTTTTTCAGTTTTTGGTTTCTGTATGTTTGCTATAATTAATAAAACATTCAATGAAAATTCAGAAAAAAATTAGGCAGAAACTACGTTGTTTAATGCTTGATTCATGTACCATATAATAAATTGTTTCGGATATAGAATTTCTTAAATAATTCATATAAATTTAACCAAGCTCAGAAATTCTTAAACAATTCCTTTATTTTTTATTTATTTAATTTATTTTTTCATTTTTTTTGGATAACACCTTCTTTTTTGGGAATATGTTGTCGTATTTAACCAACTAAAAACTCATGGGTACTAGAGATTTTTATGAATTCCACTTGAATTTATAAATAAATTCACTTCAATTAAAATAAACACATGTTATTTGGAATTTGATGGTTAACGAGTTGATCGACAAAAAAATTATGTTCTTTATGATAGAAGTACTTAAATACTTAATTGAAATCTAAAATAAATAAATGAAAAAAAAAAATTAGAAAAAATGATTTATGATGGAGGTAAAGAAATATTATTTTTCAGTTACTTTAAAGGATGTTGGGCTTAAAAATATCGAAAGAATTTGAAAAAACAATTGACTGTGAATGTTTCTGCCTCACGATTTGGTGCCAGCTGACAATTTAAGAACATTTAAAGTGTATGACATTGTTATACATATATATATTAGTATGTTCCTTATGAAAACTTATCTGAGCACAGTTCATGAGATAATTCTCAGAAAATGGATAAAAGCGAAGCATTTTTTTGAAAGCATTGGTTTCATTTCTTTTAAATTAAATAATTTGCAAATCTTTATACAGATGGAATCTCGTTTTCTTCTTGATATTATAGACATTTGAAAGGTAATTTGCGTATTTTCAATGTCAATACAAGATTTTAATATTTCCAAAACTTACTTTAAGTGAATTAAATTTTGATCCGATACATAGTGCACCACAAAAGAAATCGATTTTTTAAAAACAAGTAATGTAAAAAAAACTTTTAAAGTCAATTCCTACTTAGATGAAAAAGAAACATTCTATTTTAGTAACTTTTTATTAAATAATTACGATTAATATAAGTATGTATTTACATATGATATAATCACAATGTTAAGTGGCAAAATAGAAAGAAAATTTCCATTTTACTTTCTATGTATGTTGTTGGACTATTATTTTTTATTGTTACTATTTATTCCATGTCTTTTTTTCGTTTCTAATTTATGAACCTGATGGTGGTCTATAATTTCTCATCACAAGAATTGAACTCGCATTCTTCACCTTTCCGTGAAAAATACTGAAATCCTTTCTTTTTATCGATTAAGCTACTGCCTGTAGATTTCGATTTTCAATGCAAACTGCTAAAACTTTATTTAAAGTATTAAAATTTAATTAATTAAATTTGATGTATGAAAAAAAATTGTATTAACATCAAACTTCATCCATTACAAGTTTAAAAAATGTATTTGAATTACAGTGGCTTTTTTGAATTACAAAGTATTTTATTACCGATTGAAAATTTGAACAATATATTTAAATAAATAAATAAATATAGGAAAAAAGAGAACTATTAGTAGGAATTGAAATTTTTTAATTATTTCAAATATTTATAATAATAATAATATATGAATTAAAGATTTAACTGTATTAAATATTTAAATTTAAAAAAAACTAATTTTTATCACACACATATAATAAATTAATAGAAATGGTAACGGAAAATAAGGCAATCGGCACATTAATTGCTCACAAGGGAATGAAATCAAAGTGGACCACAAAAGGAGTTATGACATTTTCTATTGACAGAATTGAACAAAAAGTAAAATATACGCTTATCATTCAAAAAGCTGTAATAGATCAATGTGGAAAGACAGAAGGAGAAAGAAAATCTGAGATAAAATATAAATAATTTTAAAAACGAGTGCTTTATATATATCAAGGTAAATCAAACAGGCAGGCACACTAGATGAAAAACGAAGAAATTAAAATGAAAATGTAATTTCCTAAAAATAAAGAGAATTGTAGAGGACATATCTTTTTTCTCTATGTCTGGCAGAAACCGGATGTCTGCATTGTATAAAGTTAGGAGACTTTGGCGTGTGTTTGTGATTGTGGCCTGGTAAGAGCTGAGACCCTCGATGTGTGTGCATTGAAGATAACGAAAGATGGATGATATATGAAATAAAAAGGCGTAAAAGGGAAAAAAGTTATTTATAAAAATATATTTTAAATGAAAAATGACAGGAAAAAATTATGAAGAAAATTACTATTATTTAGGATCCATAAATTCTTTTTGAATAAAAGAAAAATGATCACAAAGGGAAATTATTTTTATTTGAGACCCTTATATTCTTGCTAAAAGATATATTTTAAAAGTTCAATAACTTTCTTTTTTCCATATGTTGTAGGCACTTTTCTTCTTTATTCCGGTTTACTTTACTACGCTCGCGCACTCACGCACGCACGCACACACGCACACGCACACACACGCACACGCACGCGCACACGCACGCACGCACACGCGCACGCACGCACACATTTATATATATAACAAACGGTTAGTAAAGTCCTAAATAAAGTAATTAATCTTGCTGTATATTGTGTTTTATCCTTTTTAATTTCGTTAAGTTATAAAATTTTTCATTTTTGATGTTTTTATTCTTGTTTGGATATCATGAAGTTACATAATGTTAATTTTTTGCAAATAGTATTTTTATTATACGTAATAGCAAATTTAACGAATAATTTTAGCTGTAAAATATTTATAAAGGAGATGATGTTTTTTGAGTTTGACTGAATTATTCAATGGACATTTATTTATTTAATTTAGTAGGTTAAAATTTTTAATTAGTTTACTTAACTTATTAATTTACTTAACATAAAAATATTTTTTAAATGATCCCTTACTATAATGAATAACATAAGAAATAAATAATAATATAAAAATTAATGTGAAAACTTAAAACAAAACTTTCATCAGCTCTTTAAAAGGGAAAAATAATTTTCTTAACAAAGCATCTAGAGATCAGAATAAAGAAGTGGGAAGTGAAGACTATAAGAAAATAAAATTACAGTGAATACTACAAAAAATTCATTGGCCTTAACTGATCGAAAATTAGATAGATATATAAATATTATTTTAATGGCTATTTGCTTAGAGTATTTCTGTCTGCACCTCATGCTTTTATGATTTTTGTTTTGGCTTTCAGATTTTTAAAAAAATATATTTTTCTTTTAAAAAACATTGAAACAAGCTTTTTTTATATTTTTATTTTTGAATCGTTAATTGCATTTTAATTTTATAATTCATACGTTAAATATATTAATAATATTTGCAACATCAGCATATCGTACTAAAATTATAATTTATATATGTAGATGTTTAAAGTGGCTTTTATTTATTTTAATATTTATTTATTTTTAATTATTATAGTTTAAATTTTTGCAATAAGGACAGTATGTAATTGAATTGAAATATATTTTTATTATGATTGTATTTTTGCATATTTTAAGGTATGTAAAAATAAACTAATTGCAATAAAAAAGAAAAAAAATGGCCAAGTTTTCAAAAATGTATTCCATAATTTCTTTTGCTGACATACAATCCCGTAAGTACTGTTCACTTTTAAGGAAGGACTCAACAAATAACTTTTAAGGAAAAAATAGAAGATTAAATAAATAGACGACCTTTGTGCTTCAGGTTGAGCAAATCCACCTTGCGTATTCTTATACAATCTTAAATTCAGTTGAATTTAGGTAATAGATGGTTTTTATTATATCTATTATGTTATTAACTCTCTGATGAACTGTATGCTTATAAAGTTATTGAAAATTGTAAAGGATTCACTTCGTTCTTTTAAAAGAATCACGAGTCATAAAGAGAGGGGGTAAAGTTATTTTTCTAAACAATATATCACTGAATTTTGAATGCAAACAAGTGTCTTAAAAGGGCAGCTTGTCAAGAAATTTGATGTATATCCCACTTACAAACTTTTTTGTTTTCCAAAAGAATTTAATCTATCAGAATGATTTTACTTCATAGATTTCATATTAAATATTCAATAAAACAATGTTTTTAGATGTAAAGAAGATTTAATTTTAACAGATTTTCTGCTTCACAATAACTTTGCATATAGATTATTACCATGACTATAGCATACAGGGATTAAAATTCACTTATAAATATATTTTTTACCAATAATTAAAACAATACACACATTTGAGTATTTGATGATGACCAGAACGATTTTGCAGTCAGATATATTTTCTTTCATCATCTTTTTAATCTAAAAGATCAACATCTTTGGGGAGTCCTTCCTTCCTATCATTAGAATATTCACTTTTAAACCTCAACAAGAATTAGAGATACGTGCATTATAAGATATTTTTTCTTGCCATATATATGAAAAAGAATAAAAATTACTCGACTAAAATCAAAATTAAAAATGACCATTAATCGTTTTTATTTTAAAATATTAACTCAGTTGATGGTTAAGAAAAATATTCTTTAATGCTACAGCATTTAATGATTCATGCAACATCTAAATCCTTATTAAGATGCATGAATAATAATTATAAAAATAGTCAAGTACATTATTACTAATTTATACAGTTATAGTTTTTAAAGTCATGATGAATTTTGCAATATTTTCAAAACATGATTACTTTCATAACTTTTTAAATAAAACTTCAACCAAAACTTTATTGTTAATCTGTAATCGAAATTCTTGATACTAATATTGTCTAGCGTAATTTTTCTGTCCTTTTTTCGGAAAAGTATATTAAAAGCTTGATTAATATAAATTAGTTTTAAAGCAATACTGGGATGTGAGCAACAAAAAAAAAAGAATCATAATTTTATTTATGGTTATTTAAGTAAATCTGGTTTGTCACAGAACTGTCTAATAAAATGAGTTATAAGCATTTTTAATTATATCAATTTTTATTTTCTTTTTCTTTAATAAAGTTTGTAACTTTTGCCACCGATTTTTTTGTAAAATAATGAGATAATTAGTAAACTGAGGTTAGGATTTAGACATGGTTAAAAATCTTGAATTGAATAATAAATGCTAAAAAGACGTTGGAAACCATAATTTTATAGGTACACTAAAAACCTGAAAACTAAGTTACAGAAAAGCTAAACCCTAATATAAGTAAACCAAATGAATTGGAATGTTAAGCAAATACCTAATATATTTTAAATTTTAATGGGAATTAGGATTTTTTTTTCTTATGACATTTATTGTGGGCTAATTTCCTACTATTTACATTGGCACACACTTTCACGATTTAGAAGTTTTAATTCCACTTATTCCACTACAAGTACTCTGGTAAAATTGTAGTTTAATATTTTTTTTAATTCTCATTATTTTCTACTTTTAATATATTATATTTCACAATTTATTATTATAGTTATTTTGATATAAAATAATCAAATTTTCTCGTATTCAATATCAGACGGTGCCTCTTACACAGAACGAAAATGAAATTAAATTTAAATACAATTAACTGGCAACTTAGTTCTAAAATTATTATATAGTATTAGCAACGGAATATACAATTTAAGAACATTTAAAATCGCTATTATATTAGAAATGAGCAGAAACTAATCTCAAAATTCATATTTACAAACATGAAAACAATCAAGTTATATAAAAGAGAATAAAAACAACTTGAGAACCATAAAACATATTTACGACGAGTTTTTAATGCTGAAAAAATTCGCGAATTTTTCATAATATCTATTAACAAAGGAAATTTATTTTCACTATGATTATAAACACTATTAATTTCAAAATAAATACAAAAACTATTTATAAACACAAGCGATTAAAATTCATACACATTATTTGGCAATATTTATCTAAGCTGAACTTAATAAATAATAGTCTTTCAAAATGTATTGCAATAAGAGCGAATTGTGCTATTTTTTTTTATCTCTTTATACCATATTCTTTTGCGGTCAGCAGAAAAGCCGGAGGTGCTCCCTCCAACAGAAATAAATTGGTGGTTAGGTAGGATCGAATTGGAGGAAAAGAGTTGCTCAATTAAAGTGGTCATCATATCTCTGTGCGCAATGAGAGGAAAATGCTACCCGGCACAAAAAAGTGTAGCAAGTAGCTTCGTTAGAGCCTGACGTTCATTTTGGTGCGGTGTGTGACCGGTAATCATTCTGTTTCGAACAAGGCCAACACAGCCGATATAATGAAACGCCTTGTACTTATTATAATAATTCCTCCCCAACGCACGCTATGGATGTCTTGGGGAAGAATAGTAAGTTCAATCACGAACGTTAGTTCTCATAAATAGATACTTAAGAATCATTGTTGGTTTAAATAAAGAAAGTGAAAGAGTTACAATCATTAAAAAAATAATTTCTCTCGAGATTTCGATGAATCGACATGATTTAGATTTCCTTTGAATAAAAAAAATCCTAATTTTTTCAATTACGTGTTGTTTGTTTGCCTGTGTAGGTTTGTAATTCATAAACGCAATTAGCTAGATGGCTGAAATTGTGTATTTGAGTACTTGGATACAAAATTGTAAAATTAAATTAATTTTTGGAAGAAATCCGCTAATGTAGGTTATCCGTCCCATGTATGTGAACAAAGTAACACAAAAACGTTATAGATGGATTAAATTTGATATGATTTTATAATAAGAATTGTAAACGCGTTATATTTATTATAGATATTCAATTCATAAGTATATATTATATATGTTATAGATGTTTAACTAAATGAATCATTTTTGGTCAAACTAAAGAAAGTGAAAGAACTGCAATCATTAAAAAATACATCTCGATATTTTGATGAATCGCCAAGTTTCGGATTTATATTGAAAACGAAAAAAAGTACTGTTTTGGAATTGTAAATGTTTGCCTGCCTTATAAGCGTAATTAGCTAGACAGCTGAAATTGGATACTTGATCATTGCAGGAAACCGTAAAATTCAATTAATTTTCGTAAGAAACCCATGAATGTGGGTTTGATTTTTTTAATATTCGTCCAGCGCATGTGAGCAAGGTTACACAATAACGTTACGATATAGATGGATGAAATCAGGTATGATCATATTATTAAATTTATAAAAGTATTATATATATATATATATATATATATATATATATATATATATATATAT
>JAPMOQ010009429.1:1921147-2079355 GCA_026543055.1 Argiope trifasciata
ATATATATATATATATATATATATATATATATATATATATATATATAAAACTTATGAATTAAAGAATCATTTTTTGTTTATCTAAAGAAAGTAAAAAAATTCAATCATTGAAAAAATAACATCTCGAGATTTTGATTAATCGCCATGCTTTGGAATTTCCTTAAATCCGAAAAAAAATTATTATTTTGGAATTATGTCTGTTTGTCTGCCTAATCAGCTAGATGACTGAAATTGATGATTACATTAAATCATTACACTAAAATCGTAAGATTCAATCAATTTTCGGACAAAATCTATGAATATGGAGTATTTTTTTTATAACCCTTTAGAACATGTGAACAAGGTCACACAAAAAAGTTACGACGATGGATTGAATTTGGTATCATTTTTTCATCAGAATTGTAAACATGTAAAAAATTTGTTAAATCTTTTATCAAAGACTTGATTGTTATAATGTACATATGAACATGAGTATTCAAGAATTGATTAATATAGATAGATAAATGAAATTTAGTGTGTGGTCTTGCTGCCAAAATCATAAATGCATGTCACATTTTGAACTCAATCGGTGAAAAAAAGTTGCATTTACATACTGTTTTGCCTACCCTGTCTTTAAATAAGAAAAAAAAAAAAAAAAAAAAAAAAAAAAAATCAGGAAACCACATTTGAGAAAACACAGAAATGAATTCCCCAGAAAATATGAATTAGAATTAAAGTTACTTGGAATTAACTTCACAAAAAATTTGCCTTAAAAGTATTTGGGTATAGTTAAATTCCTTTAACGAGAGAGGATAACTGATAATTTTATATATGAATTCGACATCCATAATTTTCATAACTGATATTTTCATATAGATATATGTATTAATTCGATAACCATATTTCTCATAACTGATAATTTTGTATAGATATGTGTATGAATTCTATAACCATATTTCTCAAAACTGATAACATTATTCAGATATATGTATGAATTCGATAACCATATTTGCAAATGATTATCAAATTTGTTTGACAAAGATGATGAAGGTGAAGTTTTTTTAAAATAAAAGACTGGAAATAATTTTTCGTTGTTATTAGAACATAGAAGGGTTTTATACTCTTGGACATTGCACCACTTTCTATTAAGGCAGTCAAATTTGTTCCGTCTAAATGATTTTCCTCAATACCTCGAGTAATAAATTCACAAAATCGGAGAAAAAACTGAACAAGTTTTAGAATTCTCGAGAGATACAGCCTAAAATTTCTAACTTTTCCGCTTGCAGTTTTCAGACTAAAGAAGAAATATTCAATGCTTTCTAAAACATTTAATTTTTTTTAATAATATAATTTATAAAACTGATGTTAAAAGTGTTCATATTTCGTCAGATCTGTTTGTGATGGGAAATTGAAGCATTATCCACGGAAAACTTTTCAACGTTTTTTCGTAAAAGCTTATTACTCACATAATTTTTTCTTCGCGAGTACTTAATATAATAGAGATGTTTCTAATGGAGATAAGGATTAATCAGTACAGCGAAATTTCATTATGATTGTCTAGGAAAAAAAGTTACTCTTTCATATATTCTTTTATATTAAATGTCCGTTAAATATGTTTCCGAACATTATAGTGAACAGTAGATGCAGTGACACAGGAAGGAAAAGAAGTATTGATTGAGTTTTTTTTCGTGTTTATAAATTTTCTGTGGTATAGTAAGGCAAAGTTAAGTTAATTAATGTTAATGTTTATGTTTTTCAGATTTAAACACTTTTTTTGTGGTCCAATAAGCCAAAGTTAAATTAATTAACGACAATGTACTCCTTCTGATAAGCGATTTTTATAATTCCACCCACATGTATATCATCGTGAAGTTATGAACGAAGCAATGTTTTTACTCTCAGGTGCGTAATTTTATTATTAATGGTATGCATAGGAGCATTTTTATATGATAGGGACATTTTATAAAATAAGATTTCAAATATCTTCTTGAAATGATGAAATCAATTTTGAGTGCAAAAACTTTTGTTTAAAAATGCGAATATTTCAACACACCCTTTACTTCTCGCGAATGAAGTATATAAGCCTGAAATTAAATTGGACTCAGATATGGGTATGATAAATTGTTGAATAAATAAGCAGGTTCTTTCTGCCCCGATGTATACAATAATGGTGTAGATGTTCTTGAAGATTCGCCGCCGATTACTGACGATACCTCTGAAGGTAAGCTTGGAGTGTATGTGAGTGTTAATGAATGTTATTATGAAAGTTATTATGTGTTAACTACAGAGCCCAAAATATTACTATTCGCAACGACTCGGTTCATTAGATTTCACCCCAGATTCTATGGCAGGGGGAGAAAATACTTTAAAGATATTTTATGAATAATCTATTTGAAGTACGGTATAAAATTCACTACTTATAGCTATTATTTTCTGTGCTGGATGTCCATGTTATAATGCATTCTATCAACCAAGTTTTTCCTGAGGCCTGCGTTTTCTTTTTAAATAAATAAATATAGATAAATAAAGCATTGCAATCGTCATAGAAATTTATTAGTAGAATCTGACATGCCTTGCATTTCAGGCCAATTCAAATTTTTAAAATTTATTTTGACCTTTAGCCACAAATTTGTAGATTTCTGAACGACACCTGTCAATGGAAAGTTTGTTTGCTTCCAATTTCGCAATTCAAAATCATTTTATAAAGTTAATTTAACAAATGGTTTTCTCAATAGACTAGTAGACCTCTGTCCAATTTTGGACCAAATTAATTAAACGCGTCGGCCAAAATTCACACCATATAATACTTCTTTGCACGGAAAGTATATGAAAAAATCTCAAGGAGAAAATACCCGTTGTCATTTAATTTCAGTTCCTTTTAGAAATGTCAAATATTTTGAAATTTAAATAATTTTCAAACAGAAGATTAATTTATTAATTATTCTTGTGAACTTGTTTCAATTACACGTACCAAAATATTTTAAATACTGATCTTAACAAATGGAAATATGTATATAAAAAGTGGAAATTGTTTTATCTTGGGAATATTAAGTATTATGAATGACTCAGACGATCTCTCGTGTAATTAAGAAAGTTGTGTCATGTTTTGTAACAAAACTCTTCATTAAAACTCCACGTTCTTGTTGATTAATTGTTACAACCGACCTCAAGAGTAAGCTTCATTTATATACATCCTGTTTTACTTTCAACCGCTTTTTTTGATATTTTTCCAAGCTCTTGTGGCTTTATGAACTATAAAAATTTGATTAGTCAAAGACCATAAGGCTTTTTATAACAGGACTAAAAATTTAACTTTATTAGTAGTAAGAAAATTTTTGTTTTTATTACTCCATTTATCGATTAAAAATATGCATTTAAGAATAAAAGTTTTGTTACTTTTTGAAAACTAAGTTATAAAAGGATCTTATTTTAAAAGGAAAGTTTAAATAAAATACAAAGAAATTACAAATAAAAGGTTTTTTTTAAAAAAAAAAGGAAAATATTTTTTTTATCTTGATGTCTTTGCTTAAAGAACCCAGATGTTTTATTTCTTTATGCAAAATATTTTCGAGAGTTAATTACAAAAATCAAGGATTAACTTAGTTAAATTCCACCTGAAAGTGAAGTATGTGGATCTAAGGTCACCAAATAATTAAGTTGTTCCTGACTTCTCTTCCCGGGAAATAAAATTTTGAGATGGCCAATCATTCCCCCCCCCCCCCCCGATGACCAAGTACTTAGTAGTGGAAAAGTGACATCTTTATGAATTTATTTAATTTACAATTTTACTTTATTCGGGTTTTTTTGAAATTTTGCAATGCGTTGTTATTACTTATGGCACTCTTCAAGTCCGTTGACAGATCTGCCTGTGATTTAAGCCGGGTGAGCATCTCATGGTTTTTCAGCACCTCCAACTAGAGCAGAGAATACGACTTAGCTACTTCATGCATCACAACTCCTTTTTACGGAGGGGACACATTCACATTTCTCTCGGACAGAACAACTGTGGCCAAACCGGGAAGCCCAGATCACACGCTACTCCTATACCAGGACGTCGTCTTATAATGTGTAAAAAATAGGAATATGACTAATGCTAAATTTGCATTTTATCCATGGATAGCAATTATAACTATAGAGGCTTTATATATTTAGAATAAATTGGATTTGCCATTAGAGAAACAGAATACAGTGTTTCATGTATTGCTGATAGTTTTTCAAATATTAAATAATCCTATTACCCTTCCCTTCCTGATATTTAAAAAAGAATGAATATTACTATCAGTTTTTGATGATTTTAATATGAATATTGAATATCAAAAACTGGCCTATTTATTTGTTGGTCATTTATCTATAAACATCAAGAATATGTCTTAGTAATATTTTTTAGTTTAGGTAAAATATTCTGGTGACAAAGTCTCTGCTTTCAGAGGGAGAGTTTGAAGGTGGTACTTGATTCCATTAAAAATTCATTAATCATATCTAGTTGGGCAATTTAATTATGCTCACGTTATATCTGATGTTGTGGGTGAAATGTTTTCCTACTGTTGTGGAGAGGAAAAATTTTTAAAAATGGCACCATCTTATCGCACCAGCATTTAAAATTTCAAGGCTCACTCTGCTCCCCCTTCAATTGCTCCCATCTAGTTTTAAGACATGCTACTCTAAATATACATCAGGCAATGCTAAAGCAAAAGCTGCTGGCTAAAAGAATAGAAAATCTCGGGAAAAGATGGTATAAAATGAGGACCATTCATATATTTCTAAACTCAACTAAAAATGAAAATAAAAACGGTAAAAGTGATGTATAAGTTTTTCTCTAGTCTCCACTTTAAGGCGTTAAAAAGGGTTTCGTTATCTGGTTGAAGTATCTGAACAATTCTACTAGTAATATTTAATCTCTAACAATATTTTAAGCAGTGAATTTTAAAAGTTTGAAACGATAGAATCAGAATTGGAGCTTATAACAATAAAAAAATTACTTCTGAGCTTTAAATATAATTTTAAAAATACAAAACTGCAGTAATACTATTATAAGTAATAATATTAACAAATCGCCTTATGTGAGCGCTTTTTACCCGCCGTAATAATAGTCATGCCAGACAAATTTAAATGATATATTGATTTAATCATGAACTAATTTAAATAATTTATTGATTTAGCCATGGATTAAATTAAATTAATTTATTAATTTAGTCATATCAGCTAAATTTAATAAACGATATCTTATAACAACAAAAGAAAGTTTTATTTTAAGTTAAATTTGCACATCCAAAATGTCAACATTCTTACTGATCACAATCAGTAAATGCGGAATCAATTGGTGGAATCACTCTCGTCATTGAGGCTTTGTCAAAGTTTTTTTTAATATTACGCTCTCTCAACATTGAAAAGTGATGTTAAACAGAAAACCATTCAAAACATAACTAGGAATTATAAGCTATTAAATTAAATAAAAATTGAAGAAATCTGTACAGTAATTGTAACTGGGTTATCAAGCGAAAGGTTTGCTTCATTCGGAATGTACAATAAAGAAGTATTTTTGAAATTTCTCTTGTCTATGGAAGTCTCAGGGTCATGTCTAAGGGCGTGAGCTTTCATTTTAAAAAAATTGCAAAATTCTAAGAACGTTTGTGATCGAAGACCTAGTTCCTTGGCTTTCATAATTATTTTAAGCATTTAATTAATTACATCTTTATTTAACTGATAAAAAGTCGCATAAAAAGGTTCTCACTATTTTAAATACGCATGAGTTATGAGTTTGTAAGTTCTGATCATTTCTTTATGTTTCGAGTGCAAATTCTCATATTCAATTTATAGATTGATTCTAAGTAAAATTAAGTAAAACTATAAAATTCCTTTACAAAAAAACTGTCTCCATATCTTTAAGCTTTATAAGGAACAGGAAAAGGAAATCGTGACTTTGTCAATATGAAGGCAAGTTTCATGGCTAATTTAATCAATTTATTAAATGTTTAAATTAGTTCAGAACTGTACGAATTTTATCCAGTTTAGCTGTGAAAGTATTTGAATTTCCGAACTGCATGAAATGTAGTTTGGAAGCAGAAATAAATAAACTTTTTTGACAATTACCTGTACATTATACAGATATCATACGATCATAGCATAAAGCATCTTATAATATTTACAGTAAAAAAGGTTAAAGGTATTGCCAAAATTAATACTAAACAAAGGAATAATGCTCTGAAACATTGTAATAAAGATCTGATTATCATGCTTTGACACACTGTTTATATTAAGAAGTAGCTATTTTGCCCGCATAGGGTATAATTTATAAAACTTATGTATCCTTTTTTGTATAAAATATGAATGAATTTTAAAAATAGTTATTCACTTTGCATACATAAAATCTAACGAAATATATCGTTAAAAACTCTTTTCATGTAACAATGCATTAAATATATCAAGGACACTTAATCTGTTTTATATGAAGGATAGTTCTGAAAGGAATATCATCTGGAAATATCTTTGGGAATCAGGAATAACTGGGATTGGGAAATAACTCTGTTAATGAGGAGTTGTTATGTATCTAGAATTCAGAAGTTCATCATGCTCGATTTTGATAAATTGACCGAAATTAAATATTCAGTACACATTTAAATCAATAATGAGTTTCTTGCGTTATACTGTATTATATATTGAGTGGAATGTATTTAAGTGTATCAACTGTCACAATAACAATCTGCAATGGAATTAATTTTCCACAATCATCATCTATATGAGATTATATTCATACTATTATTAAGTTGCTCTAAATTTATTGAATACGCCAAAATTATATTCGGATATTATTATTGAATATATTTGAATAGCTCATTGTTTCGTACCTGCATTTTGTTTACCTGAAAGTCAAATTAAACTACAAATGCCATGAAACAATTTTTTTGGAGTTTTAACTTCAATGATTGATATTGTTAGTTCAGTGCAAAGGACATAATATTTTCTCTACATTTAACATTCAAGCAAGGAATAATTTATTTTGAAAACAAATAGTTTATATTAGTTATGAAAAATAATTGGAATAAGCTTTTTATAAAATCTTTGTTTAATATTTTGAAAACCAATATATGCAAAAAAATAAAAAATAACCAAATGAAATTTTTATAAAAGACACAAAAACTTATTGGTATATTAAAATTTTTCTGCCTAATTACATTTCCTTTATTAAATATTCCTTTTAGTCTTATTTACCAGCATTTTTCGATAGGAACATTGAAATATTTAATACATTCCATATTTCATGTAAACTACTATAATAATGTGAAAGCATAAATGATAATGTATTAACATTAAAATCTATGTAAGGTTGCTAATGGTTAAATAAACATTTACTTTATTTATAATTATTTGAATATCTGACGCATTGTCATTGGATAAATTATTTTCCGTAATAAATAATACATATGAACTTCGATATGAAAATTTGGAGAACCGTGTAAATTAAATAAGTTAATAAATATAGCAGATCCTTCAAAGGAATATGATTGAATATTTTTGACAGTAACTAAGTGTTTTAGGATTAATAAAAATGCGAATTTAGTTACAGTGATTTAAAAAGCAATGAAGTTGGAAGGATATGTTACAGAAAGAATGCTTAAGATAAGTAAAATAATTATAGATTGGTATTAATTCAAATTTTCAGAAGATTTCGAATACAAGAAAAAAGTTACTTTTTATATTTAAAAAGAGATATGTGCCTTAGAAATATCGAAGAAGGTGAAGCTACATTTTTTAAATATAGAAAGCAACTCAGAATTTAAGGAAACGTTTTTGTAACTACTATGCAGTCATTCTTCATTTTGCTACATTCCAAATAATAAAGGCTATTGGATGGATTTAATTTCAAACCATGTTTGGAGTCTGATATTTCTCTAAATTGTTTTAAATTTTATAATATCCGCACAGTTTTTATATAGATATTCTTTTTAAGAGGCTAAGTACGAAACGAAAGATAGCTGAATTTTTGTTAATCTATTAAGGAATCGACTAAAACATTCACTCAGTTTGCTGAAATGATAATTTAAATGTAACATATATGGTCTAAAACTAGTTTAAATTAGTAATTATAGGTTACAATACCTCATTAAAAGATTTATATAGTAGAATATATATTTAAAAGAGAATAAAAATGACAGTGTAGCATTAACGAGGATCGTTAAATGCTTACGTTGATATGCTTACGTTGATACAAGAACTGTTAACTAAACATAAACAAATGCGTTAACCCTCCCCCCCCCAACTAAATGTTTCAAAAAATCGCTTTCCTGGGCATTCTTTTATCCCCCTCTACCAAAATAATAGAGATAATTCTCTTCTGCTGTTAGTGGAGAAAATTGTTAGGAAACATGAAAAGGTTTTCACAGCCTCATTTGCAAACTGCCATCACTGTATTTTTAAGATCCAAAATAAAACTTTAAAAACTCATATTCGAAAGAAAAATATTTAAGTTTTTTTTATACGGTTTATCACAATTTAATTATAAAGTTTGGAATAATCGTATTTCTTTTTCAGAATTAATATTTCTTCACTAAATATATTCTTCAAAAGTAAAGGTTTCTTTTCATTGTTCAACATTTTAAAAAATATACCTGGATATCGAATATATAAAATATACCTGGATACCTGGTTAATAGATATCGAAAGAAAGATTGCCCAAAATTATCACTAGATTTTAATTTCCCATCATCAGTGCAGTTATGTGTTGGCAATTATATTAAAAATTCATTTGACAGCTGGTAGCTTAAGATTAGTAAAAATGGAACGTTACAAGAGAGAACAGCAATTTTTTATTGTTGAACAATATTTCAAAAATAATGAAAGTCTGGCGCGCACAGTTCGAAAATTTGAGAAATGACTCTCTCTACATCTTGTGATTTAACGCCGATGTATTTCTTTTTATAGGTTATTTCAAGTCAAAAGTCTATACCAACAAGTTCACAAATATGTGTGCATTGAAGGAGGAAATTTTACGCTGTATTAACGAAATTCAGCCACATTTATGCAAAATGGTCAGGGAAATTTCGAAAAAAAGAGTGCATATGAGCCAGCAAAGTCATGGGGGCTATTTGAACATATCTAACATTATTCTGCGTACTTTACGATTCAATAAGAATATAACAATTTCAAGAAAAAAACTGTGTATTTTGAAATTCAAATCTACACTTTGTTCTACCATGTAATGCTCTATTTTTACTAACCCTAAACTATTAGCTATCGAATGGATTTTTTAATAGTGTTTCCAAAACTTTACTGAACGAATGATGGCAAATTCAAATCTTGCGATAATTTTAGGATACCCATTAATAAAGAGATAATTCTTTATTTTATGAAATCTCTTGCCTCAGATAGGATAAGAATCGCATCTAAAATATTCCAGACAATTTTGAATCAATATTATGAGAACATGTGATATAAGCAGTTATTTGATTAGTTGTAAAATTTCTTTACCTTTATTCCCTGGTATTGAACATAAACAAGTGATCATAAATATGTAAAAAATGCGATTCAATTTTAACATTTTATATAAAAAAGTAAAATATATTCTTCTGTTTGAATATTATTAGATATTACAGTTTTAATGAATGAATGAAACAATCTTACAATTCAATAGAAATCATTCCATAACATTTAAAATATATAAATATAATTGAATAAAATATAATTGAATATAAAATATAAAATATAATTGAATAAAATATAATTGAATATAAAATATAAAATATAATTGAATAAATATAATTATTAAATTGAATAAATTAATATAAAATATAATTGAATTTCAATATTTTTATGTATAAAAAGTAGCCTGCAGTTGGAATGTTAATAGATATTACAATTTAATGGATGGAGGGAACAATCTTACAATTCAGTAGAAATCGTTGCATGATATATAAAACGTTGAACTCTGATGTCAAAATCAAGTATTAATAAACTCTGAAATCAACTCTCTCTCTTTGATTCTCTGCTTTTCAAATATTTTGTGTCCTTAATAACTCTATTGAAATATTTAAAAATCACTTAGGTTTTGAGGGTGTAAAGAAATCGGATATATATTGGTCAAAGAAAAAAACATAGCCCATAAGTTTATTTTGCTAAGATTGTTGCATCCAAAATATTTTTGAAGAGATTAAAATTTGAAATTAAAGACATCAATCAACTTCCTTCATTTGAACTCCAACGTTCTTCGTTTTTGACTTTTGAGATGTAATTAGATGTTTTTAAAAGGGCGACTTCAGAGAAACAGGAAAAACATTAAAAAAAACTCCAGTAAAGAATTTCCTAACATATAGAACGAAAAAGAGAAAAAGGGATAACTACTAAAGTAGAAATTCTCGAATAAAAATTATTTGTTAATAGATACGTTATTTTAGCTTTCTCTCATCAAAAGAAACTTTGATTAAATATTTCCTCGTGGCTAAAAGCAAGAGAGAACTTCTGACTGACTGAAAGGAAGGAAACGCCAGAAAACAGTTTTATTTCATTCAATTCTGTAATGAAATTGTTATGAAGTCTTTGTCTTAGTAACTACGAGAGATTCCACATTGTTATTCTTCATATGTATTATCTTACTATGTTTTGCTGAATATTAATAAAAGTTAATCTAGAACAAAATAATTTCCGCATGCGAATTACATTTCAAACAGTAAAAGGAGATTGAAAGTGAAGTATAAAGAGTTTCAATGTTTATCATTTAATTAGTTCCAGCTAAACAACGTGGTTTTCAAATAGGATAGCCCAGCTTACATGTACTTACAGTAGATTAAATTTCAATGTGAGAAATACGAAGGGAGTTCATTTTGATTATTTGCCGATACTTAATTCCTAGACTTTCAGATATTGGCTGCATTTCTTGAAAAAAATAATTTAAATAAAATTAAAAAATTTATATTTTTTCAATCAATAGATGTATTGGTATTTTTTCATTTTTTAGATTCTGCCTGGCCGATAAGTTATACTTAGCAAAACAATCTTTGCATGCTGAAAGTTAATGCAAATAAAATTCCATGCATTTTTTTACAGTCGAGTCCCTAAGCCTTTAAATTTCAATATTTTAAAAATAGCATAATATTAGCATATTTGCCTTAAAATTTAAGCATATTTGTATTAACTTTTATATTAAAAAATATAAATATAAAAGTTAATCAAATAAAATTCAAAAATTCCTTTTAAATTTCAATATTTTTTGAAAAGCATAATATAAGAATAATTACATTAACTTTATATTTAAAAAATTATAAGTTAATGGAAATAAAATTCAACGCTTTTTTTACTTTGTTTTATAACCGAGTCATCAAGCCTATACATTTCAATATTTTAACCAATCTTGGAACACTTGAATGTCATTGCTTCACTAAAATCTCTTAATTTGTCTTAGACTAGTTGAAAATATTTTTAAATTCATAATTAGATTATACTTCTTCAGATTATACTGGAGAAGCATATATAAAAGTGTTTTGAAAAAGATTTTTAATACATATTTATTTGCTTAGAAGAGATATGTTCATTTGTAAATTTGATTTGTATGAATTAAAGTCACATTAGAGTTCGCAACGATATCGAGCAAATTTGTAGGGAATATCCGGAAACAGCGACCATGTGAATTTGAACATTGGTTAGAAGAAGGCATAGGATACTTGGATAATCATTCTTTTCTTACAACTTTCAAACAAAGCTAGCGTTGAGAAGTTTTGAACACAGTGAAATTTTGTTTGAATCAGTCGTAGTATTCAAGAATCGATCAGGGTTCAATCATAAAAACAAGGCAAAACACATCCAATTCGAAGTCGAATCGATGTGAAGCCTGCGCACAAATTTATTAGAAGATATTTCTATTGCTTTTCAAAAGTTTAGATATTTCTAAACCTGTATAGACGCAGCTCATGTACAAATAAAGAGTTTATAATTCTTAAGTACAAAAGATATATTAAAATAAGTTTCCCTTTAAAAATTAATTGCTTACTATTAAACTCTGCTTTGGTACGTTGTACTTTTTTAAAAAAAACTCTAATGCATAAATAAAAAAAAATTGATGTAACTTTTTCTCATCTAATTAGCATGCTCCCTGATGATAGGCTTGTATTTCAAGCATACTTCTTTAAAGTTTAACTGACCAATGAATACTTTTTGTAGTTCATTATATTTTATTCTAAGCCATTATTTATTCCTGAAATAATATTTCAGGAATAAAGAATGGCTTAGTCCATTCATGGTCATATCTTATAAGTCAAATTCGAAACATCAATGCATCACTAATTTATACATAGAAGAAATAAAAAAAAGGAATGTCAAAAAACTTACGTAGTTGCATTGATCATGAGTCTCGATCCCACGAGATTCAAATCAGGCATGGGGATTCGAAGTCCCTGGTATGGTGATCGGTTATTTCCTAGGTATGTATATTATACATGCAGCCTCCACTTCAATGATAAGACTAGCAAGATTTGTCTCCTATGGAAGCGTTTGCCGATGATGGTTTTTAGAACTTCGCTCCTCCTTGCTTTCGGCGATGGCCATTGAGATTAATCCGGAGGCTTAGAAAGAGAGCGAGAACTCTCTTATCTTCAGTTCGAATCACCCATCAATACCACATGTATGGATGAGAAGTTGCTTTATAAGTAAGCAAGCTCTTGCTTTCCTGTTGGATGAAGCAATGCTACGAGCTCCAATTACTTCCACTTAAATGAAGGAATGTATCTCCTACAGTAAGTTTGAAGCCCTTGGGCTCAATTCAAGCGTCCAGTTTGTGTTGAAAGAACCATTAGTGTCAAAATGTTGAAGAAGCAATTGGCAGTTTGAAGTACTTGGATAGCATTTGAGCAATAAACAAAAGACTACCTACCTATGTCGAAAATTATCAGAAAAATAATTTGATGTTTTTTAAGTGAGAGTCACATAAAAATCGCATGGTTCCAGTTCTTATATCCTGTTGTTGCGATGATGGTCATTAAATTTAATTCGGATGCTATGACAGGGCGGGGTGAACTTTTTCGGGATTATTACGTTCCTAGAGAGCCACTCGAAATCCAGATGTTCATAACCAAATTCATGTTTTCTAAATTTTTAATTTGAAAATACTTGTCACTAAGGCTTTATTTGTAAATTTCATCAATACTCCGTTTAACACCACCTCTTCCTCCTTCTCCAAATTATAATTAAAATTTTGTGCGAAGGGATGCAGAAAAAAGCACGAAAACCATCTTCAAAAATCGGAATGGAATTAAGTTCACTCTCAAGAAAATAAGAGTGAAGAATTTTTAATAATGCATGAATTAGTTTAACTATTGAATCACCAAAGTCTTGTTCAAAGATATTTTAACTTTCACTAGAAAATGGATTTTACTTGTTTTTACTATTGCCATTAAAGTCTAAAGTGCTGCCCAGGTGCTATTAAAGTCAAGGTATTAAAAATTGTTGAGCCGTGTTAAATGAATTGATGATGAAAATAAACACCAGACTGGATATATAGCCATTATGCTTGGCCGATCATCTGAAAATATCATGAATGTATTTACGGTGGCATAATATTTTCACGTTTACGAGTAAAATTTCCATCAATCATAATAATTGTATAGACAGGGAAATGCGAGCAGATTTTACAGACCTCTAGACTTATTTATGAATGCTGCCTGAAATACAGATTTTGGGATAAGCTTTTACTGCATAGTCGCTTTAAGTATAGGTTTGGGTTAGAAATGAAATTTACAATTTTTTTTATATGTATAAATGAAAGGTTATTTGAAATAATTGCAATCAGATTTTGATGACGCTCTCTTTAATGATATCGTTGGATTAGAGATGAAATTTGTAAATTTCCAAAGCATAACTTTATACATTAAAGGATAGTAGGATATATAGTAATTACTAACCGTAAAAGGAGTTTAAATGGGCATTGAGAATGATTATAAATATATTGCCGTTTATTTGGTTTATTTATAAATCATTTTTGACAAATATTTATTTAGTTTTATATTTATGTACACATTTGATATTTTTGAGCGAAACAATAGATTTTAGTTTTTATAGCTGAAAACCAACAGTTTTTAAAAAGAAAGAAATAACCCCAATATCTAAGTAAGTATAAAAATATAATATTAAAAATATGAAATAAGGCATGAAAATTAATATAAGCTCATAAAAGCTTTGCCTTTTATGAGCTTATATGAACTTGTACTCTAAATAAGAAACGGCTTATGCATTAAATTATTAAAATTTTGAGTTAAATGCTGGTTTAATGTATTTCGGACCATTTACCGATAATTTCCTTATCATCATTTTTTATTTCTGAAAATAAAACTCTAGAATTGATAAAGTAAAATTCATCTGAGGGATTTTTGACCTATTTTAGAAATATCTTTTCTTTTTGTATCAGTTTGAGAGATATATAAATAATAAGAAAATATTTATACTATAATTAAGATTATTATATAAGACTTTAAGACATGGGAAGGAAACTGCGACTAAATGGAGTCTCTAAATTTTTACAGTTTATAAATGCCGCTTCAATTAAAGACTTATAATCTTTTTTTTTTTAGTAGATACTAAATTTTAGTAGGCGATATATCTTAGATGATAAATTTATACAATGACAGGAATACGATTGAGGTGCATAAATGTAGTTTTTAAAAGCTATTTAAATGAATAAGGAGCATAAATAAGGTGGAACATAATCATAAAACTTCAAGAGAGAATATGAAAATGTAATGAAAATAATTTCACAAAGAACAATTTATTGTAGATTTTACAGTTATGAAATCTTAAGGATATCTTATATTACTAAGGATATCTTATATTACTAGGAATCGCAATCATATAAAACTCTCTTATAATTCATATATAATATTAACTTAACCCCCTTACTACGTATATTTGAGAATTATTTAATGATGTCGTGTCCGTGTTTCCACGGAAAGGGGGTGCAGTAGCTTCTAAGGGTAAAGACTCCTGAGCACCCACAGGGCAGACGTCTGACTTCTAGCACAAATGAAGGTGACACACACAATCGTTTGCACAACCCTTTTTACAGAGGGTCTCATTCATCTCCCAGATAGAACACAAAACAACCATGCCTGAACCGGGACTCGAACCCGGGGCGCCCTGGTCACGGGGAAGATACGCTATCCCTATGCCAGGAAGCCGGCAAAATTATTTAATACATTGGATTTCTATTTGTTTTTATGTATTATATAATTTCTTTATTTCAGAAAAGAATAAAAATTCCTTTTTTGACATATAGACTGAATAAAGTTTTTATTATTCAAAATTAATTTTAAATATAATAATGTGTTGTAAAAAAACTTTACCAGAAAAGATGGGAGAATTTTTTAAAAATCATAAGAAATATTAATATACAAGTCGGTAGAGTGTTGTTTAATTTTCATAAAATTTTAATCATTTAATTTTAAAAAGCAGAATGGTTGTTCCAAAGACAGTGAAAAGACTTTCAATTCTTTGACGTCATTCTATTTCATCACGGGGAAACAGGCATTATATACAAGCGGGAGGACGAGCACACACATAATATAGAACAACACAGAGAGGAATGAAGAAAAGCTATTGAATATTTTATCCCTGGTCTTATGCAAAATGAGAAACTGATTGAGAAAATATTTGTTTATAGCACTAATATACTATTAATATTCTGATAGAGATTTCTGACGCACATGTCGAAATTCGGCATGGGAAACAGGGATATTTTTAAAAAGGATTTTGTCAAGTCAGCGGCATTTTCCCGTTTTACTCGGAGTGTGAGAGCGTAATATTTTTAGCCCATTAACCAATTTTACAAAGTTTGTGTTGAATTAATTAGATAAACAAAGGGGGATAGGAAATAAGAGTATATTATAGAACGAAGCTAATATGGGCTAAATTGAGATAAACATTAGGAAACTAATTCAATTTATATATATATATATATATATATATATATATATATATATAACCAAACACAGAGAAAACACTATAGATTTTTAAACTTCACTTTATATCACTCCTGGAGGCATGATTTTTGTACAAGTATAAGCGATGAGCACATTAACATAGAACAACACAAGAGCAAAATGAGGAAAAGTTTATGAAAAATCTATCCCCGTGATTATATATTGTGAGGTTTTCATAGAGATTTCTGTACACATGTCTATACAGGTAAAGGAATTACAGGGATCTTCTAAAAGAATGCTCTTGCCTTGACAATTTGTTATCTCTTCACTCTGAGTGTGAGAAAGTGTCGATCTCGACAATTTTACAGAGCTACTGTTGCATTAATTAAATAAAAAAGGTGGAGTTGCATCTGGAAATACGATAACATTTTACAATGAAGTTATTATTGGTTAAATTAAGCTAACGAATCAAGAAATTAGTTAAGTTTAAATTAGATTTTAAAATATGATCTCTCTCTCTCTCTCTCTCTCACACACACACACACACACTCGCGCGCGCACGCACGCACGCATGCACACACACACACACACGCACTCACACACACACACACACTACACACACACAAACTATGATTTATAGATCTAGAATTTTACATTCAAACATTTTGAGAGATGATTTCATATCTCCTTGAATTCAATAAAGATTTCACTGTATTATATCACACATAAAGCCATTCAGAAAAGTGTTAGAAATTCATTTTATGACCTCCTGGTTCGTTTACGATTGAAATGTTCAGGAAGAACGTAATACCGAATAAAAGACAGAGCAGCAAAAATATTTCCAGCCACCATCGAAGAGCCTTAGTTTGCTAAATGGCACCATTTATTACAGTTGAACATTTCATTAGTAAGCTATAATGTTTCCGATTCTATTCAGGCTTAATTAAAAGACTTTACATATATGGTGTCTCGAAAGAGATTTTCAGTTTCGTTTTGCGGTGACGAGTGAATAAAAAAGTAAAAGCATTTTTGCATTTTAATCTTAATTTTGTAACTTCATTTTTATTCCTAAAAGGAATTTCAACATTTAACCAATGAATATTTTGTAGTTATATGATGAGTCAAGTTCAAATGTAACTTTCATCGTTTTTAAAAAGATATTTTTCAATGCGTTTATATTTTACAGTTGGTATCGTCGATTTTTCCAACCAGGTATTAGAAGTTTCACTGAAAAACATAAAGCGAATTTCCATCGCTTTTTCCAAAATAAGAAGACCATAGTTAAAAACAGATGAAGAAGATTTTTTAGAGCTAGAACGCGAAATTTAATCTTTTCTGTATACTTAAAATTTCGACTTGACTTGAATCATTTTGTGCCATTTCTAATGCACCAATAACTTGCAAAACTTCAAAAAGCAAATATTTTGTTTTAGATTACGATTGTAAGGTTATTTATGAGACGTTGGATAGCAAGTAAGCTTTTTTGTCAATAATACAAATCTAAGATTTTATAGGATGCTTTACTTCTTTGTATGTTTATTAAAACTCCAATGAAGTGTAAAAATTTAGAAAATGAACATTTTGGTTTGACTTAAAGTGAAATGAATTATTATGGAACATTAAAAAAAAGTAAGTTTTATTTTAATCGTATAAATCTACATGAAAAAATAAAATGCTTTTAAATTTTTACATAATTTAGCGGAAGGAATTATAAGAGTGATAAATTCTTACATACAAATAATAGCAAAAATACTCTTTTCAAAATTTTTTATTTACTTGAAATATGCCAATAGATCTTTGAAGTTGCCTTGTGAAAAACAATTATCGATTAAAACCATACATCTATTTTGTAACGATTTAATAATTTTTATGCAGTATTTTATCAATAATATTCTTTCGAATCAGGTATATGTAATTCTCATAAATAAGGGAAAAGAATTTTGGAAAGGCAATTTTTAAAAATTACTCGTAAGCTGAAACAATTTAACTGAAATCACACGACTAATAATATAATTATCGAATTAAGATTTCTTAGTTAAGATATTATTTTATTCTTAAGATACTTTTTTATATTTCAGGGAGGAAGTTTACAAAGCGTAAATTAGTTTATATAGGATTTAATAATTTTGACGCAGTTTTAGTAATTGCCAACAACTATTTTGGGAATTTATGATTCTTTGTTTTAAGCTATACTCTAGAGGTAGCAATTTATCAACGGAAAACCGATTTTTTAAAATTATTTAGCAGACAAGAGATAAGGCATTAATATAAGATTATGCAGCAAATGATTTTTTTTCTGTGTTATTGACGAAAACTATAGTACCTCTTGACTCCAGAATTTATAAAGAACTTTTATTTCTGTAATTGTATATTAAAAATTATTATTTAAGCTATGATAAATAATGTAAAGTCCTTATATCTTAGCCATTATTATCAATACTATTTTATTTATGTATTACTATTATATATACATATTAACACAAAACGTTTACATTTTTTAAAAACAAATACGAAATTATTGTTTTATAAATTATTTGAAAGGCAACCAATGAAATTTTTCAGTATTTTAAATGCATATAAATATTAAAATGATGGAAATTTTATTAAGATGATACTTAGAAGGATTACATTTTTTCTGTGTCTTTAACTTCAAAACTAAACTGGGCTGAATTCCATTAGGGAGACTTTAGGTTTATAAAAAAAATCCTGAATTAACAAACATTTCATGAATTTATTATATAAATTATCGGATACCAATGTTCAAAAAGTTTTATTTACGAAATATATAAGAGGAGAGTTGCGGAGTTATTAAGTATTAGATCCATATTTAGTAATTAGGGTTTTAGATGGAAAAAAGAACACATTTTTTAGGTAAACAAGTTCAATGTGTTTGTCAATAATTATCCGATTAATGTCCTATAAGGATAAACTATTGAACAAACGTATTAAGCGATGCTTAATCGAATTTAAGCTGACTTTTTATAGTTAATGTACCTTTTTAAAAATTTCTCTTTATCCCACTAATATTGAAAATTATTACATTTGTATTGGCTAATTTCATGTATCGATTATGCTCGTACTTCCACTCATTATGCAGAATGCTTTTAATATGTTTGTATTTCTTACATTATGAAATTTCATTCGTTTTATTGGCGTGTTATTTTGTTTTATTGTTTACAATCAAGCTTATAATAAATTTCCTATTTCATCCATATTTTAAGCCCTTTTTTTGAGTAATTCGCATATAATACAATTGCGCTAAATCTCTCTCTTTGTATTTCCTATTAAGAGCAATGTTTGCATTGATATTTCTATACATTACAAATAAAACAATATCTTACTATTCTAGGAACACATATTCATTTTATAATATTTCCTTGTGCATTAAAAATATTGCATTATTGCCCTTTTATGTAATCTTATAGACCGTTGTTTTTACTTTAATATAAAATAAAAGTTTTCTCCTTTTATTCATGTATAATGTAATTTTTTTCCTTTTATTTATATGCTAAACACTGTAATGTAATTATTAATCAAGCCCTTTTACATCTATATCAAAATGAATTAGAACAACAGGAGTTGTACAGAAGGAAAAATATGTTAAAATGTGTTATCAAGTTGCATTTAGCGTGCGTTTAATTTGGTTTAGTTTAATTACATACAAGGTCCGTTTTAAATCAGCAAAAGAGTTATTTTGGAACTAACCTTGTAACTTTTATGGTCAAAGGATGCCTTAATTCTGAATTGCATCGGACAATAACAAGCTTTTCATTTGAATATTTTTGCAAGCTGTTTGCCATATTTCTACTTTTATATGTATCGATGTGAATAAGTTACTCAAATATATTTGCAGTATAATGTATTGTTAGTTAAACTCTATACATTTAATATTGTAAAAATCAAATATGTGACTACGTTAGTCTTGTTCTCGATTTCATGAGTTCAGAATCAATGATTTCTTAAAATCTGGTTTTAAAGCAAGTCTCTCTATGATAGGTCCCTCATGGGATGTCCATGGGTATGTGAATGAGAAGTTTGTAGGATAATTAAGCAGATTATCGTATTCCTGAGAGCTGTAGTAATAGTTGTGTGGTCCTTTTAGCCATCTTTTGACAATAAGTCATACCTTATACAACAAGGCTCAGAACATTTTCTAATGAAAGATATTCTGTGAATACCATTCCCGGCAGTTGGTCATCAGATACACTGAATAGCTTCATTCCAAGTCGAAGCAATTTGTTTAAATTAACCTTAGTTTAGTGTTGTGTAAAAATGAGTATGTGGAGGAGTAATTGCTAGATAATTAAGTTGCTCATCATATTCTCGAAAGCTTTAGTAATAGTTGTATGGTCCTGTTAGTCACATCAAGACGATAAGCTATACTTTATAACCACAAGGATTAGTACACTGGCGGGAGAAATATATTTTGTAAGTACTATTCGTGGTGGCCAGTCATCTGATACACCGAAGGGCTTAGCACCAGAGGGAAAAGATTTGTTTAAATTATCTTTAGACTGGTTAGTTGGAAAAATGAGTATGTAGATGAGAATTTGCAGGATAATTAAGTGGCTTATCGCTTTCATGGTAACTATAGCAATAGTTTTGCAGTCCAGTCAGTTAGATCTCGATGACAAGGCATGCCTTATACTACAAGGATTAACACATTGACTGACGTAAGATATTTTGTAAGTACTATTCGTGGCAGTCGGTCATCAGATACACCGAATAGCTTAGTACCAAGATGAAGCAATTTCTTTGAATTATCCTTAGGCTGTTGTGACGTGAGAAATCGAGGTTTGGTCTACTTCATGACATTTCCGAAGGTCAGAATAATAAGATCTTGTTTCCAATACCACCTTAAATTAAAAACTAGAGATTAATATGCAAAAGAATAAAAAATAAAGTAAAACAACTGCATTAACATTAAAATAAGATTAATTCAGTGTTTCTCAGAGGAATCTGTTAAAGTGTCGGAATTCATCACTTTCTTTCTTTCAAAGGTAGCTCTAAATCAGCAAAGCGTTACAAAATCTCGGCCACTTAAGGATATCTTCATTTCGAGTTCGCTGCTACTTAATTCCACCTGAAACAAAACTACATCATTCGGTGATGAGTTCACCTTCATCCTTTTGTTTGGTGAGAGACAAAGTATCTATCATGCTAATGACGTCATATTTTGTCTTGTAAGCTGAAAATAAACTGTGAATAATGAATGCAGAATTTGTGGGGCTTTCCGGATTGAATGAGTATTTTGTTAGCCATTGGTGTCACGTACTCACAGTAGCTTAATCAGCATAACAAATATTCCCGCTGCGCAACGACACATTTTATGGTGGCTTATTTCTTCTAACACGCGGGAAATAAAAAAAAAAGCGTCACGCCACATTCCACCAAGTTCCGTTTCATTTCCATAAACATTAAGCGCAGGACGACAACACCTACGGTAGAGCTGTTAACATTTTATTACCAAACCCAGGGAGAAGTTTTCACCCCTCCCCTCGTCCACGGAATTTAAGCTACTTTGTTTTTCATATGCACCATTCTCAAATACTAGTAATTTACCTTATTTTGTTGAGTTTTTTTCAGGCACCACAGGGGTGTTAAATCAGCATTAAGAGAATTCAAGAGAATGAATAATGCTTCGTTCTATTTTATTTGATCTTTCCGTGTTATTTAGCTTGATATTTTGAAAAATAATCTCTTGGGCTCAATGTAAGAGCACATCCTGCTTAAAAATATCTTTGATGTAAGTTATTTTCAACCATCCTACTTTCGAGTAAGAGCTCTTTTCATTGTATGTATGCTAAGAATGGTAATAGTTGCGAAATGTCAGAATCAAGTAAAAGTTTTTTTTCAACTTTTATGGGAAAAAACTCATTAGGTGAAATTGATCATATTGCTATTTTAATCAATATAATCTGATATTTATTTGAATTTCAAAGGGATACGCGAATGAATTAAAAAAGGTTGCATCGGAGCAATTCATAAATTGACATTTTAGATGCTGTCGAAAAATATGAAAATTTAGGTATTCTTAGGTAGCATTACCAAATTAAAATGAGGTATAACCAATTATGATAAATTATTTTAAAGAAGGCAGTACATGCATTTGCATATGTTTGTCATAACATTATCTGATAGGTTCAGATAATTATGCTTTAGTTACAAATTTCTCACATCTGAAAATATAAAAATAAAATTACATGCACGTCAGTTTGGATGTGCGATACGATCATTCGGAATTGTTATGGAATTTAAAGTATGCAGTTTTTACCTATCTTTAATAATAATGCATTTTATGATATGCAATTATGACAAATTGATAATTTAAGATGAGCAGAATAGAAAATTTTAAGATAATTACGGTAATTAATGTATATAATCTTAAGAATAAGTTAATTAAGTATAGATAATTTTAAGGTAATTAAATACAGATAATTTTAAGATCATTAAATGAAGATAATTTTAAGATAATTAAATATATATAACTTTAAGATAAGCTATTCAAATACAGATAATTTCAAACATTAGTGTTATTTGGCCAGATTTTTAAGTTTTCCTCCGTTTAAAATAGTAATTAGGCCTGCAATGACTTCGCACGTTAATAACATATGCTGGGAATTACATATATGCAAAAATGTAAAAATATTTTTCGCTATTTGCAGATATCTACAGCTAAAACTAATTAATAGAATGAAACCTAATTTAAAACTTTCACCGTGAAATGCAGAGGAAGAAGAATTCCGAAAAATAAAGTTGAAGAGGCAATATTTTATATACCGGAAATAGCAGCACACTAGCAATATTCCATAAGGACCAAGGGAGTCAAATGATTAATAGTGAAAGAATTTTCCTATGGGCTTCATAGAATATATAATACATTTTTGTAGGTATATCTTTTTATTATTTGAAATTTAAAGAAATTTTGCATAATAATTTTATACGTGTTGTAATTGCTGACATATTTTCCTTCCAACAGTGTCACAACTTTTTCTGTACGGCGCTTTTTTTACTAATATTTTTTCGAAATTCATTTTTTGCTGCATTCCAATTTGTAAATGAAATTTGGTTTCGGTATATTGCTGGGTTTTAGTTGAAGAAATTTTCAAACAAGGAAAATTAATTGACATTTCTCTGCAATATGAACTGAAATAAGTGTAAATTCTGCCTATATACAATTTGCGAAACATTAAAAGAAGTAACAACATGTTTTTTTAAAAAATTATTAAAAAAATTGAGTTATAACCATCACATTCCCAATATCGTTTGTTTTATACTAAATTAACCTTGTATTTCTTGTAGAAAAAAACTAATAATGTATCAACTTTTTAAATAGGAGACAGTCACTGAATGTAAGCTAGGCAGCTACTGTCTGTCGTTTGTAGATCACAAAATTAACTGCTATAGGTTGGATTTAGTAGCAAATTTGATTATGTCAAAAAAGTGACGAATAGATGTGCTATTAAATCCAATAAATAAAAATTCAATATTTCAGAAAAGACTATTTCAAAACAGTTAGCGATTTCTGGAATTCCATTCGACAAAATTTTCTTTAGACAGTTTATTTTGTAACATACATTCACGTTACTGTGGTGTAGAAGTTTCTGAAGAGACTGAAAACTTCATATTGACATATCTTCTCATACTGACATGAGTTAATCTTATTACCATCAGCCAGATTATTCGTTTATTTAGTAGAATCGAAAAGTTTGTTTGCTTTTACAACATCGAAAACGCTTTTTATTTTTCAAAAATGTTTCCAGCATTACAGAAAAATAATTTAGGCATCAGAATTCACATTCGAAAGAAATCATTTTCAGAAATTATTTATAGAGGATTAAAATTAGTCTATATAGGAAAAAGATCATTATGTGTCAAATAAAACTCGTTAGACGATACGGCAGTATTTTTCGCAGAAAAATATTATTTTCTTTTTCTTCCCGGTTTAAAGAAAAACAAAATTGCAAACCTTATTGAGATTATAATGGTGTAGGTTATAATGGTTCCTGGATGGATGAACATAAATTGAAGATAAAGTTCTACTCAAGATTCACTACTTTTGAAAACTTTTGTTAAAATTATAATAGCCTAATGGAAAAATCTCGACTTCCGGAGTGGAGGAACAAAACGACTAAGTTTCACTAAATATTTACTATTTTTGAAGATGTAGTGTAGGTTAAATATATTAAAGTCAAATAGTGTCTCACAGTGGAGAGGCGCGGAAATTTGAAACTGGGTTGACGGTTCAGGTGTAATTTTCTATAATTAATAACTGTAAAAAATTTGGATGTCCTCCCCAAAGTATTCATCATACAGATTAAAAATGCAAAATTAGAAGTCAATATAGATACAAATAAGCCTTTAGTATAGATTTTTAAAAAGCATTTTTGAAAAGAATCCTAAATAACAAAGTTAATTAACAAAAATCTCTATATATAGAAACCCCTTAAAAAGGTAGCATCGCTTTTAAATTTATTCAGTAAATAAATCCATCTCTCTTATATTAGTTTAATGGCATTTACTGGGAAAATAGCAAGTTTCCAAGTATCAGCGTTAATTAACGAATCTGTCGGAAGTGTTATTTTGGAATTAACAAGACTTTTGTGAAAAACGATTTTCTATTCATTGGAGAAGAATATCACTTCAGAGAAAACGAAAGTGTTAGCACTGAAATGTAGCATACAGAATATCCAATCTCTGAACTTTGGTATCCACGTTACGATCTTTTTGTGAAGCGTAGCCAAACAAGAATTTAAAATCTCAATCATTAAGCCAGAAAACAGATGATTTCTCAAACGTCGAATGCAAGAATTTCTACATTCTCAATTCAGGATCAAATAAATCTGCGTTTCTCGTAAGCGGCTTTCCTTTTCATTTGAAATCCCTGTATTATTGTAAGAATTGTTTGATTCAAAGAAATGATTATCTTAGGCGGAAACTTACAGTCTATGCTATTTATTTAATAAAATATTATGAAAATAAAGTCTAAGTAAGATATAACAGAGGTGAAGTAAGGCAAAGCAGTGAAAAATATTTTTCAGAAATTATAATTCTTAATTGCAGTTATAACTGATTATTGATTGTAATCAATTCTTCTATAATGTAAGGGGGCCGTGTTGGTCTACCTCGGGGTCGTAGAGTTAGAAGCTTAATGCCAGCAAAAATCCGTTGTGTATGTGAAAGCGGCACATACCAACGTCGACGTCATGGTCCAAAAACCTAACTTTTAGTAGGGTTCAGGAGTTGGGAGAGTGATGACAACACAGGTGTCATCCAACTAGAATTTAAAATTACGGGATTGGTCTCTAAATAGTCTTTATGTTGTATAATAGGAGATTAACATGACTAAAAAAATTCTACAACAGTGAAGGATTACTTTTATCTTATGGAAAGTTCAAGTGCTGTAGTAGACTAAAATTTCTTTCGATTATAATATATTGTATTGAAAGGTATCAGCAGGATTCTATAAGATATTGTACCATTTTCCCATTAAGAAATCTTTCCCTTCGGTAACTAATCTATTTATACCTTCATCCGCTATTAGATAATTTTGCTATTGTGTTTTGTTGTATTATATCGTGTGTAATGAGTAAGTTTATTGATAATTAAAGAAGGAAATAATAGATAATATTATAGTTGTTAAAGTTGCAAAAGATAATACTTACCAATAACTTGAATAGAGAGATATTAATACATGGTTTCTCTGCCAGAATATTTGTCTTGAAAGTTAAGATTTCATATAGCAGTAAATTAAATATAGAAACTTTGCATGTATGATATATCTGTGTGCAGTTTTCGACAGTCGACTCAGAATGCAAGTATAACTTCAAAAACAAATATTTAACAAATGGACTAAGAGGTAAAGTTCTAATTCAAGAAAATTTGACATTGCTGAGGATGTCTGCAAATAAATGAGTTACAAACTTTTCTTCAATTTACAATATTATTTTTCGGTTCTCCACATTATCACCAAGTAACAAAATGACTGCATATCCGTTAAAAATTCAATATAAAACATTCATTTTGTATTCTTCGTTATAGTAAAAAGGGCTAAATAAATTAAATTTTTGCACCTCAGAAATTTAAATAATTGCTTCAGATGCTACTCATAAAATACATTGATACTCAAAATAACTGACATTAAAAAGAAGTATTTTAAGAGAAATATTATTAAAAATTCTGGAAGCATAAAACGAAACTCTTAATATAAGATATCTTAATAAGAATCTTTATGCAGAAAACTTAAAAGCATTAGCAATTTTAATGATAAAGCTCGTGTTCTTGTAACAACATAAACTTAATAATTCAGAACTTCATTTAATGTCACATTTACATTAGAGAAACGAAGAGTAATTCTCTCCTTTTTTAATCAATTGAGGAAGAAATAGCTGAATGTTATCACAAAATTCAAAAAGCAAGTAAATAACGATTTCATCACCAGCCGGTGTAAAATTGATCAATATCTATTACATTGCTTAATTTTGACGTGGAACATTTTAACACAGAAGTCATTAAATTCATTCACTCCTCCCCCCTAACACCCAATTTCGTATTATTTAAATTTCGGAAGTATTTTCGATAACCCAATTTTTTGACATATTTTCAATAATCGGAGATGTATTTATGATACATGTAACACATATTATTTATTCTAATTCAATATGAAATTCTACTAGCAGAAGTAAGTTAGCACGTTCAACTTATGTCTAGTTATAATTTCATTTTTACTTCATTTCATCACATTCTAATTCACTTCAACAATTCGATTTCCTCTTTAATAGTAAAGATTACTGTCAGTCTCAGCTGATTTTAATATTATCGTTTAAAAAAGTCTCATTTTTTCCCCATCGCATTACTTTGCAATACTCTGTGTTGTAAGCGCTGAACAGGGTTATTCCAAATATCTATCTCAGTTTTGAATATTAATGTAATATTGATAGAGATAATTTAAAAGGTTATAAGCCATATGAATATTAACTTCTCATTACTTCAGGGAGTTTTTCTACAAAACTATACAATTTTTATGCTTAATTTTCCCGAACATTTAGAAAAAAGTTTTTTTTCAAGCACAAATGAAATGATTCACAAAATATTATCATTTTTCTTTCATTTTATCGCATTCAAATTCACTTCACTACTTCGATTTCCTCTGCAATACTAAATATTACTGTTCACTCTCAGGTGATTCTAATATTAACTTTTTAAAAAGCATTTTTTTCATCGCATTTCTTTGTAATACTATGTGCCATAAAAATTTAATAGGGTTATTCTGAACATCTGTGTCAGTTTCTGTTCTGAACTGAACATCTAGACAGAAGTAATTTAAATGATACTAGGCCAATTGAATATTAACTTCTCACCACTTTAGTGAGTGTTTTGAGAAAACCATAGAATTTTCAAGCATAATTTTCTCAGCCATTTAGAAAAATCACTTTATTTAAGTACAAATGAAATGATGCACAAAAATATTATCATTTTTATTTCGTTTCATCATATTCGAATTCACTTCAATACTCCGATTTCCTCTTTAGTACTGAATATGACTGTCATTCTCAGGTAATTCTAATATTATCTTTGAAAAATCATTTTCTTTCTTCGCATTTCTTTACAATTGTATGTGTTGTAAAAATAGTGTTATCATAAACATCTATGTCTATTTAGAATATTAAATAGTATTGATAGAAGTAATGTAAAAGTTACTAAGCCATTTGAATAATAGCTTCCTCCCTACTTCAGTGAGTTTTTCGAACAAAACCATAGGATGTCTAAGCATAATTTTCCCGGTCATTCAGAAAAACAATTTTATTCAAGTTCAAATGATATTTCATTTCATCACATTTGAATTCACTTTGGCACTTTGAGTTCCTCTTTAATAATAATTTTAATGCCAATTTCAGCTTATTTTAATATTACTCTTTTCAAAAATAGCATTTTTTTTCATCGCATTACTTTGCAAACCTGTATGTTAGTAAAAGCATAGTTCAAAATATTAATATGGTATTGATAAAAGTAACTTGAAAGTATACTAGGCTATTTCAATACTAACCCTTTGCACTCGGAAAAGTAATTCGATGCAAAATTATTCAGCTAACACAAACACTTTCTTATTACTATGAAAAAACTATTTATAATAGTTTTAAGGTGAATTTCACTAAAAAAATTAATTGATATTTTCGCCTTTCTTTAAGAATTTTTTAAAAATCAAATTTAAAAACATAAATAAATTAAACGTCAAAATGATGCACCATCTTGAATAGCAAGTGAGTTACCATTCGAGTGCAAAGAATTTACTTTTTTCTACCTCAGGGAGTTTTTATATAAAACCATAGATATTTTAAGCAAAATTTTCCCAAACATTTAGAAAAATAACTTTATACAAGTATTTATGTAATGATTCGTAAAAGTATCTAATTGTTTTTATGAACGACTAAGAAACGCCAATTAAAGGGCGAAGTCTTGAAGCAATTAGGAAAAGAAGCATTTTAATTCACTTCTGTTCAGAAAAAAATACTCTAAAGGCTTCTTACCGTAGAAAATTTTAAAGTGAGGCATTAATTACAAAATCAAAATGAAATTTCAGAAATCGACATTTCCTTTTAATTACATATTTAATCCTCTGTGTAACAAAATTTGGTTTACAATCGGGATAATATACATCATTACCAAATTACGCCCCCCTAAAGATAATTTCTCACACTTCGGTCGAGACATGCGGTTAAAGGTTAAATAACCTGCCTTAACGATCGGTTCGTTGTTAAATTAATATCTATGAAAAGTTAATGCAAGTCTCCATCAAGCATCCATTAATTGTGTTACGGTAGACCGTCTCACTTAATTTGCATGTATCCTCATTTGCACCATATTTTGCACTCATTAGTGGAGGCTAATTTATAGTAGCAGCTAAATGATTAATATCAGCAAATATAAATTTCACTTGGTTTGGTTTTAATGCTCATTATTGAACTTTATCGGCCGACAATTCGGGATAAGCATAATATTTAACTTCCGACAAAGCACTGCTTCCATTTATATCTTAGGGTGACGTAGTAAATAGTATGCTTTAGTAGAAACTTTTTATTGTTTTTAATGGCATAAATATGAGTTATCAATGTGATTTCTTTTTAAGTAGATTTTTGGGGTGTGGTTTAACTGCTTTGATGTGTAATAAAATGATCATTATATAGTAATTTGTTTAGATATGTACCGAAGCTATCCAAAGGATATAAAATCTTTTTTTTATCAGATAAGTAAATATTTTTATCAGCGATTTTTAAAAAGATTTTTTTTATCAACGCAGTAAATATTTTGATTTATGGCATATTGAATTCTATATTTCACAGAATATTTCGTACTAGAACTATTTAATCAGAAGTAAAATGAAAATTTATTGTAATTTGCTCACATCAAAGTATTAACCATACATAGAATATTTATCAAGTTAGATATATTGCTTTTTATCATCCAAATGATATAATTCTTCAATTTAGAGCATATTAAAATCTGGGTTCTGAGTAATATTTTCCTTACCAGCAATACATGAATGCCGGAGACTTTCTTTTTAGATAGATATACTTCATATATATTCATAAGCTGTAATAAGTTGTTTGATACTGCAACAGGTTGATACGAAATGAATTATAGCTGATTTAAAAAATAAACTGAAAAAAATAACATTATTTTTAAAATTTTAATTGGATTATTAAAGCTTATTATTTAAAAATATACATATTATTTACTATATTTGATAAATGATTGTATTTACATCGTTTGAAAAATAACCAAATAATATTGGTTAAAAACTTACGCTTTAGAAATATTTTATATTTCTGCAGTAGTTTATATTATATTATATATATATATATATATATTATAACCCGGCATTAATCGAAATTAGAATACTTTAATGTTTGATATTTTTGAAAAATATTTTTTTCTATAAAATATCATAATGTACTTTTACAGGCTAAAACATATTTTAATAAAAATGAAATTATCAATGAAAGCAGCCGATTTTAAAACATATTTATGTCTAATTTTCTCTGTAAGTTATTAATACCAGCGGGTGACCGAACTCCGCTCGGAGAAAACAGGTATCGAAGCTAACTCGAAGATTTAAATTTTCAATTGTGATTTATCAAAACAATACATGCCATAAGAAAATTTGTGAAACCATTGGTGAAAAGATAACTGGTTAAAGTGCACCATTGTAAACTATTCTAAACAAAGTTAGAGTTTGGAAAGGGAACTATTCTATACAAAGGTAAAGTAAAGGTAAAGATTGAAGTGTGTTGAAGTTCAATATTTTTGGCAAATTTATTTAGAAAAACCAAACTTATATACATACATAAGAAACATATTATAAACCTATAACAGCATAAACATAATAAACATTAATCAACAGCACATTACCGCTTGAAACCTATTAGGCAATAGACAAAGAAAATTTAAGTGCTGCCATCTATAGCCATTATGGCGAACTAATAAAATTTGAAAATATCCTATCTGTAACTCCGAACTGCTCGACCGTAGCGCTTCAAAACCGGCGCCAATCGATTCCTCGTGGCCAAAAACCCCAGACCCCTAAGTTTACCGGAGTTTATTAATTCTGGGGCGATTTTCGACTTGGCAACCATTCCTCGTATTATAGTATTAGATTTGTTAAAAATATTTTAAATTTTATTCTGAAATACTGAAATAAGACAAATATTTATTAGTTGTTTTCAGAGAATTATAATGAAAGGATTTATTAAATGTTTTCAGAGAATTAATAAAATAGTTTTTAGTAGATAAAAACATGAAAATGAATCGAAACAAAAGGTTTTTCCGAATATAAATTGTTATTTTTCAGATTTCAAGTCTTTAATATTCTTCCGGAATTCTACGAACTTGTTTCACCATTCGCCCTTTTATTATTTATTAAACTTTGAAGAATTAATAAAAGTCAGAGAAAAATTTCATGGAAATTTAATCAGCCAATTAAAGACAAAAGTTTGTATTTTAAGATGGTATAAGAATATTTCTAGTAGAGTAATTTCGTCGAAAATTGCGGACAAAAAATTTATATATTTTCCTACTAATTCCTAATTAATTGAGTTCTAAATTGATTTTTATTCTTGTCTTGTACGATAAATGCTCAACGTTTGAATGAATTCGATCCAGATGCTTTGGAGAAGATATGGAAAATAGTCATAAAGAATTTTATTTATATGTACCAATATTTGAAACCAGTTTTTAATAGTATTAGTTATATTTACCAATTTCAAAGTCCCGATAGTCATATGACGAGGACTATGTCTCTGCCCACAACCCCTTTTCAGACTTTAATTCGAGATCAATGTGGATACATTTGGAAGCGACCAATTTGATGTCTAGTTTAGTTATGTTGTTCCATTTTAAAACGACAGTAGAGCTAATTTGGGACTGATCTCATTAATTTGAACAGCGGTCAGATGGCGAGGGCGATACATGTACTGGCACCCTCTTCTTCACATTACACCACATAACACCAGCGTTAGGACATTTGATTCAGACCGATTTAACGTGCCCCAGACCCGCTTACAGGATGGTTCTTCGGTGAAATTGGGTCATGAACCTGTAACCCTCCGGTTCCGAAGTCGAAACCTTACCAACAGACCAACATCTCTTTTTAACACTAAGGCTGTTTTGGGATGGACCTCGTAATTTTGAGCCACTGTCCGATGACGAGGACGACGCCTGCGCTGGCGTCTATCTTATTGTCTGCGCCTTGATGTTTATAAGTACTTCGTAATTGAAGCTTATACAATGTTATTTAAGAATTATCGCTAAATCCTTAAAAGATAATTTATCATGAAAGATAATAGTATTAGCATTAATCATCAAATTAAATATTCAACACATCAATATTAGTGATAATTATATAAATTTTATTTAATTAGTAAATGATTAGTAAAATAAATATCAACACATTTTTTATTTATTATTTTTATGTTTTTAAGATTTTTTTTTTGTGTGTGAAATATGATTATTTTATCAAAAACTTCCCCGGACATGAATTTGATTATATCCCATGCTATTTATAAATCATTACTTTTTAATTTAAATATATTTAATATTACTTAAGAACTGGTTGTGAAACCTCAAAAGAGCTTTTATTATGAAATATAATAGTACTTAATTTATAATTATAAAAATTGGCAGACCTGTATAAGTAATTTAATCCTGTTTTTGTAAAGGAAGCGCCTATTGTAGAATTTGACTTTTATGAATAATGAATTTTTTAGTTCAGAAAATAAACTTAATGAAGCAGACAGTTTTCACCATATTGTTTTTTAATGAATTTTCTAGAAAAACAAATTAAGATAATTTTTGG
Source organism: Argiope trifasciata (assembly GCA_026543055.1). Taxonomy (NCBI): domain Eukaryota; kingdom Metazoa; phylum Arthropoda; class Arachnida; order Araneae; family Araneidae; genus Argiope; species Argiope trifasciata. The sequence goes on from JAPMOQ010009429.1 coordinate 1,953,371, forward strand.
TAAATATAGATATTTTTTAATTTTACTGAAAATGAATTTTAATTTAAGACTTGTTTTGTCATAACAGTGATGAGAATAGAAGCAAGGAAATTTTTTAAAAAGCGATCTTTATACTTAAATTCATTAAAAAATTTTCCCAGTAGGAATTAAGTTGCTTGCATAAAACTCGTAGCTGTCTAGACGATTTCTGGTAAGATTACTTCCCGAGATTGCTTTATGGTATTTAAATATTATTTTCCTTTTTTTGGGTGATAGATTAAATGGCAAGATTTTATTTCTTTGACTTTTGGTGATCTTTTGACTTTATCCAATATAGTATACTTATAGATGTTCCCTTAGAAACTTTTCATCATGAAGAAATGCAACAGAATTTAAAAAGGTAAATGAGAAACCAGACAGTTCCGAGGAAATCATAAGTTGAATAAATGCTTTGATTTAAAAATTAGAAAGTTTCAACGGAAATGAAATGACGAAATAGACAAAAAAAAATGAACGCAATAGAAAAGCCTAGTGAATTAAAAAAAATATACAATCAGAGTTTCGGATTTATAGTTAAGCTTTTTTTTAAAAAAAGGCAGGGGGGGATTTGCGATTTTCAGATTAAACTAGATATGATAAAGCCAAGAAAATTGCTATACCATTAGAAATTATATCCACTTATATTATTAAATTCAACTATCAATTACTTGATTTAAAAACAATATCGATAATTAAGACCTTAAAAGGTACATTTTTTTCGTTCATAAGTATATTTTTCGAATTGAATTCACCCAATATGTTTTGGAATACTGGTTTTAATAAAATGTTTGAGATATTTTTATTACTTATTCTACTTGATATTTATTGCTTTAGTTACAGAATTATAGTTAAAATTTAAAAAAGAGTGGTTGATTTTGGGATTTTCAGACTAAATTAGTAGCCAAGAAAATAACTACACCGTTAGAAATTATTTGCTCTGAGTTCATAGAATTCAACTGTCAGTTTACTTGAATCAAAATTAATGCAGATATTGAAAGACCTTGCAAAGTACATTTTTTTCATAAGTATATTTTTCGGATTGAATTCAGCCTGTATGTTTTTCGAATACCAATTAATTAGCATTTTTTAAAAAAAATTTAAATTAATAATTTATTATTAATTAACAATAAATAAGTAATGATTTTTTGATAGATTTTCTGTTGCTGATTTTTTCTAATCTATATTACTTTAATTGAGTTTTTTTATTTACAGTTACTTAGTTGAAACCCTGATCAAAGACAGCCAAAATGCCAGCTAATCACTACCACTTTGAGATTCTTTGCTAATTTTGCATGCAGAAGTTAACTTAGATCTCTCTCATGATTTTCCATCGAATTTGGAATTAAAATGTTTTTACAAATTTCTTTTACGGAATTCAGTATGTGTGTAATAAATTTGGATTTCACTGCCATTTCAACACCCTATCCCCATTAAAATAATTCTAATTGCGTAAAAGATCTAAACCAAGTATTTGAAATTATCATCTTCTTCAAGATAATGAATTACGATATATGTTTGAAATTATATAATATTTACACTTTATTATATACTTTTAGGAAATAGAAAAATATAATCAGAGTAAACATTTTTTAACATTGTATTACATTAAATATTTACAGAGTTGAGAAATCTTTAATAAGTGCTAATCGAATGATTATTGCATTTCCTTGATCATCAGTTTCAAGCATTACATTAATTATTATTGTATTTGAAAATTCTGAAAAAAAAACTTTATATAATTTTTTTTTTTCGAATTTATCAAACCTAACTCTTTCCTTTAAAGAAAGATGGAGATAGTTGAAAACAGCTGTTATCGGTTTCTTTTTCTCGAAGAAAAGATTAGTGTGAAACCTGCTCTTAAAGTGAAAAAAAAATAATGAGCGTTTTTAAACTCATGAAGCTAAGTATTATCTTAGCTATTAAATAACCTTTTTCACATTAAGAAGTAAAAGAAGTCATTTTTTATCATCCTATTTGATTGGATAATTTCGTTTTTCATTATGCTTTAATTTTAATACTCATAAATGAATAGACTAATGTTTTATAAATATATATATATATATATATATATCTTTGTGTTAGAATAAATTAGACCTTTTCTCGTGTATAGGTGTTAAATGCACCTTCCTAGTTCTCAGAAATGGCAAAAAATACATTTTCTTTTTCTATTTTAACGGTTGAAGGTATGACGTGACACGGAATATGAATTGAAAGGAGAACGAAGTACTTCACCTTTTTGTGCTCTCTAATTTCATATTCAGAAGGATAAATAGATTTATGCATTAAATGAGAATTGCCTGTTACTACTATAAAGGTTATTCTTAATATTTTTTACTAATCCTCACTAATCCCTTAAAAGTTCAAGGACATTTTATATAGATAATAGCTGTTGTGGGAGCAACTTGAATAAGAGATGAAAATTTGCTAGAACTCTTTTGGTTTCCCTGGAGGTTCAGAAACTATATAGTTATCAACAGCGCTGTCTCTGATGAAGAGATATACCCAATATGTGGGGAATTCGCGTCTAAGATGCTCATAGTGGGGTTCGTCTTACATAAAAAGAAGTTTTAATATTAATTACCGCAGAAGTTTGGTCATTCCGGTTTAGTTATACCCTACCTTTTATTGATCTGTGATCTGTGTGTAACAACATTTATACTTCAAGTAGCTAAGAATAGTGCCACGATAACAGACACCGAACTCTTCCTTTCAGTCGATAGAATAGTCAAATTCACCAAAGAGCTGTATTTTATTTAAGAAATACAATCACTGCTTTATCTGAACAGATAATCTGCATTTTATATTGTATTTCTGTATCTAAGAATGGAGATTCAAGATGTATATCAAATAATGTTCTTGATATATTCTACCTATCCTCATTATCGTCGTGAAAGGTCAAGGACACTTTGTGTGCCACTAGATAATAGATACTATAGGGACAACTTGAATAAGAGGATGAAAAGTTGCTATAGAGCTCTCTCAGTTTCTCTGTAGATATAGTCGATGAACGGCGCTATCGTTGATGAAGAGCTCTGCCAACCTGAAGGGAATCGACGCCTAAGATTCTCGTAGTGCAGTTTTTCATGCGTATCAAGAAGTTCTAGTGTTAATACCTACAACAGCTAGATCATTCGAGTACATAAGACTAAGATGGGATTGAGATGTAATTAACAGGCGCATTTGTACTTAAATTTTATTTTCAAAATTCAAAGATAATTCCACTTACATTTGAGGGATGTTGAAAAGAAAATCCTATTAGTATCGTCACGAATTAAAAAGGAGGAAAGAGATCAAGTACCTAAAAAGAATTATTAATGGGACGTAATAAAATACAAATGAAATTGGAGAAAGAATTTCATATATTTTCTTTATTAAAAAGTGTTTTGAATGATAACCCTTCAGTTTTTATTTCACCCATGATTTCCCATGTGCATGCGAAACATCTATCTTTTGATATCTACTTCATTAATATGTCTTCCAAAATGTATTTTTCCATTTAGTATAACAGCAAAATATTAATTAAGAAACAGAACAGTACGAAGCAGCGAATCCCAAGTTTTCATCTCTTCTAACGAGAAAATTAGGAAAAGGATAAGAATTATCTTATCTCTTTTCCTTCATTGCTGAAAGCGGAGAGTAATGGTTGGTGTTTTCTTAGTTTAATGTGTCAGAAATGCTGGTTGTCCTCCTACTCCTTCATCCATCTATCAACGCGACCGCTTTATTCGGTTCTGCGGAAGAACCTGATAACAGAAGTGTACTACTTAGTTTTCCCTGTAGGTATAAGAGATCAAATTAATATACCCTTTTTTATTTTCTCTGTACATAGCACACACAATGAAACAACTGTAATCATCAAAGAATTTGACCGGTACATTATGATATTTATTCACGTTGATACCTCATGGAAATACCTAATAATACAAGTACTCGAATTGATTCCTCTTGTAGATATGACATCGAAATATTACGCTCTTTTTTTTCTCATGTATTTTTTATATGTAGCGATGCAATTTTCATTGTCAAAAAATTCTACCTCTAAATTACGATGTATATTCGTACTGTTACTTCATGAAAGTACCTCATAATACAAGAGCAATATTTTGTTATTGAATTCGACTTTCAACTACTTGATTCAAAAACAATACCGATAATTAAGACCTTAAAAGGTAAATTTTTTCGATCATAGGTATATTTTTCAAATTGAAGCTAAAAATTTTTTTATATAGTATTGTGTTTGTATGTTTATCTATACAAAATGCAATCCAAAAGTGATGTATATGCAAATATTATTGTGACATGCACGTTGTCATTCGCAAATAAGGAAAAATATCTTATATATTTCTAATTATTGCATTTATTTAACCTGTTTTAAACTAGTCTCTGCTGCATTAAGTGAAAATATCAGAAACATTTTTTTTCCTGCTAAATCCAACATGGGTGAAAAAAATATTAGAAATAAATAATTGTTAGTTACATTCAAAGTCTGAAAACTTCGGAAGCAGTCAGAAAGCTGATCAACTAATCCAAATCATTACATAAAACATGCGCATTTTTCTGAAAAATTGAAGTATCTCTTTTCTTGAATCTCATCGGCATGATATCATATATATTTAGATGTTATCTACCAGTATTCGTTTTGAAGCTGAGACTATAACGCAAGATATCAAGGTAAATTAGAAAACTGCCACTGATTTTATTAACTACATTTAGAATTTTCAGAATCACTTCTCCCACGTAATAAATTTATTACTTGCTTTAAGAGACTTTGAAATAAATAGCGTGGTTTTCTCTCAATAACTCATTTAAAGTTGCTTAAGAGAATTAATATTTTTCGTTGATTTGATTAAAAATATTTCATACCTGATGCATTTTATCCCATTACTTTTTATTGTAAAATTTTTTCAGCCAGGGTATTAAATTTAATAAAGTTATTATTTAGGTTTAGCATTTTATCTATCCCTGCGATAAGAGCTAAGAAACAAATGACATACTTTGTTTTTAAAAGAAAGTGCATACTTTAATGAAGTTTTTTTTACTGACATTAATGAAGCAAGATGAATATGAATAGCTCTTAATGAAATTTATAGGTACATTAGGAATTTATGATCACACAGTTTCTCAGAAAAGGAGTTGAAATCATTTTTTTATTTGGTACGAATGAATCATTCGAAGATTACTCAGAAACGGAATTATTGCTTTAAGCTTTACATAATTATTTAAAAGCTAAAAGCTCATTCAAAGTTTATTGTCTATTTTAAAAATATTTATCATTATTAACTCCTAATTATATTATATTTGAAAATGAAAGGAAATGCTCTCATTAGCTAAGGCATTGTTTCTTCATCAAGATTCTGTTGTATAAAATATGAATTATAATAGATACTGGAAAATTTGATGAAAAGTATTTATTAACTTCTTTTGTAAAGAGTGAGCCAAAATTAACGTAAGATTTAAATTTGCCACTATTCGTGCAGTAAAGTGCTCGCAACCCTATTAAAAACCATTTACATAGTTCTTCATTGTGAATGCCTTCATGCATTCACAATGAAGATCATTCGGAAAAATTGGATGCTTAGATCGGACTGGGATAATTCTAACGGGTTATTTAGAGGAATAATTCTTGGAATATGCTTAAGTAAGTAAAATGTTACACAATTTAGGTAGCTATGATGTATCTAAAATGTTTGATATTGCCGTTTAATCTCGTGTTCAATAAATGCTCAGTTTTCTATTAAAATATTTTATCACGAATGCTATAAATTAATTCCATAATTGAAACTAATCGATAAAAGTATTTAAAAAAAAACCCTCAAATTCAAAATAATTCTAGAAGACAATATAATTTTTTGGGAATAATAATTTTTCTGGTAAACAAGCTTCAGTAAGTTGACTCTTTTGGCAGCGTTAATGGGAAAACACATTTGATTATGGAACTGAGGTTAAAAGTGACAAAAGTTTTAAGGCGATAATGTTTGGAAATCGCAAAACATGTTTCACTCTAACTATAGGAGCTTTGACGCCAGTCACCTCATTGAACACTCTTTTGAAATACTTAGAGAATTAACAGGTACTTTTCGCATTTACTGTACCATAAGGCATTTTCCATTCGACAAATTATCATATTTTTTTGGAACCTACATTATTTACCCCCTTTAGGCTTCAATTACAACAGAACATTTAATGAAGTCACAATTTCTTAATTCGTAGGAAATTTTTTTCTGTAATGCAAAATCTTTGCATTAACACTAGCCCTCGCATCCTAGGATTAACCGCGTAAGATAATCAATTATTCTTTGCTGCATCACACGAATTTCAAGAGGTAGTGTTGTTCTTTTTACTATTACATAGCTTTATTATTTATTTTACACTGTACTTTTATAGTGTTGCATATAAATAACAATCAACATCGTTTTGAGAGTGTTTAGATTCATTCGCAAACGTTGCATCTGAACGGTGGTTTTAAAAAATATGCAGATTGAAGGTTAATAAGAAAAAAAAAAGATAAAAAGATATTTGAAATATGTAATTTAATTTTAAAAAATTGAGAAAATATGTCCTAAGACCGAAAAAATCTTAAAAGAGGGCAATTGAAATTACAATATGCATTTTTGGTTAAGCAACTAGAAAAAAGGAATTACGGTCTCAAAGCCCAGAATTAAAAAAAAAAAAACGATGCATGGCTGTATCTACTATTTCGACAGATTTAGAAGTTATAAACTCCATTTCTAAGTTATGTAGATTCCAAAAGAAATAAAAATTTGATTTGTTTTCCCAGATTTCTAACATCTTTAATTTTGATTTAAAGCTACCATTTGATATATTTAAGGAATAATGAGGAAAAAAACCCCACTCGAATAACTTTTGATATTAACTGTGCAAATAGATTCAATTAATACTGAATGAAATCATATAAATAACTGGTAAATTTACGTATTTTTATCTTTAATATGTTTCCCTGATTTGAGAGCTGACTAAAAGCAATATTCATTATGCAATTTGGTCTGCAAGAGCTAAAAATGCACACTGATTTGAATCGAAACGAGAACACTAAACATTGTAAGCACAAAATCTTTAAACATGAGGAGTCAGATCTATTGAATGGATTTTGTTTGACTAAAAAGATCACATGTTTCCTACTTCTAAGACTGTAACTGGATATAACCAACACAATCCTTACCTTTTCCTTTATTATAATTCAAGCAATTTCATGGAACAAGGTTTCCTGACATCGTTTACCTCAGTTGATCGTTGCACCACTTTCTCCCTAAATCCTCATGTTTTATTGACTCTTTTAAAAGCAACATTTTAGCATATTGTTCATTTTCGTTTCCCTGCCGATTACTTTCTCGATAGTAGTAATTCATTCAAATTGCATTCTGTTTAAGGATATTTTCTAAAGCAAGGCCAGGTCGGTAATATACTCGCAATGTTAAATGTTTACTAAAATACGTTGCGGAAAGAAAATGCTTCCTTTCATTTGAAAGTTGAAAATGGCTTTTTAAAGAGTAAAAGTTCATTCATTATCTTTCCAAACGTTTCCTTTGATTTCATTTCCCATTTTAAAAGAGGGGAAGGATGTTTCTCTTCCGGTGGAGGGGTGGAATAGGGGATATTAGGACATCAAAGATTGCCTCGTTTAAGGAATGAGCATTGCATTCTTTATATAATAATTTTTTTTGCATAGCTGGATAGGTGTGATTATTGCATGACGCATCATTTTTTACTCCCCTCTCATTTCTGTAACGCCATAAATGAGGTTTCATTTGAGTTGTCAACAGAATGTGAGATGAGTGTGAATTATTAAAGAATTCAGTTATGATTCTCTTTTAAGCGAGTTTTCTTATTAGAAAAATATTTTTTCGATCTGTTATTGTGTATTTTGTATTTTACTTCAGACGTTAATAAAATAAAATGAGGAGCCTTTTTGCCCCAGTTAAAATCGTTCTTTTTTTTATTTAAGGATTTGCCCTTCATACTTATAATTGTTTGAACAATCATAGTGTTTTTCTTTAAAATAAAGTCTTTAGATTATACTTCTTCTTTAGTGTATTTAAACCACAGCAGTTACAATTATTGACTTCAAGTCTTGTTGCGAAGCTGTATCTGAGAACACAAATGTAAAATAACAATTGTTACATTTTGCAGTTCTTTTCATCGCTAACTAGTTTATACTTAGTTTACGAATCTTCGGTCCCGTTAGCGTAAACACCGATTCTGGCCGTACTTTCATATGGAGAGAGCCAGGGACCCTCTACCTACGCTCCAATGTTCACAAAATCAACAATTATGGAGGTGGCGGTGTAATGATCTGAGCAGGTGTGAAGTATAGGGATAAGGTCTTGGAGCCCTATATTCGCCTTTTTCGGGGTGAAATGGGCCCAGAGTTCATTTTAATGGACGATAACGCGAGGCCACATAGAGCTCTTCTGGTCGACAAATTTCTCGAGAGTGAGGATATTCGCCGAATGGATTGGCCTGCCAGGTCTCTTGTGTGTATTCTGCAACCGTTGTTTCAGATCTTCAGACTCCCATAAGTGTTACACATAAACTTGTGTGTCTATTATAACTGTTGAATGCTTATTTTGTTTGCATTATATCAACCTATGTACACACCAAATTTTATTAAAATCTGTCCAGTAGTTCTGGAGATCGTAGAAATTAAGACAATTTTCATATTTGATCTTACACCAGTGTATATTTTATACGTTTACGAGAACCTATTAGTCAAAATTAGAGAAATATTCTTGGAATACAAAAATTTTAAATTTAAAAAATGATGCTTTTGCGATAAAACCGACGGAATCATGAAGCTTTGAATGCCATCGTTTAAGAGCAATCGACAGTCACCTTGAGGAAATATTTTCGATGGATTGGATAGTATTTATAAAGGCAGTCGATCTTTGTTTTAAAAAATATTTAACTATTCTTGAATCATATATCACATTGAATTGGTAACGTCAATATTGTTATGAAAAAATATAATCAAAATTTCCTTCGGAAAATGGATTATGTGCTTTGAAGGCTCTTATTTAAGATAAAAACATTCTATTTGTTTATGTGTTTAAATATCGAAAAAATGCTAATTATCCTAGCATGTCAAGTAAGATAATTGCATTCAACTGACCAATAATCTAAGCTTCGTACTTTTTAAGATAGATATGCAGGATGATTCAAAAGTCAGTGTATAAATTGTTAGAGGAGACAGACCACACGGCAATAAACCGAAATGTCTGAAAATAATGATGCAAGATTATTTAGAGGGCACACTTCACCAGCGTAGTATTAGGTTTTCTGCCAAATTCAAACTTCTGAAAAACCTGCAACAGTTTTCATAAGCTGAGATGTATTACGTTATTATTGTACTAGTTGATGTCAACGAAAAAACAATGACTGAAAGCAAAATTTCGGGTATTTTTGAAATAATTCATCATTCTATGAGTTACTGCTTTGAAAAATGTTTAACTAGGAGCAGTTATAAAAATGAAAGTGTGCACGTACAATTCCTGTGTAAAGTATGAAAAAATAATAATTTTCGTTCCTTATTACCTTGTGATTTTTATTAAAATTAATATATTAGAAACATTAATTATTGAATTAAAAAAATTTTTACTGAAATTTTTTTTTCTAGGTGGAAGGTGAAGAAAGGGTTTTTCTTTCTATGTGTCGCTGCTTGAAAACGCTTAACTATGAATAGTAAGAAACTTGAGCAGAATTTGAAATTGAGCACAAATTCCAATATAAGAATATACCCTTACACTTGGACTGCGGGTAACACACCAGATATAATAATTTTCACCCATTATTAGTTTGTCATTTTAATTTAAATTAATGAAATTGAAGCATTGATTATTGTAATAAAATTTCTTTACTGTATAACTTTTCTTCAATAAAAGGCAGTATGTAAATTATTTTACTCATCTTTTAAAACTATTCAAAATTATCAGAAATAAAAACTAGGAAGACACAACAGAGTAAATATGATTCATTGGCTGCTGTAGGAATTTGATTTCAAAGATAATTACATTTTATATCTTAGTTATGGAGTTGAGATAAAATAATATCCCATTAATTTGATTTCAAACATATACAAGAGTTTGCAAGTAGTTATAAATGGAAAAAAAACGACGCGGATAATTAAGTATTTACAACATTTGTAATAATCAATAACTCATAAGAAATGGCAGGTTATTGCATAAAATGGTTTTAATAGCAGAATAAGAGATATCGAGTAAAGTACAGAGCATTAACTTTTATTTATCTTGTATTGTTTACCAATCTTGATTCATATCGTCTGGATGTCATAACATAGAACCACAGGGAAATTACTTTTTACTTGCACGCGAACATACCCAGTTTGCTTTTAGAAAAGGAGAATTTATACAATGATGTTACAAAACAAGGCACGCATACGGCTCTAATATTTTGGAACACTAGTGAGTTATAACATCGTAAAGTTTTGACATGAGAATTTCTGTACGTTAAAAGGTTTCAGTCGTGCTATTAAAATTGGAATAATAAAAGCAAATGCTCTAAATGTCTTAAGAGTGGAATAGTAAAAGCGAATGCTCTAAGAATTTTCTATTTAAAGTGTAGTATTCCAGAATTATACATATCCAATATTAAGCACTTTCAGTTTTGTTTAAATTTGATTTTCTTCAAATAAAACTCAGTAACAAGGATTATTTTAAGTTATATAGTACAGACCATAATGCTTGACATTGATACAAACTTTGCAATACTTAGTTATCAAATTTTGATATTTCGCTGATTTTTCAAAAATTTAAATTTTATTTTAAAATAAAGTCTGTGTGAAATCAAACAACATCTCTTAAGATAGATATTTTAGCATTGATAAAAGAAAGTGATTTTCCCTATTTCAAGTCACTGACAGATGGGATTTATATATTTTAAATTTGCCTTCGAGGCTAATATTATTTCCTTTCCCTCCATCAGTAAGAGTCTTGTTCATAACATACATCGTGACTCAATTTCACCAAAAGCTTATCTCGAGCACGAGGTTGAAAAGTTAGGCAGGGTCTCAACTGTTTTGTTTAGAAAAATATAATAATTTCAATAATTTACAATTTTATCACCGATGATGGGATTGCCTTCATGGCAAGCATCCATGAAATGTTCGTTATTATGTTTATTTTCCATATTTCTTAGATTATTCATTGCTAGTACTGGCAATCTTGTTAGTTGATCTTCTGTATGCACTAAAGACAAGTAGAAGGTATTTTCATGTGATCTTGTAACATGATAATACAAGAAAGTTTTATCATTTAAAGTGTGATTAGGCATAAAACAGATTATTGTGACGGAAGGTTATGAATTCTTATTGTATTAATTGTGCTCCTCATGTACCAACTCATACGTAACTGATAAATATCTGTTCTGTCTGGAAAGAAAAATCATGTTTTTAAAATTTAATTTACCCAATATCTGAGCTCATGTAAATTTTCTACATTTTTCTCACTTGTAATACATATGCTGACCATATTCTCTGTATAAATTATTCAAGGAGTATAATTGGGGCTAAATAATTTGCCCTAAATATTATATAATACTATAGTAGAAGCGTCAAAAACTGAGCAACACTGAACGAAATTTTCACTATTCTGTCGGAAAAATAAATTCATTCTCGATTTAGGAAGAACGATCAACAACAAAAAAGTAAAGCAGTTTAAAAAAAAACTATACATTTCTTAACGATTATTATCATTCGTTGAGTAAACATACGGCTGAATTGTTAATGAAATACAATAAAATTAAAGACAAAAACACGGGGAAATTCGAGATCAATAAGAAAACAGAATGGAATGCGAATAAATAAAGGAATGGTAGGAAAAAAAAGAATACCAAATCAGGTTCATTGAAATCTCTGAATGGGGGAAACGCCTCTAAGTCTCCCGGAATGCAATTTCCTTGCCCTTTAAGGAAAACCCCAATATCATCATCATTTCAGCAGCTTCTATCCCCTATCTCACCAGCAAAACTATTTAGCGGAAATATTTAGTGAGGAGAACCCATAGAAACGTAAATATCTAATATTAAGACTACGTGAGTATTGAAACATAGAAATCGTCACATTAGGCAGTAAAGTGACTGAAAATTTTACTGCTTCAATGAACTAATAAATATGTCCACGAGAAAATAGTCTTTTTTTAAACTTTAAGCATAGAAGGACAGAGAATAGGCTCGGTGTTTTCAGTATAATACAGTTTTTTTTTTATATTACAAGTCGCAAAATGATTTTTTTTTCTTAGTTAAAAAACTGACTCAATAATAAAAAAGCATTGAGCTAACCAATATAAAAATAAAATTTTGTAAGTTTTATGACTTCCCTTTATCGAGACATGACTGATGCAGAAAAGTAATCTCTTCTTTATTCGCTTGCAATTTACTTTCATTTAAGAAATATATTTAGCCAACATTTTATTTGGAAACGGAGAAAATTTTCTACTTATATGAGTAAGGTTTCCCCAATTCAAACAATGCTTTCAAAGATATCACATGAAGTAACTAGTTTCTATGAAGTATTTCAGATTTTTATCGAAATGAATTTCTCTAGATCTTATTCTTTTTTTTTCTTTCTCCTTCTAGTTACTCTTGTCTTTAAAAAACGTTTTGAGCAATTTTTTTTCCAGATAGTAAGCAATCACACCAATCACCAGAGTCAGGGTTCCACAATTCTAAAAATATTATGAGAAGAAAGTAGATTCAAGAAATACTTTAGAATTTTTTTAAAAAAGAAAATTTATTTTTTGTTTAGTCTTTATATAGTTGTGACATCTTCTTAGTGTTTTATTACATTTTATCCGAATTTAATTTTTTATAAGATGTTTTAAAAACCATTTGATCAATAATTTCATAAAGTGTTTATTATTTATAGGTCAATAATTTTATATTTATTATTTGGGATATACAAAATATGATTTTGAAAAAGCATTGGTTATTAGTGTTCAGTTCATAGTATAATACGAAGCAAATAGCACCACAATGAAAATAAGATTTATACAAAAATCAAGAAAAAGCATACCTGATTTTAGGATATATATATATATATATACAAGCTATTATCCGCTACTCTGTTAGAGTGGAAATTTTGATGCATATGTACGAAAAGCATCAAATAATGTCAAATTTAAAAAAATTAAACCTAACCTAAAAACGATACATTTGAAAGTATAAGCATATACGAAAAATATATAACATAAATACAATTTAATTACAAAAACACACAACTAACGTAAAAACAATTTATTTGCAATGTATACCTAAAATAAAACAAAGCAGCCAATCAAGTCCGGTCAAATCCATTTTATTTATTGATCGAGTTTGAGATAGCTACAACAGTATATACATAATTTTTAAACTTTTAATTTAAATGAAAACACAGATCACGCGCGAACTTTCAATGCCAGTTGGCGTAACACACGTCTGACTTTCCTACGCCAGTAGGGGTAACTCAATGCAGATTAGAATTTTTTTATTTCCTTTATTCTGTTTTCTTTTAATTTAAAAGTACTTCAGAATGAATCCGAAAGATTGATTAATTAACTACATTTGATTTTAAATACATCAAAAACAAAGAAAATAAATAAAATCGTTTGAAATAATCTGTCAAAATTCTCCTAAGCCTAACCACAATTCTGTTAGGGGAAAAGCAACTGGAGCCTTCTTCGGCGGGATTTGACCTCAGCTTTTTGACGCGAAAGCTGGTTTTTAATTAATAAAAATTAACTACTCAATTAACCGGAAAAAAAATAGCCTATGTTCTGTTCCTGACTATAATCTATCTTTGTGCTTGATTTCATCCAGTTCTGTTCAGGCGTTTTGGCGTGTTTGAGAAACATACCTCCAAACTTTCACATTTATATTATATATATATATATATATATATATATATAATGATCTTGTCCAAATTTTCAGTCGTTAATAAAATACTTTTTATTCTTGCTCTAAAGTTCAAATACATTTTTTAAACTTGCAGTGGATGACATTTGATGTTAATACAGTTTTTTTCAAATATCAATTTATTAATTAAATTTAACTAATTTACTTTAAATAGAGTTTTAGCAGTTTGAAAAGAATATTTAAATCAACTGGCTGCAGTTTAATCGGCAAAGTGAAAAGGTTTCAGTATTTTTCTCGTGAAGATGAAGAGTGCGAGTTCTTGCGAAAATCAATAATTTGATGATACTTAATATTTTTTTTGGTTATTTAATAAAAAGTAACTAAAATAATTTTTTTGTTGACCTAAGTAGGAATTGAATTAATTTTTTTATATTACTTGTTTTTAATATTCAACTGTTTTATGATGGTTAGTGCGTAATAAATAAATAAACAGTATGTAATTTATGAAATAAAGTGATACTAAGAATATTTATATATATAAAATTTCTCAGAATAATTAAATTATCTATTCAGTTTTAATAAACACCTTTTTACTGTATTAGGAATACAGCAGTTTTTATATCACACTTCAAAATAAACAATATAGTTCCCTAATTCACATCTAATCTACTTGAAGTGTTTTAAAAAATTGATAAACAATTGTCTTAATTGCCTTTTTGCATCAATAGATTACACTGGGGTAAAGAATTAAATTTACCAAACAATTTAGCAATTTTAGATTTTTATTATATATTTTTTTTTACAATTTAAAGCTTTGATACAAATGAAACAAAATAAGTTTGAATTATAAACGATGAATTAAAATTAAATAAACCACAGAAAAATTCTAATATTTGAAAAATCCATATAAAAATATTTGAATTAAATTAACAGCAATGTTATTTCCAGTTTAATTCCCATGGAGTTTTTGGGGACTTTTAATTAACTAAATATGATTTTAGTATCAAATATTTATCTGTTTTTCCTTTCTCGCTAAATATTGTTTCAATTCCTTTGATATTTCTTGTATGGCTGGGTTCCTTTTTTATATTAAATGGAATAAACGCCAAATAAGCTGTTTAATGAGTTTAAAAGGACATTAAATAAGCTAATTATACATTAAAATTAAAAAGAAATGGCTCGCCTAATGTACAATTTTACATTTGTTGGTTTGTATAAAGCATAATATATTGTTCATAAAAATTTTAAAATGTTATATTCCGCATGAAATTGAAAAGGAAATCTGAGACAAAAAAGTAGCATGCAAATGAAGAAGTTGAGATTACTTCTATGATACCGAACTGAAATACTTGTTCTCGGTCTGGATAAAGGTATTTATTATTCTTGTTTAAATATAAAATTTCCTTTTAATTTCCGTTATAGTGCCCTTAATAGTAAAAGATACCCAGCAATATCTACATAGCAGCATATCTTTAGGATATTATTTGTACGACATTCAGAATACTGAATAACGCCGTGCACTATATCTTGGAAATAGATATTACTATTGTACAATTAATTATTTGCCTGTTTGTATAAAGCCTATGATATTCTTGTTGCTTATCCCTCTTGAACTGAGCTCCAATTCAAACCGAGTCCAAGATATTCGGGAAAAGAGGGGTGCAGTAGCTTCTGAGAGTAAGAAGGACTCTGAGCATCTGAGGACAAAATTCTGACTTTAGGTCATATGAAGTTGACATTGATATACTCGCTTGCTCAAACTCTTTTTACAGGGAAGAGGATACTCTGTCACACACCTCACAGATAGAGAAAAAGGTAAAGAACAACCATGCCTGAACCAGGTTTCCCAGATCACGGGGAAGACGCGCTATCTCTTGACCAGACGCCGAGCATATATGATATTATTCATAAGAATTTTGAAATTTCATGTCTCATATGAATTTAAAAAAGAAAAGTGAGTCAAAACTTAGTGTGAGAGATCACTTCTACGAAAGGAAATATTTGTTCTTGGACAGGATAAAACGCCTAATTCAGGAATAATTATAAAACTCCGTTTAATTTCAGTTGTCCTGTCCCTAATAGCACAAGACACTCAGCAATATAGCATAGATATATTTACGATATTATTTACCTGGCATTCAAAATGCTGAATAACGCCATGAAGATATCGTGCAATACCTCATCATTATAGAGATTTTCAATTTTTCTTTTCCTAAAATAGATGCACAATTTTCAAACAAGTAAGGAATCCTATTTATTTCGAAAATACAGAAATAAACAATATTTAACATAATCATCTTCTATTGCATCTTAAACCTGAATATGAAATAAAAATTCAGGGCTTGTTGTAACATTGACAAAAAGCCAGAATCCCAAATTAGGGATTTGTTCATTTCTTTACAAATTTCCAATTCAGATATGAGATATATGGTTAGAACTATTTCACATTAGTTTTCTTCATTTCCTTTCCTTTTATAGTTTTTACAACAAAAGATTTTCCGAACTGTAAATAAGCTTATTCTAGAAACAATAAAACAAAATCGAATATAATGACGACGTTTGCCGTTTTTAAATATAAAAAAATGGCAGTTTAAAAGATGCATTGCCAACAATTCAAATCGAATTCCGAAAATTTAACTTTGTGGATTTTTCAAATCAAGTGAAAGAAGGTAAAAGGGATATTTTAAAATGGGATTGAAAGAGTATTCAAATTTTCGAGTTCCATGAAATTGTGCAAAACTAACACACACGAAATGTAACTAAAATTTAGATATACCATTAAACAAGAATTGTATTATACTTTACGAAATCTAAAAATTTACAGAACATGGTGTTTTATTTATTCTATATATTAATTTAACCATCTTGGCAGTAAAGTTTTAAAAACATTTAATGCTTTTAGCGGATATATGAATACATTTTCACGTTTACAACTGCTTCAGCAATATTTTTTACACTTAAAATTCCCATGTGAAAATATATATTGTATGCAATGAAAAAAAGAAAAGGGATTTACAAGTTCTTTCAATGAACTCCACATAGTTTTCCTCCCACAAAATCTTAAATCTAAAATGAAACTGAATTTATATTATTCAAAATTATTCATAACTTTCCAGTGCAATAAAAGCATTAATATTTCTATTCTATCTCTAATATAAATTCAAGAGGATGATAATCTTAAAAAAATATAGAATCGAATCCTTCTGGATAAAAAAAAAATACAAGCTCTGTTTCCTAAAATGTTTTGGATCTATAAGCCTTTTTTATCGAAAAAACTCGAAAAAGTATCACATACTAATCGAGATAACCGTTTTAAGTGCAAATGGCGGAACCTAGACTTGGTCTTCGGAAGAACATTTGATTGATGAGATGGCACCTTAGAGGAGAACTTTTTTCTCCAGGCTTTTTGAGGTTCGCTGTGGGAACTAGGCTTTTGAGACAAGCTCCTCCTAGAGGTCTATCTCAGGTTTAATCATTCAACTGATACTTTTTTTTTTTACCTTACTGTGTCTCAGGTAGAGTAGTGATAGACCATAAATTCTTTACTTGTCAAAAAATTTGCGAATTGTGTTTGGATTAAATTTTATTATTTGTAAAATAAGATAAACACAATTTATAAAAATAAATATTTTAATCTAACTCTTACTTCTACATACGGAATTTGGAATATCGTTTTTGCATATAGCTTTTTTATTGAAAGAATATTGCAAGTTAATGTGAAAATCTTGATGAAAAGAAATATTTCTCCTATTTATTTTTATATAAAGATAAGCCACACATTCTATACATGAATTACTTTTGGATTAAATTTTTATTATTGTAAAATAAGATAGATTGAAATATTTATTTAAGTAAACTGTGTTTAAACTTTACTTGTATCTACGGAATTTGGAATAGTTTGTTTTTGTGTAGAGTCCTTATATTGAAAGAATATTATAAATTAGAGTGGAAATCTTAATGAAAAGAAATGTTTCTTCTGTTTCTTGTTTTCATATCAAGATAAGCCACACATTCCGTATATAAACAACTTTTGAATAAAATTTTATTATTGTAAGAAAAGATAAATGCAAATATTTATTTCCATAAACTGTGTTTAAACCATACTTGTATCTATGGAATTTAGAATCGTTTTTTCGTGTAGAGTCTTTATATTGAAAGAATATTGTAAATTAATGTGGAAATCTTAATGAAAAGAAATATTTCTTCTGTTTCTTGTTTTTATATCAAGATAAGCCATGGATTCTTTATATGAACTATTTTTGGATTAAGTTTTACTATAGTCCAAATTAAATTATTTTAAATATTTATCTATAATATTCTAGGTACAATCGTCATTTTTATACGATTAACTAAGAATAGCTTTGCTATACTTATTCCATGTCTTCAGATGTTATTACAATTTTTTGAGCAAATTCTAATAAGAAAATTGTAGATTTTATAAATTACGAGTAATTTTAAATACCTATTTAAATTATGAAAGATTAAATTCTAAATTTAATATAAAGACAAGAGAATACCGATTGAGATAATTTCCTTGGAGATGTCCATCTCTGACTTAACATTAAATATATTGTATACTATTATTTATATACCGAGTGCCCCTGAATTCATCAGTCATACATTAAGGATAGGTAAAATACTTATAAAAAGGCATTTTTTTTGTATAGCAATATGGAGTCGGAAATGAAAAGTGCAATCGGAAAAAGCAAGAAATGTCGACTACCGAGCGGCTCGTATCCATCGGTTTCTTGACCTGAAATGAATCATCCTTGCAAAGCTGAGGGGGTAAAACTCGAAAAATTTTGAAATCTGGTTTTGTTCAGCTGTAGAAGTTAATATTCATAGCCTCTTCAGGCCTCTTTTCCGTTACAATTCGCAGCCCCGTCTATAAGCTGCATGCCTGCTTTCTCAGAAGGCCGCGGTGGCCTGGTAGTAATGTTTCGGCATCGGAACCGGAGGATTGTAGGATCGGAGCCCGATTCACCGAAGAACCGCGGTGTAAGCGGGTCTGACGCACGTTAA
Source organism: Argiope trifasciata (assembly GCA_026543055.1). NCBI lineage: Eukaryota > Metazoa > Arthropoda > Arachnida > Araneae > Araneidae > Argiope > Argiope trifasciata. The sequence goes on from JAPMOQ010009429.1 coordinate 1,972,271, forward strand.
ATCCGTCGGGGCCAAACGTTCTCCCTCTGGTGTGGTGTGGATGCGTGGAGACGGGGATGCCAGTTCAGTAGTCTTCTTCGTCATCTGACAGTTGTTCAAATTACGAGGTCTGTCCCAAAATAGTTCTAGTGTTACTTCAAAATGGGACGCTGATATAACTAAACAAAACAAAGAGTTCCGTCATGTAAAAACATTCTCCAATAGCAAAAAATCGTGCAAAGTTTCCGCAACGTCATTTAAATTCAATAAAATAGTTTTGCAAACAGTTTGATAATGCAAATCAAATAAACCTTCATAGCTATTCAATACCCCCCCCCCCCACTAACTCATGTTTATTAAAGCTACAATACTAATTTTTATATCTTTGCTCTAAAAATACTAAGTAAATACGGTGCCTTTTTTCCTTAAGCATTTCTTTTTTTTTCCAGCCCATACTTTTCATTTTCGTCCTCTTATTGCCATGCAAAAAATTCTTTATATGTATATTACCTACCCTTCAAGTTTGGCTCAAGAATTCAGAGACACCCTGTGTGTGTGTGTGTGTGTGTGTGTGTGTGTGTGTGTGTGTGTGCGTGTGCGTGTGTCATAATTTTTTTTGTCACAAAATGTACGAATTGCATTTGGATTACTATTCAAACCTTATTAACAATAAAACAGGAGGAGATCCAAAATTAGTTTTTATGAACTGAAGTCAACCTCGCTTTTGAGTGTATATTAGAAATAGTTTTGATACATAAATTTCGGCATTTTATTGAAAGAGTATTCCCATTATGTACCGAATTCTAGCAAATAAATGATACTGCAATTAAAGTGGATATAAGACTAAATTCTTTATTTATTGTAAAATATTCAATTTACATTTAAATTAAATTTTTATTTCGTTTTCAATCAAAAAATTCAAGAATATGTTTTCGAGTTCATGTAAATGCTTATTATTATAACAAACATTTACTACTTTAACAGGAAATATCGGGAATGCATCACATTCTTGAATAATACATTGATTCTGGAATTAGGTAGCAAATTTTTAGGAAATATTTTTATGTTTTTTGTAAAGCACTGAAAACTCTAGGAATTAGATTTTATATTACTGTCTGAAAATAAATTCTTTTTTAATGAGAGAAAAATTCTAACTTCATCCTTTTTCCAAGATGATAAATATATATTCAGCAAAGAATAGGCTTCCACAATGTAAGGTATCTTACAAAAATATTTGAAATACCGCAAAATTTTTTAAAAGATAACTGCTCATCAAAGGTAATAACATTTCAGGGACATGAAATGTTTAAATAGGGTTGAGAATCTCTCATAGCTGAATTATGCCCGAACACGCCAACAACTTAGTCTAATCATCAGCATATTAACCACCTCTAGTTTAGTTTAGTTATATTAACGTGCTGTTTTGAAGGAACACTAGGGCTATTTTGAAATGGACCTTTTGAACCACGATCAGATGGCGAGGACGACACCTGAGCTGACATCCTCTCACCAAACTTCCACACCACGCCAGCGGGAGAACGTTTGGTCCCGACGGATTTAAAGTGCACCAGACCCGCTTACAAGGTAGTGGCCTCTTCTGTGGAATGGGGCCTCGAACCTGCAACCCTCCGGTTCTGAAGCCAAGACTTTCCCACCAGACCACCACGGCCCCAATTACTTCAGAAGATTTGTTTGTGCCTAGTAATTAACGTTTGAAAACTAAGGAGATTATTTCAAAAAATCACATCTAAAATAATCGAAATTTCGGTGAGATAACACACAGGTTTTTCATCACGATAATGCTTCATCTACCAGTGATATTATTATTTATAAATTTTAATTAATATATTCACTAAATGCGGATCCAGAAAATCCGTATTTCTCTGTTTTGACACCATGTAACTACTTTTATCTTCATATTTGAAGTTACCTTTTCGTACCCACCGTTTTAAGTCCATTGATATGAAAAAAGATAATTTTCACCGAATGCTGAAAAGCTGGGAAGGTTTTTCAGCATTCGGTGAGAATTATCTTTTTTAGGAAAGGATTTTCATACATGTAAAATTGGAAAAGTACTAACAGAAGTGTTTCAGAGAAGATTAAGGAGAAGGAGACTTCATAAATATTTCCCAAAGAATTAATAGCTTTATTGTACGGTAATATTCCCGTTACTTTTGATTACAGTTGTATAAGGCTTAAAAATACTTTTATGAATATACTGAAACTGGATCTTAATTTTTTTATTTGTTTCTTGTATCTGGGTTTTAATTTGTAGTTATTTATTGCAAACACTTCATCGCGATTTCACTATTAGACATCATCAATCGTATTTAATCAAAATGTTCGAGAATGAATTAAATTAATTGATTGACAAATTGGGAAGTCAGCTTTGGAAATACTAAAATGGTGTATAAGCATTGATATTACACAAGTGTATATAATTTTAAACCTCTAGAACATGAACAAATAAAAAATGATTCAAAATTTTCATTTTTAGAAGCATGGAACAAATCAAGTTAAATAAGTAGTAAGTTGAAAAAAATGTACTTGAAAATATCTCCTTTGTTATAAACCGCAGTTTCTTGAGGGCCATCTGGCGTCTTTCGAAAGATTAAGTCTACAGAAGAAGTCTGACAAAGTCAGTTGGGTGTAGTTTAAAATTTTTAACTTGTGTAATTTCTAAGTCCCTTGATTGGACAATTTTTCGTAGCCGTTCGTATTTCTTAGGAATTGCTCTCTTTTTTTTCCTACTGCCTTTCTGAAACGAGTTTAGATGAAAGAGAAAAAGCTTACAGTTCATTGAAGCAACTTGGATACTGAAGATTCGAAGATACTGTGTTTCTGATTCAGCAAAATATTCTTCGATAATTACAAGCTTTTCGAGTAATCTAACTGAATTTTTTTCTTATTTTCACATGCACACAGGGGTTTCCTTTTCGTTTTTTACTTAAAAAAAGAAAAGAAAAAACCTATCCCCGATCGATAACCCATTCATTTCAAGAGCTTCAAAGGAATTTTTATACATCTAGTTAAGTACCATAGAAAATGCGTCCCAAGACTCTTTTAAAATCTCAATAAGAAGAAATGATATTAGTGTCAGAAAATTCGTACTTTGAAACGAAGATTAAAATCTTAGAAGTTCTGCTTCTTTCTATTTCCGAGGGTGAAAGTCATTTTTTTTTAAATTTTTATTTCCGAAGAAAGGGAACCTGCTTGAAAAATGCTTAGAGAAGGTAAAGGGTGAAGCTTATTTACAATATTTTATTAAAAAATGGAATAACTTCATTGTTATCCAATTGATATTTAATTTCATAATTATATTATTTCTTTGACCGAATTTTTTTCTCACATCACGTCTCCTCTAAGTTCAAAATTTTCACCTCTAAGTAATAAATGATTCAATTTTTTAAATTAATCAAATTTATGATTAATTTTTGTTGTCATTTGTGTTATAATGATATTTGAAGAGTGGGTGCCGGTTCTGGCATCGTCATCGTCGTTTGATTCAGACTAAAATCGGAAGTAAAATTCTTTTCAATTTTTGTGCATAATTCAATTAAAGAATGTGACTAATTTCATAAAAATCCAGCTTATTGAATAAATAAGTAACTTCATAATATGATATATTTTTCTAATAGTTTAAAAAATTTACAGTCAGATATAATTAAATTTCTTAAAAATAGTGCATCAAAATATTTTTCATTGTGTTTGAAATGTTTTTTTAAATATATCTCAATTTATTTAGCTATTGAATTACCACTTGTATGCATGCATGAATTTTTTATATAATATGCGATGAACAACGACTTGGACTTAATTTATGAATTGATAAGACCTAGTAGCAATATTGGCCGACAGATACCGAAGCTGCCATTATGGTCTTCATAACACCTAGTATCCTACTATGTGTATCATTGGGTTGTTCGGAAAGTCATTTCGTTTTTTTTTGTCAAAATGAAAAGAAATTTTCGTTTAATGAATAAATTATTTATTAAATTATAAAATTGCCATTCTGGTCTAATACCTTTTGCCATATTTTTGGTAGTAACATGATTACACGCTCATAAAAGTTTTGGTCTTTGCTGTAAAAAAAACTGATCGAGGGGTTTTTTGGCCTCCTCATTTGAAGGAAAAATTTTGCAAATCAGTTCTGGTACTGATGTACTGTTAACACATCTTCTCCACACATATTGGCTAATTTATTTCTGGCTTGACAGCATTTTTACCTTTTATATAGCAAAAAAGAAAAAAATGACGAAAATGCTGTTTATTGCTCTCCATATTTAAAAGGGCACCATCCAAAAACTACTGCGAAGAATCAGCTGCACTTTTTCACACTCAAGCCTTGCTATATCAGCTCTTAAAACATAAAATGATTTTGCGGTTTAAGTATGAAATTTGGTGCGAAAAATACAATTAAATCCTCTGTCGGGAAAAAACGAAATTACTTTCTGAACAACCTAATATATATCGGGAAGCAAGCGTACTTGCCTTCAATGAAAATTTGATGAACTCTGTGATGTCTTAGGCTTTGTCCTCTTAATGTGATCTTGAATCAAACTAATAATTCAATACTCCTCAACACTCGCGTCAATTCAAAACAAGACATTATCTGAACCTGAAATACATTCAATATAAACGCATGAATATATGTGATATTTTATATCTGAATTTTCAGTAAAAATCAAAAAATGGAAGGTTTCACGTTCGAGACCCATTTCCACCGAAGAACCGTTGTGTAAGTGGACTTGCCGCACGTTAAATCTGTTGGGGTCAAACATTCCCCCGCTGCTCTGGTGTGGAAGTTTGGAGACGGAGCGCCAACTCAGGTTGCATGCTTATCATCTAAATGCAGTTCAAAATTACGATGTAAGTGCCAAAAATAGCCTTAGCGATGCTTTGGAACGGAATGTTCATACAACTAAACTAAACTAAACTTTATAACTTAAAAAAATAGCAGTTGCAATATACCGAACTGATTAGTCCCCCCCCCCCTTTATTGATGTTATGTGGATAAGTATCGAATAAATTTCCTGCATTCAATCATTTGCATTCATATTGATTATAAATAGCATTTTTTGCTAACTTATTATAAATTGATCATCTTTCTTCTCCATTTGATAAACTGATTTGGCACATATCAATTCTAACCCATGATCTAGATTCGGAACATTGTTTTAGCGATACTTATGAGAACACTAAGAAAGTGTGTTATTAACCCCCTGATCGATAACAATGAATGCTAAAATGTATTATGTGAACTGGCATTGAAAGGATGTTCCTGTTAAAGGCTTAATAAGTGCTCATTTCTTATGCCTAGAATCTTTTTCTTCCGGAAATGTTTGAATTTTTTGGCGATCCATTCTCCAAAAATCTGTCGTTTATGAGGCATTTTACGAACCTGATATTCCTTATGATTAACTTCAAAGTTTTGGTGACATAATATTATGATCCTTTTCTGAAAATATAAAATATCTTGAAGGCGTTAGAGATTACCTTTAAGCTGTTGAAACGTAATTTGATCGTAAAAGTGACATAACATTTTACGACACATTCTGATTTCAGCAAGACTTCTATCTTGATATATCTTTGTATTAAGATGTCATTCCCGCTTATTTGAAGTTAACTATTTATTTTGCCATCAACTTTTCGCTATATAATAAATACCTTGATATTTTAACGTCGGCGGAATGCTAATGCTTTAATGGATAACTCTCAATTTTATTTGATTTTCGAAAATGACACGTATTTTAAATTTCTTGAGTTATATAAATAATTTCAGAAGTTTATCATAAGTATATAAAAGGACAACACTTAATCAAAGTTCTATTTCATTAAATAGTTTAAGTATTTTTGAAACCTTTTTTGATAGCATATATTCTTGTTATTAATATTTTTTTAAAAAAATGTAATAAGATTATTAATTTTTTCCTTTGTGACAGATGTTAATTATTCTTTCATCCACTGTTTGCAAGAGTTATACTGCAATTTCGTTCAGAATTCCACCTTAGGGAACTCATCTATGCGTTATTTAATATTGATTGATTGGCTTTTCTTTCCTTTACATCATAATGTGCTAGACAGATCAATTTAACTTGAGTATTAATCTTTTCATTGAAACAGGTGTTAATTACTATTTAATGATTTATATACGTGCGCTATACTGCAGTTTTCTTCAGAATCTCATTCCAAACAACTGATCTATCCTTTTTTTCATAGCTCTGAAGACAGATTGACTTTATTATTCATAAAACCACAACATGCTTGGAAATTGCATTTAATTAGATTATTATTAAATTATCTTTCCTTATGATAGGTCTTAATTACTGTTTCATCCTCTGTATGCTATACTGCTATTTTGTTCAGAATCTCACCCTAAGAATCTCATCTATCCATTATTTCATAATTCTGTAGATAAACGGACTTTTTTTTTTTCCATTTCATAAAATGAAAGAACTTGAGACTATTAAATTTATTAATAATCGAGAAAGATGGGAATAGGAAACTCTAAAACTTTTTAATGAAACTGAAGTTTGAATTTATTTTCGCTGTCAGAAGATAAAAATAGGCAACTTCAAGTGCAGGGGGAACGACTACGAAAAGTTTATCACTAATGATAAAAGCGATGAACATGTACAACGGCAATTGAAAGGAAAAATAACTCTTTAACCTTCCAGCGGGCGCGCGTATGTGAGAGATACGCTAGAGATGAATTTCGTTTCATAACTTTATATGTGGTGGCACTGGGAACGCCTTTTCTTGGCTATTTGTCCCCCTCCTTTGGACCTATTTTCAGTTGTCATAAGTTTGTGGCGTTAATAGATCTCTGCCGATCAGATATTTGTATTTTACAGATACGTGAGACCATTCATGTAAGTTTTTGTTGCATCTGATTTTGTATGATTTTACGAATAAATCCGCATTGTTTTAGACTGGCGACAGCTGGTAAATCCACTTACGAAGGAAAATGTTGAAAAAAAGCCCCGCATCTCTATAAAGTGAGCTAAAATTAAAGGTACTAAAGAGAATAACCGAATTAGGTATTGAAGAATTGGAAGATGCGACGTCAGGGAAAAAACCCTGCCAAAAAGAATATCAGACTAGAATCACGAGTTCAGTTGTGAGATTTGACAGAAATTTATATGTTTAGAGTACACTAAACACATTTGCTCAAATTGCTATGCTGCAATGAAACTATTTTCTTCTTTCTCATATCTAAATTTCAATTATTTTATCCTTTTTATACATAAATTGTGTATTTTTGCACTTCTATATTTTATATGCAAATCGTTCAGTCAAAATATCGACAATTTTATTTATATTATTTTTAAATCAATTCAATTGTCATTTTATATTGTTATTTAAATCTATGTTTATATTATTTCTGCTTCTTTTTAAGTAAAATTTTTTTTAAATATTTGTAGTTATTAATCCTAAGCTATTTACAATATAATTTTAATAGTTACGCTTTTGAAAATTTACAATTTACTATAGCGTATGTGGAAATGCGCGCGACCTTTCATGTTGGCATGACTGCCGGGCCAGCTGGAAGGTTAAAGAAAATAGAAATAAATTACAAATGCAGTCAAAAGTATCGACAAGTTAATTGTATTGATGATAAATAAAGGTAAGAACAGGTAATACCAAATGCAGTTGAGAGATTTAAAATTCAACCCAAATTAGAGAATATAAAGAATAGGCAAGAAGATCAGTCTAAATGAACGATTAACGGTGCATTACAATTACATTGGGGTTATGGTTATTATTTATAGGCATTATTCTGTTTATTCACCAGTATCCTTTTTTTAAATGAATATTTTGAAAACTAAATAATCTGTAATGCAATTTTTGAAAGAATTTCATATTAATTCTTTAAAACAAACTATATTTTTAAACCATGGAATGTTAATAGAAAATAATATTGCAATTCTAAATCCAGACCAAGAAAAATAAACACAGTGTGAAGCAATTTTTTGTTCTAAATATGCTTTAGAAGCAGGACTGTTTGTTTCTAATTACTTAAATGTCATAATTTTCCACTTCAAATGAATCATATGACTAAAAAGGACAAAGTTTTGGAACGATAAAGAATATAGGATAATTTTCAGTATTTGTACTAACATGAATATTCATGAAAATCAACATATTTCATGATAATCATTTGTTGCAAATTACTTAATTTTCAATATTTAAAGTAGTTTACAGCTCATGTGAATAAAAATTACAAAATTTTGGACTTCAATGAATACGAATTGAAGTTCAATATTACTACTATCTTGTTCATGGAATTTAACTTATTTAATTTGTCTAGGTATTTTAGTTATTGACTTATTTTATTCAAAAAGAATGTGCATAAAATTGAACATATTTCATGCTAGCCATTTGTTACAAATCACATGAATTTCAGTACTTTCCCAAATAGTTTGTAATGCATATGAAAAAATTACAAAATTTTGGACTCCAATGAATACGAATTGTTCAATATTAGCATAGCCATGTTCATGGAATTTAACTATTTCGAATTACTTAGGTATTTTAACTTTTAAATTATTTAATTCAGAAACAACGGTCATGTAATCTACATATTTTAGTACATAATCCACATATTTAATCACATAATCTTGTGCTTTAATTATTATGAATCGAAGTTCAGTATTGTCACTATCATGTTTAGAGAATTAAACTGTTGTGAATCACTTAGATATTTTAGTTTTTGGCTTATTTAAAGCAGAAAGAATGTTCATGAAATTCAACATACTTCATGACAGCTATTTGATGTAAATTACTTAAATTTCAATATTTCTAAATTAGATTATAACTCATGAGAATTAAAAATCATAAAATATTGGACTCCAGCGAACACGAATTTGAGTTTAGTTTTAACATTATCATATTCATGGAATATATTAACTATTTTGAATTATTTAGATATTTTATATTTTTGAGTTACTTAATTCAGAAAAATTTATTTTTTTAGCCGATTGACTAATAAAAGAAAAGCAAATAATTTCAACTCAAATTACAGGTGACTTTCATCCAGATTTATTAAAAATTATTGCACGTTTTGCAATCTGCCAGCTATATGCTATAATTGTTTTTATAATCTCTAATGTTACTCTTTAACAATTTAGCATTTATGAAAGCCTTTTAACAACAATTAACAGCTTTTCAGCGTTTTCACAATGCCTTTAAATTGTCACCATCAGCTCTAAATTATTTAAATATCAATATTTTTCAATTCCCACCTTAATTAGTATCGGGCTTGAGTAAAAACAACGAGGTTATGAAACCGTAACGAATATAGAATACCACAATTCCAGCGCTGCCATGAATTTTTCATGAAATTCAACAGATTTTTTCCTGACGAGATTGTCTTTCTAATAGAGCAATGCAGTCATACGGAGAATTCGCCGCGAGGTTTTTTTATTGCATTTGAAACTTCGCATAATTTCGGAGGAATTCGGGAATTCTCGGAACGGCGAAGGAAGAGTGGAAGGCGTAAGTCATTGTTACCATAGAGAATACCTTTCTCAATCATGATATCGAAATTTCTTTCAAGCTCTTGAATTCTGAAAGAAATGAAGTGTCGAATTGCCTGAGGAAGCGAAATGTCTCGCTACATTCTGATCACGTCATTTTGACCTATTTAAATATGAGCCGTTATTTTCAGAAGTTCCGGTGGAAGTTTAACATTTCCAAGAACTAGAATGGAAATATCTACGCTCTATGAATACATTTACACGTAGATACTCTACCCACTTTTTGCTTTTTCTATTACTCACTGTCATTTTTTTATCTTGAATTCGTGTGAGCTATCTGAGAAATGAATTTTTGTTACTAAAGCTTGCAGCTTTAGTTTTGATATAACTGCGACGCAATTATTTGACACAACTCTGCATATAATAATATAGCATTTATATAAGCATATGTAACTTATTATAGTTAACCTCACCAAAGGATACTTAAATAATTGGGATGATGAACTTCCACCTAGGTTGGCTCTCTCGTTTTTGGCTAGTATAATTATTTGGTGTTTATGTCTGTGTCCATCGCTTACAAAGAGTCGTATGTCCGTAAAAGAGGTCGGGACATGAACTGCCAATAATAAAAGAAATTTTGCGTTGAAACAATGATCGAAGTTGTTTATTGCGCCGACTTTATCATTCATTTCACCCCAGGTGCTTTGGTGGGGCGAGGGAAATACTTTATGGTTTCCATTGTAGTTATTTTTCATGGATCACATAATTTTAAATCACGATCAAGCGACGAGCACAACCCTCACTATTTTTATTGCTACATTAAAGAGAAAATATTCAGAATTAGTTAAATAAATCACTTAGATTATTATATCTTTTCGTAAAAAGACGCTAGAAATATTTTCGGATATATCTTCCTATTTTAAGCCACGTTCAGAGAACGAAAATGACACCAGAACGGACATATTCTCCCAAATCATTTACATCATTCGGTTTGACCTTTGATGGAAGATTTAACCTATACCAGGCTCACTTGTTCTGCAAGATCTTTGGTCTTTTGTAGAATCCCGTTATGAAATTAATAATTAGTGCAATACTTTTCTAAGTTAATTATGTGGAGATTGCACATTCTCCTATTAGCTTAGCGAGATCAACATTTCAAATATAACAGAAATATGTTATTTCGCGACGGATTTTGATATGTATTGATAAAATCATGAAGCCAATAACTGAGGCTCTCCAGGTTTCCACATCACTCCAGCAAGAGAATAAAAGTTCTCCCTTAAATGGAATCGAAGATTTAGAAAAGGAGCTACCTGCTTAGGTGTAAAGTAAGTTGTTGATTAGGTTTCAAAATTATAAGAGACACCTCTCTATATTATTTAGTTGTTTTGATAAGGGATGCAAATCTAGTAAATTGATGAAATAAAAAATAAATTGCATGAGCTCTTTTTTAATATGAAACGAAGAGAAAAGATAAAATCCTGGGGATTATTCAAAACTCTTTTTAAATTACTATTGTTTTGAACTATTTATTCAAAATTGTCATTCGTGCGTATTTCGTGATATGTATTTGCAATTTCGTTATCATCACTTTCAAAATATTCCAGTTATGGACATTCTCAAATAAGTAAATAATTCCGCAAAAAATTTTTGAGAAAAAGGAAGAACGCCTTAAGTCATTTGTTTAATTCCTGGATGCACATGATTCACTCAATGGGGTGACGAGGGTAAGAGACATTGTACGTATTTCTTCATTTTGAACAGTGCCGCTGTGGCCTGGTAGTAAGGTCTCGGTTTCGGTACTGGAGGCTTTCAGGTTATAAACCCGATTCCACTGAAGGCCCGTCATGTAAGCTGGTCTGGTCATGACCCCCGACAATACAAGGTCATAACACTTACGTCACAGGAAGTCGTGACGTTGTCACGAGCTGTTACAAAAGTGGGTATCAATTCGGGGGCCGAGTGAAGAATTTCACCCTCTTCAAGTTTATTAATAAGACACGAACTCTTCCCTTCCCACGCCATTTTTTAGCCAGTGGTTCTTCTGAGTTTGAGAAAACAGGGAAAGCTTTTTCTGGTTAGCAAGAAAAGTCATTTGGATTCAATAAAAATCAGGAATGGAAACACCTATGATCTGTTGTGTTCCAAACTGTAATGGAAATTACAGGAATGACGGCAAGAGTAAATGTTTTTGACTTTCCTAAAAATGAAGAGCTTAAAAAGAAATGGTCAAGTGCCGTACATCGTGAAGGATTTTATCCGTCTCCGCTTAGTAGGATAAGCTCATTTAATTGTTTTAAAGTAATGTCAAATGTTTCTAAATGAAAAATCCTTTATTCTTACTTTAGAAATTTATCAGCTCAGTAATATCCACCATTCGTGATTTTAATCAAGTACATTATAAAAGAATATTTCATAAAATGCTGTAATGTAGGAATTTATTACTGTCAATAATAATTATAATGTTTTCCATAATTATGTTTGCGTGCTTTGTTTATTATTACATCGATAATTGCGTGTTCATAGTTAAATTTTATTATACAACATAATGATAAATACCCGAGAGTAAATAAAGTAAAAATTCCCGTACTTATTATTATATATTGTTTTATGTTAAAATTAAGTATTAAAGGAAGTCGATAATAAGAACAATTTCCATTACTGAAGGTTTGTGAATTACATTTTAAAACAAATGATATTGAAACAGAAACTAATATGTAAACTAGTAAGATAACATAACGATAAATGTCCAAGAGTAAACAAAATAAAAATTCTCCAAACTTGTATATTATTTTATGTTGTATATTTGTTACTGTATTTAAATTAAAGATTAAAGCAAGTCAATATTTTCGAATAATTTCCTTTACTGCAGGTCTATGAATTACATTTTAAAACAAATGATATTGAATGAGAAACTAGTCTATTTGATTCGAAGTCAGGAAAATTATTAAGTGCCACTCTTAAATAGCCGAGACTAATCTCTGGAGTAATTCCATCTCAGATACCAAATAGTGCCTTTTACATGTTATCTCCAACTTTTCATAGGGAAAATACCGAAATAGAAAAGATCAAATTGGAGCAACAATATACAGAGAAAGTTCTCCAGGAAAGCATAACAGAAAAAAAAATGCGATGAAAAAACAGAATTTTAAAATTTGAAGAACTAAAGCAGAGCATTTCGTTAGTAAATTTGAAACATTTCTCGAATATCATTCATAAAGCAAATTTTTTTTAATTTGTGAATATTGAATTAAGTTCTGGTCCAAAAGTTGCATTGTCTGCTGTAATAAAGGATTTATTAGAGGTTTCAGCTTTTGTTGGAAAAACAAGCCTGTCAAGTTTTCCAAATCTTTACTAATAAAAGTCAATAACATCAACAATTTAAATGAAATATTAGAGCATCTGCCAGAAAGGAAGACAAATAACTCATTGCTGAATTCGGATATTATTTCCCAGATTCATGGTTTCATGGATAATTTAATATAACCCAAGAAATTTTAACCAATGTTATAGCATTTATTAAAGAGCAATCTGCCGTGCTTATTCAACATGAAAATAGTATAAAAGGTACTCCAGTGAAATGATGATATTCTGGTCATAATTTTATTCAATGGCACCGCATGCATATAAATTTGTCAGAATGTCTGGCTGCAATTTTGCTACCTCATCCTGTGACTTTGAGAAATATATGCATACCTTTCAGTACTTGCCCTCAGTCAGAGTAGAACGAATTGCATTTCTTAAGATGCATAAAGCAGAAATTTGATATTTTTTCAAGCGTCAATAGAATAGAATAATTTTTCGTGAAATATTGCTTTTATTAATTTCTAGGAGTTGACGCACAACAAATAATCATAAAACCATTTTTCATGGAGTTATTTTGAATTTAATCAGCAAAAACATTGCAAATGTATTTTTATATTTTCACATTACAATTTAAAAATTTATGTACCATATGTGAAGAAATATGTTGAAATGTTCAAATCAAATACATACATACGTGGTCGATATAATTTTTTGTGAACGAAGAACTATGGCGGATGCATTTTAGGAGATAAACCAGAAAATGTTTATAGATTGGTAATTTGGTCTGAAGTCAATGCGCGATTGAATAATTAAATGAAAAGCTCTTCTAAAAGTAAATAAAACTTAATAAATTTAGTAAAGAAGTAATGGTAAAATATATAATTAAATAAGAAAGTTCTAATATTCAAAGATTTATTTGATATTTTTTGAATTGTTAATAGAATCTAATACTGTTTCGGGAAATATTGCTTTCTAAAAGTTGACACACAGCAAATAATCATAAAATCATTTTTGTATGGAATTGTATTGAATTTCATCAAAATTTTTTGTTCACTTGTTTTTTTGCAAAATAATTAGTTTTAAATCTAGGGGAGATACATCTACTGGGAAACCTGCCCTGCACATAATGCAAGAAATGTAATGCATGCCAAGCGCCTTACCTCATTGGTGATGTGGAAAGCAACTGCATTTTAATTACTAATGGATTCTTCAATATATGTGTATTAAATTGCATTATATGGATGTATATGAAACGATATTAACAAGTAAAAAGTAATTTCACTTGACTATCTAGCTCGCAGAGATATAATGTAAAGGGAATGAAGTGGCACCGCTCGTTGTGACGTCACGGAACACCGCAGAGGCCTTGTTATCGGGGGTCGTGGTCTGGTGCATGCTAAATCTGTCCAGGTCAACCGGCCTCCAGCTGTTACGGTGGGAAGAAGTTGGAGGTTCCAGCTCAGATGTGATATCAGAGTATTATTTTTCTTTCAAACATCTGTTAATTCATCATTTAATTACACTTTGATTACGAGCCTAGGGCTACAGCCTTTGGTGAATTTAATTTCAAGATATAAAATGTTTATAGTAATGATTTATAAATTAAAATTATATTAAAAAATAGCTTTTTAAATTTTAATTAAGAATTATTAAAATGCCTTAATAAGGTTGTGATTTTAATAAGAGCGTGTTAATAACAATGTGTTTTTAATAAAAATATGTTAATCATGTCTTTTTAATAAAAATATGCTAATAATGCCTTTTCAATAAAAAATATGCTATTAAGAATGTCCTGTTAATAAAAATATGTTAATAGGAATGTCTTTTTAATAAAAATACGTTAATAAGAATGCGTTTTTGTTTTAAACTTTTTAGCATGACTGTTTTATTCATAAGTTTACTATGTAAAAATTGTATTTTTTCAATTTAATTAATGAAGATACCTGATTTATTGAATAATTAGTTCCTTTCAGTCGAAAAGTAGTCATTAATTTAATTTCCTGTAAGAAATTTTATAAAAAATTATCTCTTTTCGAATACAGTTAATCGGAATCTTTAATACAATAAATCTATTACATATCAATAGAAAAAAATAATTATGAACTTCCAATTTATGAACTTCCTAATCTTCAAGAGGGTTTAAGGGACTTCTCGCATTATCATTATGAATTCAATAATCTTTGATTAGAGAATCGCTCCTAGCCCAGAAGTGTAAAATTCTAGCAACTTATCTCCGATTTTATTGACCTCTGAGCAGCAATTAAGGTCAATTTTGCTAGCTTTGCTTATCTAATTTCATCGAAGCACTTAAAATGAATAATGATATAAGTCAAACTTGAGAGACATTTTGATGATTTTGGAAAAAAAGATCGATTAAATGTTATCGGGTTGATGATATTAATGTGTTAATTTCATTGTGCAATGCTGCTGGAAAAAATAGGATAATGAAGACCGAGAATTTGTAAAGAATAAACTAATTTGCTAAAGGTTTTAAATTTAAATCTTTTTTTATTAAGGACTAGTATCCTTTCTTTTCCTAATTATTACCATTAGATTATTAATGTGAATCAATTTTGTTATTTTGTTATGAATTTTTTGAAATGTGTAGATTGAAAGTTTGAGAAAATCTGAAATCTATAAAGAATAAATTAACGTTATTTCAATGTTTATTCTCTCAAAGTAATGTAAACTCAGCTTAAGAAAAAAATTATAAGCCAAGAAGATGCAGTCTCTTAATGTTAGAAAATGATTTTGAAAATTTAAAATTAGTATTAGGCGGTTTTATGGTTCACGAACAAGTCGTGGGTTTCGTCGTTTAGTTTTCTTTTTTAGTATATAATTAAAAAAGAAAATTTAATTTAATTTTTTATTAAGGATTATAAGCAATAGCATAATAATAAACAATTTTATTTTAGTTTATGAATTGAAAGAAAATAGTTATTTCTAAGTGTGTGTTGTATTTATCATTTGCTCAACATTTTTCAGTTTTATGAAGGTTTGTTACCTTAATTGGAACAAATAATGAGCATTTTTTTAAAAAAATTGCAATGAATTTGGTATAAGTAAGAGTTGGAAATCTCAGCGAAAGTAATTAATTTTATAAGCCCTGGGGCACCTCGAAATGAATATGAGATGCTTCCGGTATGGTGGTTGGATCTCGCCATCCTGATGGGTGCATAAATAGGTAGGGGACCTGATTCTCCCATCGATGACGGGACGTAATTCCTAAGAGAAGGGCTGGCCGCTGATGGAAATTAGGACTCAAACACAGTCCCAAGCCATTATTGCTGTTGCGGTGGTCCGGTCAAAGTTTTCTTTATCCGTAAGATTTCGAATGGGTTGGAGAATTAGTTATATGACTTAGAAGCTATCAAAAAAACTCAATGAATTTATACTCATTATTGCTTAGTATGTATATCTTTTAAAATGAATGGAAAATAATCAACATGCATCAAACAATTAGAAAGCAGTTTTCTTATTAAAAATCGAATGGTTTGTTAGAATTAAGCGCATTGAATAACTTAACTAAGGATTACAAAGGTATTTAAAACTGAATTTTTTGTCGATGATGCGTAAGTAAAAATGTTTGATAAAAAAATTGTGTTATTCCGGAAATTTGAATGAATAAGCTTGAATACAATAATGACGTGGAATTAAATTATAATATCAGAACAAACGGTATACCTATCCATTTTGATATGAATCGATATAATTTGTAGTGAAATAAAATATATTGTTAAATGTCACTTTCTTATGCATTATAAAAGACTTTCCAAGCTTGTTTAGAAAATAAAATTAAAATAGCTTTTGGAATAATATACCGCATTTCCTAGAGAACTTCATATTGGTGAAAAGCTTTTTATTTAATCTGAAGAATTGTTTTTCCTCCAATTGCAGTGAATTGTTATGGAATACGCTTCCGAACGATATTCATCTTATTGCGGTTTCTAGAATTAAGTGAGATATTCTATCAGCTTTATATGAGACCCTTCTAAAATCATCAATTTCATTTAACCTCCCTCAGAAGGTGTCGAAATTGTTCTGAATTCGAAATTTCATTTAATAACTCAATAGGATTTGGAGAGCTACAATATATTTAAAGCTATGAATAAAATTGATATAACAGCAGAGCAATTTTTCTTACAATGTATTTTTTTTTCATTATTCAGAAATTCAAAGGAAAAAACAAGCAAATAAAAAATACAACATCAATATCTTATCCCTTCCATTGCGTAACCGGAGATTTCTAAAAATTCAATTATTTTTTTAAGGAAACTAAGATTTCCGAAGGCCATTGTATTTACTTGTTAACATTAGAGTGCTAACTTATATCATACTGTTATAGAGTTGCATAAAAATAACTGTTTTTCATTTTTGAAAAGTATCTAAACGTTTGACCAACGTTGCATCTCAATCGTTATGCAAAAACTCCTGCAGTTGGACCCAGCAGTTTTAAGGAACAAAGGAAAACAAAGAGGCTCAAAATAAGCTCCACACAACAAAAAGTAAACAATATATCCAAACAGTAAAACGAATATCTTTCTGAATATCATTGATTAAATTTTCTATGCTCACAAATAAATTTCCCACATTTTAGAATAGCTTTGAGAATTCCATCAGGAATAACACATTTATATTGTGTACTTTAAAAGAGTTACTTTTTTTCTCTTTCAAGATCATGACTTCCAAATTTTAAAGGTTAAATGTATGGAATTGGTTAAGGAAAGAAGAACTTTTGTTCTAAAATCTGAAAATCAATTCAATATCTATTTCTGTGTTTAACATTGATCGTTTATTCTATGAAAACGAATTATACAAAAACTAGGAGAAGTTCAATAAATTATGTAATTTCGAACTAACTCTGCTAAAAATAATAAAGAGAATTTGCAGCAGCAATATAATTCATATAAGTTTCATTTCGCATGCCATTCTAATAACAAGACTTTGAAAAAATAAGAATTGACAAATTTGAACATTCCTCATATGGCCCAGCTAAAATAAAAAGAATCTGCAATGATGGTGTCCTCATATAAGTCCTTCTTCAAGCTCGGCATTCTAATAATTCAATTTTCCCAAGAACATTTCTCATAAGGCAGAAATTTGTCGATCACAGTGTTTTATTTATGCCAGTTGCGTAACTTTTGGTTTGCATGATATTGATAAATGTGTTATGAACTATCAATGGACTTACAGAATTATATAACTGGTTTATAGTAGCACATATTATATTAAACAATATTCAAATTCCATGATTATATCTGATATGTATCGATTATTCTATGAAAAAACATATGAAAACTAGAACAATTCCATTAAATCTTTTAATTACGAAAAATACTGCTTAAAATAATAAAAAAGGATTTGCAGCATTGAAATATATACAACTTTCCTTCAGAATGTTATTCTGATAACAAGACTTTAATATAATAAAAATTGACAAATTTGACCATTGCTTATATAGCCTAAGTAAAATAAAAAATGCATCTGCAGATATGTTATCCTCATTAAATCCTCCTTCAAGCTCGATATTATAATAATTCAGTTTCCTCAAGAACATTTCTCATACAGAATGAATTTGTGTGTTGCAGTGTTTTATTTGAGCCAGGTGTGCACTTTTGGTTTGCATGGTATTGATCAATGTGGTATGAATTATCAATAAATTTACTGCATTATATAACTGGTTTCTAGTAGTACATACACATATAAAATATTCGAATATTGTATAATATTGTTAAATATTGGATAATGTAATATATAATATTGTGTGATATTGAATAATATATTATCACTCAATATTTGCAACAAGTTGTGCTACTTGAGTTTGCATGCATTAAGCAATAAGTCAAAGTTTTAAACTACAAGTCAAAAGACTGAAAGTCATTCAGGTTAGAAAAATACACTTAAGCTCGTATTAATTTAATAGTAACGTCCTTTTCATTCAACATTCTTGAAAGTTGGCTAACTAATTTACATAGCTGATTTTCCGAGTATCATGATAAAAGTATTTTATTTTACTAGTGCATCAAATGTGCGCTAACTTTCATGACAAAGTTTCATGAAATACACTTTGTTGGAAAAAAAAGGAAATATTTTAAATCAAAATTGAATGGGCTGTTTTTAAAATAACGAGATACATATTCTTTATATTTGCATACAGAAAACATTGTGAACCATTATGAATATCGATGAATGTACATACACAAGAAGAGAAAACATGTTTCGCTGGAACTTGAAGTTGCGTGATTTAGTATTTTGCTGTTGCGTGATTCAGCGAACAAAGTATCAAACTTACATCACTAAAAATAAAACGCTTTTTATGCAGTATATCTGATAAGTTTGTTTTGTTTTTTACCTTTAAAGGGCCTAGCGGAAAGTCAAAAACTATTCTTGTAAACGTGTTTGCAAACTTTTAAAAATTGTCATGGGGCAGTAAATAACGCAAAGCTTTTTGAATTATGATGTTTAACTTAGTAGCTTTTCCTAATTTTTCTTATATTATCAGAATATGAGTGATTCATTTTAAACCGAGGGCGAGTTAAAAATGCGTTATAAAAATAGCTAAAAATTTTTAATTTTGAGTAAGATGTGAGATAGTGCGATTGAAGAATTAAAAAAACTTTATCGTATTTTTTCGTTTCTTATTGCATGTAGTCATGATAACCGTAATATCGTGGAATCGATTCCAAAAGTGGAAATCCCGTATTTCCTTCATTTTTCATGGTCAAATGAACCGTTAGAATTGAGATTTGTACGTATTATTTTTTATTCCATTTTTTCG
This sequence comes from Argiope trifasciata, assembly GCA_026543055.1. Lineage (NCBI taxonomy): Eukaryota > Metazoa > Arthropoda > Arachnida > Araneae > Araneidae > Argiope > Argiope trifasciata. Next base: position 1,991,813 of record JAPMOQ010009429.1, read on the forward strand.
TAACTTGGATGTATTATATTTAAATGCTTTTCTAGTTTTACTTATTTGTATTCTTTAAATTTTCATTTATCTACTCTTTATTCTAATGTTTCACTCCCAAATTAACAAGATATGTCTACCTGTAGTCGCTGTGACTTGATTGACTGCCATCAAACAATCAAAATGTCGATTACATAGATTTTCTCACAGTTAAGTGTAATAACATCCATGTATTTAAAAATTTACGACACTTAAGAAATGAAATAATCTAAAAATTTTCTTAGTTTTAAAAATATTTTGTTCCCTTAATTATTTTTCTCGATAAAAGCAAAACTAAATGTAGATTGTGAACTTGTGAGAAATGATAATTGAAATTATTAGGACATATTGATACACAAAAGTAAATCTATCCTTAATATCAATATATCAATCTATCGATCTATAAATATATCAATCAATCAATCTATAAATATATCAATCAATCAATCTAGCATGTCATAATATGATAGATGGCCATTTAATATAAGCCATAAATCAGCATGGAGATTTTAAGGACATTCTTCAGTAATTTTTATTTTGGAAAAAAAATTCGTAATTTAATTTTGTTTAGTATTTAAATGATTTATTGAAACAATGTAACATTTCTTTAGATCTGAGGCTATTTCTGAATAATTTAAGAAATGAAATATTGTGAATCATAATTCTATTCTCAATATATCAATTAGAAAACTTGTCATTTTCTTTCTTTAATTTACATATTTTTGAAGTAATCCTTCACTATTTAATTTTTTGAAATAATTTGTTACCCTTTCGCTTTAAGTTATACAGAAAAAGCAATTCAATTATTAAATTTTATAACAAATTATATTAGTAAACAAATTATTTCGCTGCAAAATTATTTGGATTTAATTACAGTCTTTGCATACAAAAACAGTTACAACATAATGCTAAATATTTTATAGCGAAAAAAGTAATGTACCTAACGAGATTGAAGAAATAAATCCCATAAATTAACTAAAGATTTGAACGATATGTGACCTTGAAATATAAAATTAATATTTTGCAGTTTAGTTTCAATAAATTGCAAAAGATATCAGCGCCTTAATGACTCTTAGACGAAACATTTTAAATTAATTGTATTGTATATGATATTATATCCTTCATTCACAAATTTGTTTATACCGGGGCTCTTCTAGTAATCGTGAATTAATTTAAATCTCAAATTCATAATTTGGAGAATTGATTCATTGTTTTCTTAAATTGATGATTGAACGAAATATATAATAAATAAACGAAAAGGATAAAACATTGATAAGTTGAAACGAAAGTTAAAAAAAATAATTTAATTGTCATTTCTTGGATTTCTCAGCAAATATAACACTCAGTGCTGTAAATGAGAGTACTAATTACCATTTGGAGAAAAGGGGAAATCAATAACTTAGAGTACGAAATTAAGATTTAAAAACATGAGTAGTATTTGTGTTGAATTAATTTATATATTTAAAATCTGTATAAAAATTAATTTCAAAATGAAATTTCAAGAACTGAAACAGTTATTGAAAACTGCATAAATATGATTTACTTTGAAAACTATTCGAATAAGGTGCATAGTAAATTTTGTTGCATATAGGCGAAATTTAATTTCACAATTTATAATTTTATTTTAATGCTAAATATTGTATAAAGTATTTAGATTAGTTTGATTGAAAATTTTTATTTTCTATGTACCGTTTTTAGCAGTTATATGAGGATTAGTCATTTTTATAGTGACTTTCTGCTTGATTACAGCATCTTGTAAGCAGACTTTTAACCGAGAGAAACAGGTATTTGAACCTCTGAAATTTAGACTTTACTCTTACACATATTGTTTAAGAAAATAAAAACAGAAAAAAGAAATTTAAAATTTAGCTTGTATCTTAACTCTTCTCTGTCAATATATAATTAAATGTGTATCTTATAAGTACCAGTTCTCTTACTTTTCAAAGGGCCGCGGTGGCCCGGTGGTAAAGTCTCGGCTTCGGAACCGGAGGGTTTCAGGTTCGAGACTCGATTCCACCGAAGATCCGTCGTGTGAGGGGGTCTCTTGCACGTTAAATCTGTCAGGCCAAAGTCCTCCAGCTGGTGTGGTGTGGTGTGGTGTGGAGAGGGGGGTGCCACTTCAGTTGTCGTCCTCGTCATCTGACCGTGGTTCAAAATTACGAGGTCCGTCCCAAAATAGCCCTCGTGTTGCTTTAAACGGGACGTTAACATAACTGAACTGAACTGAACTCTTACTTTTCAAAACAAAACAGTCCATTTTGCACAATATATTTATATAAGACCTTTAATAAACAAAGAATGGCATTTACAAAATTTATCCTTTACATTCATGTGATATTTAAAATCAACATTTATAACATATCTTTGATGGTTAATTATATGCTTTAACTCTGTTCGTCAGAATACGGATTAGAAAAACCATGCCACATCTTTAAACTAAACTATAACTATATATATATCTTAAAACAGTTTTAATTTGGCCTGTTTCATATTAGTAAACATTGAATTTTATAGTGGCTTTTGATTCATTTCCTGATGTACTAGAGATTTTATATGTGCACTTCGCGATTGCGATATATGATTTTAAAAATTTCAGAACTAAATTATCAGTTAACAGTCAAATTTAATTAAATTTTAAATTTCGTGCCAGAGGTGTCATCTTGATTTGAGTTTTAGAACAGACGCAAAAACTTTTTTAATATTGAATGGGAAATTTAAAATGAAGAATAGAAAAAAACCAAAGAAAATTTTCTGCTCATTAATATAATAATTATTTTTTTTAAATATAGTTATGTTTTCAATACAGTTATTAACGTATCTCTTTTTTGGGAAGGAAACATAGAAATCCACCAATCGAATCTAATGCTGAAGCTAAAATGTTCTCATAGTGCTAATAAACTGAAGTTTTGAGAAAAGGTATTATCCTCATCGTTTAATTATAATCCAAAATGGCTAGATTGTTTAAAAATAAACCACTTTCTGTATGTGATGCACATCTAATTATGATAAAGAACACTGTTTAAAAATGAACTCCAATAACTTCAGTACGGGATGCTAAGCTAATTCAGTTTTAAAATGGCGATATCTGTTTAAAAATATTCAAATAAGATAAAAGAAATGTACATTAGAAACTCAGAAAATAGCTTATTCTAAATTTTAAGAAAACTTGTACTTGAAAATGATTTTTCAAATTAGTCTTAGGATAAATTTCGAATTGAGAAATAAATGAAATCAAACTATGAATTGCTTTTAGTTATATTTATTGATTTTTAGCAATATCATGCTTTTATGATATTCTGAAAGTAAATAAGCCAAAGAAAGAGTCTGAAAACTTTGTAAATTAAATTTTGTGAAAATTTGTGATCAGAAATAACTTGTTTCAATTTTTAACCTTAATAGCATTAGGAAAAGTAAGATATTTTAATTTAATAAGAGTGAAGATATGAATTTTTTATTTGACAACTTTATATTTTTTTGAATTTTCAACTAGAAAAATGTTGTTACCATTATTATTGTGAATAAGCATAAATATTATAAAATTGTGAGCATTTTAACTCTAATTAATACAAATCGGTTCAGTTCTATTCAAGTTATTATTTTAAAAAAATTCTAAGGGATAAATTTTAAAGGGAACTGAATAATTTGTAATAATTTGCTATAAAAGCAAACTAATATTAAGGAGGATTTGAGTTTGCTATATAAATGAAACCGTTGACTTAGACTCAATACTCGTATAATATGACGGACAATTGTATAATACTAAACCTCTGACGGCGAAATTCTATAAAATCCCTATTTACATGTGATGTTTGCAAATAAGTTCACATATTTTTCAAAGAAAGTAAACTGATACATGTTACACCATAACACTATGTTATAATAAAAATCTGTAATCTTAAAAATAAAACTGAGTGAAACGCTTGAAGCAACAGAAGATGGATTGATTGCAAAGCCGCAGAAATAGTTTGATACACAACTGGAGGGTTATAATTAAAACAAAATTATCTAATTACTTCGAAATGAGTATAAAAAATATGCATAGTGAGAAAAATGACACAAATCCACTAAGATTTGACTTTTTACATTAAGAATCGATGCAAATGTTTGAACAAAAAACATTACTTTTAACATCCTTGTCTAATTATTACTTATTCAGATCTCTTCAAATATCTTAAATGCTTATTGTACAATTTTATTTTCACAGATTAGATTTTGTGTTTTGCAGCTTCAGTAGAAATAACTAAATTATGAACATGGATGAACATATAATTTTGTCTGATGTTAGTTATTGCTAAAAAGCCAATAGAATTCTAACAAATTATTTTACATACAATTCTTACTTGCTGTTATATAGACCCTCTGGTGCTCATAATTTTCCCTTATAAAGGGTTTTCTAAAATTTCATCCAAATCTCCCATGAAAACATATAATTTGATTTGGCTTTAATTTTTCAATAAAATTGGAACGTTTCCCTACTTTAATATTCAACCTTATCATACGTTAGAAAATAGTATTTTTGTATAATTGTAACCTTGTAACTACATTCCTTAACATATTGAAGAATTATTTGGTAAAAACGCATGTAATTTATTATTCTTATCTTTATGATTCATTCCACTGAATGGGGGAGACGTCCAAAATGTGGATGAGAAGCTTCTGGTATCTTGGTTGGTTCTCGCCACACTTATGAGTAGAGAAAAAGTGGGTCAGGACGATAGGAATGAAAGCACGTACTTTCCACGGGAAAGGTTATACCGTGGCTTGTGATGACCCTTAGGACTAACTCACAGTTTTCGCTAGTGTCGAGTGGGTTCTCAGGCTCGGATGAAGAATATTTCTTGGCGCACTGTATTTTGTTACATTAAAAAATGCTTTTTTAAAATAATAAAAATAAATAATAAAATAAATGCTAATAATAAAAATAAATGCTACATTAAAAAAGTTCTACTTTTTTCTTTCTTTTCTCATTTTAACTTGACTCTTTCATATTTGCTTCTCTGTTATTTATGCCTTTATTCGGAATAATTAAATAATTATCTTCAATTTATTCGCCACATTTTTGACAAGACGAAGAAAAGTTTACAACATAGTGATTTTAATTATAAAATGATAATTTAATGTACTAATGTAAATCAATGCAAATGTTTAAATTCACTTTTCTATATTCTTTACCATTATCTATAGATATTTGCATAATTTTGGATGAAGAATGAAAAGTTGTGACTTATAGAGTTACATGCTTTGTTAGCTTTTTTTTTATTTTCATGAACTTATTTCACATTTTCTATTTTCTTTATTTACAGAAAATCTTTCATTTTTTCAGGCAACAGACAATTTCTGACAAAAATAATTTTGTAAGACATCAGTAAGCCAAAATTATTTTGATTTTGTACGCATAACAAGGAAATTGATTCCGATGATCTAACAGACTCAAATAAAATTTTATAGTTTTGACGATTAGTGAGTTAATTTATGTATTATTCTTGACCAAGTGAGCAAAATAATTGACAATGATTTATAATTTTGATGCTAAAATCATATACCAGTATTCACAAAACTCATGCTTCACTTTTGAATTACGACTTCACATGCAAAATAAGATTGCTAACACATGTAAAATCACTCTGATATTGCATATGGCATCATACATAAAAAAGCCAATCACATATAAAAGGAGGGAAGCAGTGGCCTGGTGGTAAGGTGAACCATAGGGTTTCAGGTTCGAGACACGATTCCACCGAGGACCCGTCGTGTAAGGGGGTCTGTAGCACGTTGAATACGTCACGGCCAAACATCTTCCCTCTGATGTGGTGTGGTGTGGAGAGGGGTGCCAGTTGAAGTGTCATTCTCATCATCTGATCACTGTTCAAAATTGCGAGGTCCCTCCCAAATTAGCCCTAGTATTGCTTTACAAGGTGACCTTGATATAACTAAACTATACATACATAATATGACATATAATGTTTCGGAGCTAATCTCATATTTTTGAAACTCGGTCAGATGACGAGAACAACAAGAGAGTTAACATTTTCTAAATTTCCGCCTTAACTCAAGGAAGATGGTTCGACACTCACGATATATGATATATACCATGCCCGCATACACGAATGAGCTCCGGTGGGATCACATTTCAAATCTTTCAGTCCTGAAAGGAAGATCTTACCGCTAAGCCACCGCAGTCAAAGAAATGTATTATAAGATAGACAACCGGATGTTGGATTCCGTCGAAAATTTGACAAGCATTTGCAATTTTGGTGATACTGAATTTTATCTATTTCCCTCGGTGTATTTTGCGTTATACTGTTCATGGATGGACGGACAGACTTGTTTGCAAATGATTTCTTCCAAATTAGGAGTAGGATTTTGGTGCAAGAACAGCGTACCAAATTTAAGTGTTCTCGCCAACGAAAATCGTCTAAATATTAGTTGCAAATAAAGGGAAAGTTCTCGTTAGTATATCTGATGTAAATTTTAGCATATGTACGGTTTTTTCTTCTCTTATTTAAAATTGAGTTGTTTCTATTTTAAATCAGAGAAAAAAATTGTTTCTTAAAGTATTTGTTTCCTAATAAAATATCGGATACAGTGATGGGATAATCTTTAAGCTCTTCACGACAAATCAGTACATTTAGAAAACTGAATTCTGAATTAAATGGTATCATACATAATGTGTAATAGTAGGTTCAATAATCACAGTAAACGAATTTTTATTTTAATGAAGCAAAAATTTTAAAATATATTGAATGTCATGGTCATTGAAAAATCTAAAAATCACAAGATATTTTTCATTATAAATATACGAACTTCCAGAAATAAATAAAAATTGGTTTAGCGAATGCACTGTGTTTTAAGGATAATTTTGTAGGATTTCATATAAATGAAATAAAACGAGTTTTTTCTATTAGGTTGGTGCGTATGAAATGTCGGATTCTTAAGTGATTGTATAAAACTGCATATCTTTCTTCAAAAGCTGTTTATTCAATCAAAGTATGCTCCATTCGCTTCAATACACTTCTCCCAACGAGATTTTAAAGCGTAGATGCCTGTCTTAAAAAAATCTTGGTCTTTAGAATTAATAAACTCTGATATCGAGTTTTTTAGACTGTCTTCATTTTCATAGTGTTTGCCCCTTAAAAACAGCTCTAAATGCTTGAAAAAATGAAAATCGGTCGGAGAGATATCCGGTGAATATGGTGGATGCTGCAAAACTTCATATTCCAGTTCGTTCCAGCTTATTTCGCTCTGTCAGTGCGTGCGGTACCCACTTGTCCATCTTCTTAACCTTGCCAATCTCAGAAAGGTGTCTCAATATCGTTGTATGGTCAACTTTCATCCTGATAGCAAGTTCCCTCGTGGATACGGCTGGATCCGCTTCCACTAGAGCCTTCAGGTCATCATTCTTCACAGACGTTTTGGGTCTTCCGCGCGGCTCATTTTGCAGTGAAAAATCGCCAGTCCGAAATTTTTCGAACCAACGCTGCACTTTCCGATCGTTAACCGTATTCTCCCCAAACGCTTGGTTTATGTTGCGTGCAGCTTTTGCAGCACTATTACCAAGTTTGTACTCATATAAGAAAATGACGCGAATGTCGGCAGAATTCATATCGGCAATAAACTCAAAAGAAATAACAAAAGGGAAGACCTTCGAGAAAACCTATTTTGCTGAAATGAGTCTCTGGCAATGGACAATACGACTATGAATGAGGTTATGCCAAAGACAAAAGTATAACGAAAACAGGGAGACAAACGTCCGAATGTAAAGAGAATCCGACATTTCATACGCACCAACCTAATATTACTGAAAATTGAAAAAAAAATGCTTTGACAAAACAAAATATTGTATGTTTTTATCACAGGGATTTTTATATGTTAAATTTTTAAAATAATAGAAGAATTTAGAGGGATTCAATGTGCTACATCCTTAAATCAATAGAAAATTTCCATATGCTATATCTTTAAAAACAATAGAAGAATTTATAGGTTTTCTATATGACGTCTTTAAAACAATAGAAGAATTTAGAGATTTTTTATATGACACATCCTTTAAAACTATAGAACTTAGAAATTTTCTATACACTACGTCTTTAAAACAACAGAAGCATTTAGAATTTTTCTATATGCTACATCTTTAAAACTATGGAAAAAAAACGTATGTAAATGATACATACGTTGGATTAGTAAAATACTTTCTTTTCTTGAAACTAAAATAGTCTTATATAACTTTTGAATACATATATATTCACAATTCATTTAATTCTTTATTTTATTGGTTTAGTTTTTTTTAATAATAAGGAGAAATAACTTCAAAGTGTGGAAATGAGACAAAATTTAAAAACACGTTTTTTTAGACTCAAAAAGGTCTAAAATATAAAGATTCATCAGAATCTCGAGATCGATTTTTCTTAGGATTAAAATACTTTCTTACATCAGAAATATAAAAAGAGAAAGGAGAAACCGTCATTGTTATTGAATAACAACGGTGTTTGTCATGCCAGGTGTTCAAGACATATCAATGCCGTCAGGATTCAGTTAAATTTTTCATATTAAATATAATAATGCTAGCAAGATGAAACCCGAACTAGCAGAATTCTAAAGTAAAGAAAGGAAAAACCAAGTAATTGTTATCAAATATAGCAAGTCTTGCCAGGTGTACAAGACATATCAATGCTTATAATATTCAATTAAATTTTCTGTATTAGATATAATAATAGCCAGGAGATAAAATCCGAACTTATGAAAATAGTAAGTTCAAAGAAATGGAAATTCTTTTCGAATATTTTGGTCATTTATCTAGAATAACACTCGATAATAATTTTAAGGAAATACATTTATAAGGAAAAGAAATAGATTTTGATTACATCAAAATGAATACATAAGACTCATCTTTCAATAAGTTATATAATAATTGTTGGTCTGATATTTCTTCTAATTTTTTAAACATTAAAATAAGATTTTATTTTTATCTTTGTGGCTAAACAATTTATTTCAAAGACAGAGCTTTGCACATACCTTTTTTCTCAGAAAAATAAGCTTAAAAAATAACTGAGGTTAATTTTTTTCATTTATTACGAAAAAAATTCAGTAAAGCAGCCCTCAAAAGCGTTTAACCATTGTGAGCAAATGCTTACATAAGAGTTGCATTTTAGTCTTTAAATATTCACATTATTTCATTTGTTTATTTACTCTTTTTTATTGAGCTTTGAATGCTAACATTTCTTTACAATATTATTGGTTTGATTTTGCTGTTTAAAACAAAAGTTACTTCTTCACAAGCAAAAATTTTAAAATAGAATTCAAATTTTTAGTATGGATTCCGAAAATACTTTAAAATAGTAAATTCTAGTTGATAAATATTTAATATATAAACTCTAGTCTATAAATCTTTTCATAAGAATCAAATTCCAAATTTTTTAAATTTATTTATTTACGTAAACTAAGGTTAATTTTATATTTTTTAAGGATATCTTTAAATTGCTTAACGCTATTTGATTTTAATAAATTCAATTCGATATTTGCGTATTTATAGAAAATGTAATGGCGGATTATTTGCCTGCAGCGTTAATTTTCACCTAATATAACACTGAAAAAAAATTTCCATTATTAATTATTCAGTAGCATAGATATTTAGGTAAGCAGTTTAATTTCTTTCTTATTTTTCAAAATTATTGGTTATTTGTATCATTATTCTTTGGATTTCGTTATGAATTATAAAATATTTATTATTTTATCCAGCATTTCTGCTTGATAAAGAAGTTCTCCTTCGGGATTTCATTATTTTCAATTGGATTCTCTATTCATAATTATTTTGCATCATTAGTGTACTGCATTCACTTATTCTAACAGATAGAAATCGACATTTATGATATATGTATATGTATGACACAATATATTTGTTCGCAAATTTATTCTTTTCTTCAAGTAATAATTATATGTGGAAATTTGAAAATTTTCTTATGCACATCAGGTATACATTTTAGTTACTACAACACTTGTTATTTTTATAATAAGCTACTTATTGTAGTTGTTTTTATGGTACCATGAAAATGGGAAAATGATATTTTAATGAGGTATAAAGGCTGAAGTTATTTATATTTCGTTAAAAAATGTGAATAGCTCACAACAACAACATAATATTCCTGATAAGGCAGTATAACGACTTAAATTCTTATTTAAAACAAATATAAAAGATTTCTCTGAATTTAATCATGCTAAATAAAATTATTCTAGAAACCTGAAATTATCTTTATAATGCCTTAATACAATATGGAGAATGTATTTCTTTGAGGATTTTTAATTTTGAATTAATTGATAAGAAGGAGAGAATTTCTTAACAAAGTATTGTTTTTTTTTTTTAAAAAAATTAACAGATTAATGACAGTTGAAAAAAGTAGGGGCTATAGTTTTGAAAATTCCAACTAATCATTTCGACCCCAGGAAATATTCTATTTGCTATCGAATTGATATTTCTATAAATTAAAGCAGCTTTGATCATTGGCATAGTTTCGTATTGAGGAGACCTAGATTATTTCACGAGAAGGTTACGATTTTGTGATCAGAGGATGGGTTCGAGATACATCTAGTAAAAGGACATAGCGAATAATAAATATGGCAACAGCCAAAAAGGTCAACTTTGCGTTGTGTTGAAGACAAGAAAGTGGCTGATGGTATCAGCCCAAGTGTCACCCTCGTCATCTGATTAGATTTTAACATCTACGCGTCAGTCTATAGTATAGTTTTAAAACGGAATTTAAACGCAACTTGTGTTTTCATGCTCAGTGTAACTTCAAAATGCCATATATTTCATAATTACTGAAAAAAGTATTATTTATCGATGTCTTAAAATGACAAATAAATAAATAATCTCCAAGGGAACCATGCTGCATTCTCTTGTTCTTTTAATTTTGTTCAAAGGAAAGTGTTCTCTATTTTTTCTTGTGCTATAAACGCTGATAAATCTGCTGTATTTTCTTGTATATAATTTTTCATGCCTTTTCTATTAATATATTCGATTTGTATGTTTGTTAAATTTGGATCTGTTCTTTTTATTTAGTAATTATTCAAAATTTTTACTTTTTATGCTTTTGATATACGAAAATGTTTCTGTTCATATATCTTCTTCCATTTTGTGCAAGTTCTTTAATTTAATATTAATAAGTGGATACACATTTTATATGCATGTTTTTTTATTATAACCATTACTATTTATACGGTTTACTGTTTATTTCCTATATTATTTGTGGTTTGTACATGTGCCCGTAACTTTCCCTTAGAGACTTTCTTCCCCTTTTAATCAAATATTTACTTTTATGTACAAATCTTGTGCTATACTTGTTGATGCACAAAGGGTTACTCTCACCCTTTCTCACTCACCCTCCCCCCTCTCACACGCATATATACTCGCCATAAAATTAGCGAAAAAATTATGATTCATCTGTAATACTTTGATTTTCCTGGTATATTAATCCCCTCTTCGAAGATACAAAAGTCTTTTGAAAAAGTCTTCTAATAAAAAATCTACTATGAGGTGTGAATATTGATTCGCAGTTTTTCCTTATGGCAATGTACCCTTACTGAGGAAGTTATCATAGCGTTACATGTAAACACCTATTCGCTCCACTGAAAATGCATTTGTATTTATTATCAAGTGTAACGAGTTTGCACGGAAAAGTGAGTCCACAATTTCAGCGTTAATTCGGAACCATAATGTGGTAATAAGTACGATTCCCTTTACACTAACGTAAAAGCATTTGACTTTGAGAGTCCTATTTTATTTCCCTTGTTCCATAAAAGATTGCTTGTCATTTATACACTTAAAGAAAATATGCTCACTTTTCTTCCTTTTCTCGAATGTTTTATTAAATTTAACGAAATGTAAATCTCAGAAGCATTTATATTTTAACGATAATTATAAGCGTTTTCATTAGCATTTAAACCCTCTGATTGTCCAATTAGTGGACCGAAATTTCTTCAAAATTGTATAATTATTTGTATGCACATTTTGAGACTATGTACATTGAAGAATTAAAAAATGCACTTTTTTTCTTTCTTGAAAATATTTTTATATGGATTTTTAATATGAGAAACTAAGTTGCCTGGGAAATATATTTCAGATGCTATCACCAATTTTTTTTTCTTTTTAAAAATAAATTACAGCTCATTTCTATTTATTTCATAGTATAAAACTGTAGAGTGTATAAAATTTAAGCAGGAGGAGGAATATTCTTCATATTAATTTTGCACCACTGCCTAAAATTTTGAAAGCTTATTGAATCATGATCAGAGTCATCTATATTTGAGGCACAGTCTGAAAAATCTCCATCTCTATCAAAACTGTCGTCGAATACTGTATATAATTTATTTCCATGGTTAAAAGGGGGGAAACGGGATGTTCTTCTCAATAAAGGAAGATAAACACATGCCCGTGGAAATCGCGGGATGAGCCAATTTTATTACATTTGAGTAGTCCATGGAAATCACTGAATGATCAGCCAGAGGCTTAATTGAATTATTTGAAGAAAGCGCAGTTAAATATATAAGCGTCTTATGCATTAACTGTTTTACAAGCGTATACAATTTATCAACTTGATTCGGAGCAGGATTTTCTTCTAATTGCATAAAATAATTCTTCATTAAATATTACATTAATTAAAATATATATCCTATTTTGACGCACAATGCAAGTTCATTTCTTCATAGTTTCGCAGTTTAATTTCTCTTTTCCAACAATTAATAGATTTTTTATCAATTATGATAGCTCTTTTCCACCAAATAGGAGTGCATCATTTATTAATTTAGCTCATTTCTATAATTAAGAAAGGAAAAGTTCGAGAAAACTGCCTTTGCTACTTACAGCTTTTCATTTTACTTTTAAATAATAGGTTTGAAGGTATTTTAATAAGTTTTGAGTATTAATACAATAAAAATGCGAATTGTCATTCATTTATAATTATTTTTGTCTATTTTGAGTTCAACATATTGATTTTGCAATACAAAAATACGTCTACATTGTATGGATAAAACTTTTTCTATTATCTGAAATATTTTGTTTTCATATAAAAAACAAAGCATAAATGCAAAACATGATATTATTCAGATGTTATTTAAGGCTTTATATTTTATTTTAAATAAATTTAAATCATATTATTTTTTCCTTGTTGTGTCAGTAACAAAAGCAAAATTAGAAATTCACAAGAATTCTCTGCTAAAAGTAACTTAATCAGTGCATACAAAAATAAAGATAAAAGTTGTTTTTCCCTTAAATATTTTCTGTCGTGTTACACGCAAAGTTTCATTATTACTTAAAATGCTTTCTCTCAATCATAAACAATGCTTCTTACATCAGAAAAAAGATGTCACGTTTGTTCTTTGCTTATCACTAGTAATGAAAAAAAATAAATAGTTCAGAAGTCTTAATAATATAATCAAGAATTCAGAAAATAATTTAAACCGAAAAGAATTAAATGTTAAAATCGTACTTTCCTTGAAGAATTCCTAACTTCTGTAATTTTTCATGCGAAGTTTAATAGTTATTGGCATATTTATTTTAGTGGTAGTAAATAGTACTTAATTCTTCGTCTCAAAAATATTTCACTTACAAAATATATAGTTTCCCAGACTGCAATCGGAACACATAAGTCGTTATAGGATAAACAGAGAAAATATATTTCTTTATAAATAATTTATTGCTTTCACAAGGAAAGTGCATGCTTTGTTTGTCTATTGAAACTACTTTTATACTTTGTAGCTCGCTAACATTCAGAAGGAAAATAAAATTTAAAAACAAATCAAGTTTAAAACAAATCTTTTTTTCTAGAGATCCATTTCAGTTTTTTGTAGAGAAAGTATAAAGCTTTCTTTCATCGGAATAATTCCATCATTAAAATTCATTTGCTTAAAATTTCCATTGTTCGGATTGTCTCAGAGGTTGAGCTCAACTTCAATCGCACTCTTTGAATAATAGAATCTTACTTGACTGATTATCATTAAACGAGTAAACTTGAACGAGAATTACAGAATTGGCGAATTTTAATAGACAAGCCGGAGTCTTTAGAAAGTCTATCCGAGGAGGAAGAAGTTAAAACACCCGAAGGTCTTTTCGTTGCATATGGAAGGCATATTTGAATAGGAAATCTTCATCTATCAAATTAATAGGCAGAGTGATTAGGAAGAACACAGCTGGCTTTATTCCAAAACGAAGAGGCCAGTGTCTACGCAAATTGCGACGAATGGGGATGTAAAATAGTTGAATAATACATTGTACGAACAAAGACTTTCTTGTCTTAGTATTCTGTCTTTTCTATAGAATCGCCATTTAAATTTTACAAACAGTACCTGTTTTTGGATAGTAAGGAAGTTGAATTGTATGAATTTTTTTTAGGATGGACAAATTATTATATTTTATTACTGAGTTATGCTAGTGAAAGTATATTGAGATAATAAAATAATCTATACTAGTGTAGCAGTCTTAAAAGATATATCAATTAATGTAGTAAGATACAATATTATTATACTAATGTAAAAAAAATTAAGATATTGATAGCTACGTGAATTAATGCCAATATAAAAATATTGTAGCATTTTAGGTGATAATGTTAAATCTACCTCTTTACTATAGTAAAATACTTTGACTCATGTATCAGTTTCTGTACATAGTACAAACATAGACTTTCTTGTCCTACTCTGCCTTTTCTATAGAATCACCATTAAAGCTTTGCAAGCAGTACCTCTTTTTTACTGGTAATGAAGTTAAACTGCAGAGAAATTTTTTAGGATGTATACATTATAATATTTTATCATTGAGGTATGCTTAAGTATATTGAGGTAATAAAATAATATATACAAGCTCAGCAGTCTTGAGGGATATATCGACTGAAACATTAAGCTATAATATTATTATCCAAATGTGGAAGAATTTCAGAATATATTGATGGTAGTGTGAATTAATTGCAGTATAAAAACATTTCAGACTTTAAGCGATAAAGTTAAAACTATCTCATTGCTACAGTAAAATGCTCTTAAAGGTATATAGATGACGATATTAAATTATAATCGTAATAAACTTAAATGTTTTTAACTGGTATGCAGTAATAAGCTTAACTGTTGCCTCAATTGTTTTTTTGCTGTTATTCAACCTTCAGTTTATGAATTGATTCGATTAAGAATCCATAGAATATGTGAGGAACAATATATGTTATAAAATATGAACAATTTTTGCTTCAAATTATAATACTTTCGAATAATTTATTTTCAGCTTATAGTTTTGAAGAAAGATAAGCCGATACTTGATGCCTCGGCATGACCATTTAAATGGTTAATGCATCATTTTTATGTCGGGCAAAGTGCATTAGATATAATAAAAATATATAAATAATTCAGCAATTTTTTTGGTTAAAACAATATATATATATATCACTATTAAGATAAAATCATGAAAACTATTTTATCAATCATTTATGATAAATATTAAATTATACTGTGAAGTATAAATAAATGTAAATAATTTAATTATAATTTATGTTAAATCGATACCAACATGGAGTAATTACATCATAAAATTATATAGAATAAAATGTGAAGCAAGACTAATGTAATATTTCATAAATTAGTTCATAATATGTTATTTTGGAAGTATATTCATTAAAAACAAAGATATCGATATTTTAAGACATCCATTGCAATACAAAAAATATTCAGTTACTCATTAATTTTTAGGAGTATTTTTACTTTTGATTGTCATAACGACAGCACTAAAAGTTCGAAGAATTAAATAATTTATCTTGCTAAAATGGCAAATCAAATTATATTGAAGATACATTATTTATGCTTTATTATTATTAAGGCCAAATAATATTAATTAAATGTAAAAATTATTAACTTCTTATAGAGTTTTCTTATAAAGTAATTAAAAACAAATCTTATTACTAAGAGTTTGCAGTTGTTCCTATAAAAATTGTGAATATATTGTAAAACCTGAAAAATTCCTTATAAATGTAGGCTATTCACACTAATTTAAATCCCAAATTTGGGGCAGTTCTTTTGAAATTGTACGAGTACATGAAAAAATGAAACTGCATATAAGCAGTTTCATCAGAATTATATTTCACCTAAATCCTTGTAAAACGTACGCTTCATGTGTATTGTATTTTACAACATAAGTCAGAAACATTTCGATTAGGAAATTAATAAATGATAGAACCAAAAAAAATTCACATTTGATTAGGTGCGAGACTGACATGGACCTCTTATAATATTGAGGGAAAAAAAGGGCAAAAAAGGAATGCTGGTGACATCAAGAAAACCCTATCGGATCTTATTGGAAACCCATAATTGCATTCCTTATCACTTTGTTACACTTTCTCACGCCTACATTTACAAAAATGTTTGATTGAAGTTCATTGACCCTATCAGATATTATACAGAAACGGACATTACTTTCCAAATAACTTCCATACAAAATCCTTTTCGAGTATCATCAGAAAGGAGAATAAGGCCGTTATGTCTTTCCAGTCGATAATTTTCGACGGGTTAGAGAAAACTGTCCTTATGTGTTTCGTCAGGTACTTCAAAGATGCTGAAGTGTGAGACGGTAGCCATATGCCATTTGGCTGTCAATGAAGTGAGCTGAAGAGCTCTTGAGGGTTTGGGAAAAAGTTCTAATTAAGGATTAAACACTGGAATGAAACGAGAACGAAAGACTGTTTTCTTTTTTGAACGAAATTTCCTTTTTTTTTTACTTACATTAAAAAGAAGTTACTACTAAAGAATCTGTAATGTTACTCTGATTAATTTAAATTTATAAAAAACAAAAACTGCTGTACATAATCAGATTTTGAACGATCAAAATTGAAAAGTGAATTAAGAAATAGTGATGTTTTTTAAAATCCCGTAAAGCGTAATTTTATTTATGGCTTTATACCGAAACTAAATTAGTATTCTTTACTAAACATATTATAATTAAATATTGTTTGGAGGAATATAAATACTTGTAACAGAGTTTATGCTTGAAAGTTTTAAAGATTCAAGTTCTTTGAATGATTATAAATTCTTTTGATTATTTCCCTTCCATTTTGTTTTCGTTGAACAAATTTTTGATGCGTAATTGTGATATTACCTGGTTTAGTTTAGTTTTATCGACGTCCAGTTTTAAAGCAACCTTAGGGCTATTTTGAGATGGTCCTCGTAATTTTGATCCGCGATCAAGTGGCGAGGACGGCATCTAAATGTGCATCCCCCTCTTCACACTAGTGGGAGGAGGTTTGGCATGGACAGATTTCACAAGCGCCAGACCAATTTACACATGGTTCTTTGGAGGAATCGGTTCTCGAACTTGAAACCCTCCGGTTCCAAAGCCGGGACCTTACCAACAGGCCACTACGGCCGGTAATATTGCCTGTAGTAAACATTAAGTCATAGAAACATTACTTTTAGTTGCAGGTATTTGAAAATTATATACTTTTATTAAGCATAATCAAATTAGTGCATCTAAGCAGAATAATTTACCACCAGAGGAATTCAAATTATGGATATCGACACAGTTCAAACTTTCTGAATAAATCACGAAAAAGAATTTCGGTTTACATTTATTAATATTCTATGGTCGTATTATGGTAAAAAGAAAATGTCACAAAATTGCATCGTTTAAGGTTTTTTTTCTTCTTTAGATAAACTATGATTTTTTCCCCTAATTTGTAAAAGGCCCTATATTAGCAAAAGCAGCTAAAATGAATATCTTAAATTACTGATGTTTAACTCCTAACCATGATTTAAAATTCTCGTAAATACTGCTTTTTTTCCAGTTTTGTGTATCTCATGTCTGAATTTCTTTAAGGACAAATGGAAAAAGATGATTTATTTGGTAAACTTAAAAGAAAATCTTATATTTTAACTGTATCATGAATAATACGAGATGAGTAAAAAAAAAAAAGAATGGCCTTACAATCTTGATGCATGCCATAGAGTAAAAAGATTGTCTATCGTCGTACATATGGGATATTTTCTTTCAAAACTTGAATACATGTTTTCTAGAAGATTGCATCTTCACAGAAATTCATCAACTTTCTCCCATAGTAAGCGATTTTAAACCAAGTTCTACATCAATAATATTTTATTTTAATAATATGCTAGCCTTTGACGCTATAGAAATGGAGAGCATTAATATTTTTAGTTATAGCAGTGAGATATCATGATTGCTCTTTCCATTATTGATAGAGACATGCTAAAAGAAGTTGGCAACAGTTAACATAGGAATTTGTTGCATACCATACCATACAATTAACTGAAGTGGGAATTCAAGAATGGAATATATATCTACTTGAAATATACCAGGTAATTAAAAAAACTTACCCTGATACATGCGATAATAAATATCATACCATTCACAAGAGGAATAGAATTTTGATTCAAGGTACTTTGAGGTATACGCGCAAGAATATAGGAAAAAACAGTTAAACTTTGATGATTACGGTGACAGTGACAAAATGTTAAAATTTTCAAATAGCAACTATTTGAAATTCGTATTATTGGAATGCGTTTGCATAGCCAAATACAATAAATATCTTTACAACGGTACTTGTAGCACAAAAATTACGAGCAGTAGACTAACTAAGAAGGAAAAAGAAAAGAACCAATAATAGCAAAGAAGTAACAGAAAATAGTGTCTGGAACCGAACCGTGCTCTATGCCGAAAGGAATCTGTAAAACTTCACATTTCTGGTAGGCTCATTACAGCTATTTTCTTCTTAGTCTGTCTCGCGCTCGTGAATTTCCTACTACAAGTACCATTTAAACGCTATAAATAGTTTTTTTAGCTATGGAGAAAACATTTCAATGAAAGAAAATTGATGTCTTTTTTTTAAAAAAAGTTTGAGATTTTGTCATTGTAATCGTAACTGCTTCTCATATTACTATTTAGCGCTTACCTCTAAATGCCATAAACCAAAGTTTTATTCTGTTCCTATGAGCAGTATGATAATTATAGTCTTATATATGGGTATAGGTTTTATAAACATCCTGTGTCATATTCTAAAGTTTTTGTGAAGATCACGTGAGGAAATTCATGCTGTTAAAATTCATTCAAATAAAAAAATTAATTTTTTTTTTAAATTCGGAAGTGTCTGAATTGTGAAAGATAAATTTTGGTCTCCATATTTAGTCGAATCACGTAAAAATAAATTTATGTTAAAAATATTCTATAAATGCTTGAAGACGTTGAATAAGATTTATGGTACTCGTCGCCAATACAGAATAATTTGAAGTTATTTTTAAATCATTCTAGTTTGTACAAATATACTAATACCTAAAACACAACTACAATGAAAAGAACAATGCAAAACAATTACCATTATTTATTTATAAACAAACATGAATAATGCATTGCGATCCATTTTAATTTTACTAAAACAACCGAAAATCAATGCGAGGAATCCCATTCTGACGACAATGTTTTCACAAATGAATCTAAATTTGAGTCTTTAACTGAGGTTAGTCATTTGGTTACTCAAATGAAAACCACAAATATTAGCATTATCGAGCCTTTGTTCTTCGCATAAATATCGATAATTTAATGCACCTTTTGTCTCATTTTTCAAAGCAATGATGCAGCCTTTGATCTTGAATTATTTCCAGTTTAAATATCAAGAACAAATAAATTTTTTAAGCGGTTTCGTTGCAGATTCAGTTTTTTAATGAATGATTCGATTTTTACTAAATTAACATATATAAGTTGTCATCAGTTTCGATTTAAGTTAAATCGAATCTTACACTTCTTTTTTTCACTTGATGAAAAAAAAAAGAAATGTATAGGTTTATAAAAATAATATTTTTACTCACTATGTATAAAGTTACTTAAAATATAAATAAAATAAATCCTCTTTTAAACGTCGTCCAGATTTCAAGAGTGTTAATATAAAAGTTAAAGATATATGTGAATGATATATCAGATTTCCCCAAAACTTTATCACATACACTTTAGCAAAGATATTAACCCCTCACCACACATAAAGTTGTAGACCTTAGGCAAAGCCTCGAATCCTTTCAGGGAATTGTCGAAGAATAGTTACGAAATACTAATTTTTGACATGAAGATTCACGTGATATTTTACTGGATCTATCGCTTGATTTGTTGCGATTAATCCTTGACGTGCTGTTATCAGAAATTCGAGTATTTATTTTGGAGGGTTTTTTAGACTAATTGAAACCAAATTCTGACATAGAACAAGAGTTGTAGTCATAAGATCTCACACGAAATTTCATCAATACGTTTGATTTTTATTGCGTATACATGGATGTGAAAAAAGGCAGTAATAGACAATCAAAACCTTTACAGGTTTAGTTCAAAATTTGATCAAACACTTCATTTAAACTGCTAGCTTGCGTTTCAAATTTTGTATATTGCGTTTTACAATATTAAATTAATTATTACTTGTACAGCCGGACAGATATTTCTGAATGAATTTTATTCAATCTTTCGATGAAATATACAAATGTGGCGTTCTACCTATATACCAAATTTCATGCATCTAATTCAAAGTGTTTTGGAGTTATTGTTTTTACAGAAAGACAGACATAATACGAAAAATGAATTTTTAACACTCAGGAAGATCTGAAATGTGGAGATACGCCAAAGTCTCGAGTTTGATTTTTTGTACGATTTGACGATTGATAAGCAATAGAAAAAGAAAAAAAAGGCTTTTTCGAAAATGTAGTCAGTTAATATGAAATCCATCAATCATACAATAGTAATTAAGATTTTCACATAAAATATAAGCGTAATGATAATCAGTAAATATTTTCAAATAATTTTTTGGGAATTAGAGTTTTTAAGTTGAAAGTTTCTAGTTAAAATTCTTTTACGAACTCTTTTTAATATTATATATATATATATATATATATATATAAGCATTTTAGAAAAAAAAACCCTGTTTGAAAGCTTAGTTTAGTTATATTATTGCCCCGTTTTAAAGAAACAATAGAAATATTTTGGGAAGGGCCTTGTAATTTTGAGCCTCTTTCAGATAACGAGGACAATACCTGACCTTACATCCCCTCTGCAAACTTCCATACCACACCAGTGGGTGGACGTTTGACCCCGATGTATTTAAAGTGCCCCAAACCCCCTTACACGGCTGTTCTTTGGTAGAATCGGGTCTCGAACCGAAAAGCCTCCAGTTCCGAAGCCAGGCCACCATGAAACAACTGTTTGAAATAAATTTATGTACAGAAAAACAGAAAACGATGCATCTTAAGATGTAAAATTGTTATATTCAATCAATTTTTACAAAAATATATATCTAATGACGTAATAAGTAAGGGAGAATTTGAAAATTTGGCGCAAACCAATTAAAGAATCATTTAGAAAGGAATTTAGAGTTAAAATGCAAAATTAGGAAAGCGGCAAAATTTTAAAAGTTATATGTTTTTAAAATGACATTTAGTTTTAAATTTTTTTTAAAAAGTACTATTATGTTTAACTTATTTTCCCATTAATTGATAGAACCAAGACAAAGCAAAGTTTGCATCTAAGTCTATTATTTGAATTATCGAAAAAGAATTGATATCGATTCCAAAGCTTTTATTCAAAATCATGATATGTATCAACGGATTTCTTCAAAATAAGGACTATTGAAAAAAAAAGCACTGAATCATCATAGACTTAAAACGATTAATGAATTATGGTTAGCTGAGGAAGATAAGCGACGAATATGGAGTAAAAGTATTTTGATTTTACAAATGAGAATTTAAATAATATATTACCAGTAATTTAAATAACAGAGTTAGATCAATAAGTATAACCTACAATTTAAATAATAGATTTAGAGTAATAAATATTAAATAATAGATTTAGAACAAATTATGCATCTAAATCTATTATTTAAATTATTGAAGAAAAAAGTATTTTGTATTAATTTAATAACTTTTATTAAAAATTATTAGATGTATCAAAATGGAATTCTTCCCATTAAAAATTATTGAACAAAATGTACTGAATTATCATAAGTCTAACTATTAGTGAATTACGGCTAGCTGAGGAAGTTGAGTGGGAAATTTTGAGTGAAAGTATTTTAATATTGAATATGGGCATGAAAATGAAAATATATATTCTTAAGAAACAAGGACAATCCTTTAAAACATTTAAAGTTCCTGAATTTCATCTACAAACTTTATTTTTACTATAATTTAATTTATAAATTTGTGGGAAACCTTTGAAATTAGAAGTACTGCATTTTACTCCTCTTGTGATGATTTATTTTGTCATTTTCAGGAAAATACGATGAGGTATTATTCTGTTTAACAAAAAGATAAATTGAAATCTATAAATTCCGTAAATCATGCAATAATAATGCCAAAATCTGTGTATGTAATTTGGAACCAAAAGTTAAGCAGACAAAGTTTTGCATTAGTAGATTTGAAATGACATATGAAGCCAATGAAATCTTTCCTAAGGATTGTATTAAAATTCATGCTCGCAAACAACTTCTAAAACTCTCAAAAATATATTTTGATGGCCCTTTGCAAAATTGCCATTTCACGTAAATATACACTTAAGAAAGATAACTTAAATCGAATTGAATATGGTATTATGAAAGGGGTTGGAAAGCAGGCGGGGGGAGGGAAGCAAGTATACGGAGAAAGGGATTTAAATATGCATACTCTGCACAATTTGTTTTGCATCAAAACAGCATTTAATCGATTCCGGGATTCAGGTGCTCGTTCTGCTTTGAAAATAGACTACCAAAGCTTATGTTTTGAGGAATGTATGCAAAAGAGAATTTGATATTTTTGGGAAAATATGTTGGAGACACGACTAGTTGAGAATCTGAGTTTGTTCATTCTATTCTTAAAACATTACTTTATTTTTATTTTAGGAAATAGTTCAATCATATGAATGGGTTTAAGCTAACTTAAGTAATGAAGATCTTGAAAACTTTAGCCTATTTTTAAAATAGATAGATTAGATACGAAAATAAAAATTCTCTTTCAGATATTGTTTTCTTTTTATTTTTACCTAGAGCTCATGCGCACGCACGCACGCACGCACACACACACACACACATACACACACACACACACATTATATAAGTTAAGGCCAAAATTTGAAATAGTTAGGCAAAGTATGAAAGTATTATTACTTCAAATTTCCCAGATATTGTATACAATGCTATTTGATAAACTGTTAAAACCTGAAATACAATGACAATCCACGTGTTTCATTTAAAAAAAAATAAAATTAAGCGTAATTTGAAGTGAAATTTTTTCCTTTCTTGATGCAACAAGTAAAATCATATTTTATTTACATTTTTAATAAGAAAATCATAAAATTTGTTTTGCATAGCTTTTATTTTCCGCTATCAATGTTCACTTCATTTAAATGGAATTTTTTTGTAGCTTTTGAGCCGAATTCTTTTTTTTTACTTTTTATTAAATAGTAAAATTTCTATTTCTGTAGTACGTTTTTAGTGTTTCCTTCACGTTTTTTCTTTCTTATAAAGTATTATTATATTGTCTTTTATTATTATATTCTCATATTGTCATTTTGTTTCCATAATAGTATACATAATTTCTAAGCATGGAAATTGCATTTGAAACTATTTAATGCATTTAAATAAATTTCAACGTACACATTTTGCCTAATGATGCATATTCTATAATTTTCCGAAATTTCTTATGTTGTTGATGAGATGAAGACATATACAGCTAGAAAAATATGTCTAAAAGATGCATAAGTATAGAAAAATACACTAAAATATCTAATGCAATTAGAATAGAAAAAAAGTAATAAGACTGGAGAAATTCTTAAAATGTTACACTGTTTGGATCCTTAGAAAGGATTCTAAAAATTGACAATTGATAGTGAAAAATAAATGAGTTTGTTAGGAAAACGCACTGAGGTTGCACAAATTATGTAAAATGATATGCTTAATTAAAAGTGAAAAAGGAAAATTTGGTATGAAAATATATGTTTCTTCCTTTATATAAAATCCTTTTCTAATTTTCCAAAATTTAGTGCACAAACATATAATAATTTGAAACTTAAAACTTCTAAATCGGTTAAAGTATCAAAGCTGATTATTTTAAATATGTATATAAAATGTTCGATGCACTCTAGATAACAAGAAAAAGTTATTCGAATTGGAAATGAATCTTATGATTTTTTAAAAAAAATCTTATTGGGAAATATTCTTCTGAACAAATACTATGTATCTCGTAGGATTATTTCTTCAGTTCTTCTCTGGGAAAGCTAATCTTTACTTCTAGCAAACGATTGCTCGATACTCATTTTGAGAAATGTTTCTTCTATAGAATTATAAATTTTTTTGGATTCTTTTAATTTTAGATACTGAAAGTTGATAAAATTATGTAAGATCTTTCCTTAGGATTCTGGCATATTTTCTAATTAAATATGTATATCTCCCTAATAATTTATTTGGGCAAAATGAGATGCGAATCTACAACTGAGGTAATAGAAACATATATATTTTTTGACATACTTTTAGTGTTTTGTATTTATGCTTATGCACATGAATACAGTTATAAGTATCTTCCCTTTTTATCGATTTGATCCAAATTTTGTTATACAGGAATAATTTGGAGGTAAATACCACATAAAATATTTAATGCGTTTGACTGATTCCAGTTTTCTTTCTCATACTTAAAGCAAACCCAGAAGAAAGACTGTAATAGCCCAAAAATTAGACCTCTAGACTTTGGCGAAATTAAACATTTTTGACCTTCCCGAATTTGAAAAACAAATTTTGTATTTATGTTTAACAGACGCAATTCAACACATAATTCAATACATAAAGTAGTTTTATACAGCTCAATAACTTTCAATAACCTTGATTTTGACCTATAATATCTTCCTGCATGGCTATCCCTCTACGTTAAAAACACTGGTTATCGACCACATACTCTAAAATTTTTTATTGTCATTTCTTATAATTCAGACTTTTCTCTTTCTCAGTTTTTTTTTCTGGGAAAAGGGAGACCTGACCTATCATCCAAGGGTATTTTCAACAAAAAAAGTTTTTCAGCTAAAATTTTTTTTTTAATTTTCTCAAAACTTTAATTTTCATAAAAATTCTCCACTGTTAACATATCTCAAAAACTAATAGACGTTTTTCTATAATCCGTTTTTCTTTAAATGGTATAGGCACTGAAATAAATCAAAATTTATGTCGTTAGTGAAATACTTTTTCATTTATAGGTATTTTTAGAGAAATTAAGTTGTGAATTAACGAAAAAGATGCACATATATATATATATGTATATTTTTACCCATATTTTCTTTGCACCTAAAAATTTTTCTTACATTTTAGCTCATTTCATTCATTGTTGTATGCTATAACTTGTGTGTAAAGAAAAATAAGATTGCTGCAATATAATTTTGTGTAGAGTGTTAACAGTTTTTGTTAAATTTCATTAAAATTTATTACAAATTTTTATATTTCTCCAAATACATTATATTTTCAGTTTTTTTTTGTATTTTTGTATGATTGACAATACATCTAAAAATAATAACTAGTTTCAAAAATTTCCAATTTTTTGAAAAATTTCCTTCGAACATAGTCGGATACCTTAAAAAAATTGGGGAATTATATCAAACTTTTGTTAAAATTCCTCTTAGGGAAGTGGTAGTAGTACGTAGATAAACACTGTAGTTTCAAAACTCACATTTGTATGATATTTGAGTAACAGGGTTTTCACCAAAATTGTGGATATATGCTAAATTTTAAATTCAAATGACAATTACGTGTGGATCTGCTTGTTACACGCATATGAACATAACAACATAAAAATATGACGACTTTGAAAAATAAAATCCGGTCTTCACTCATGGAGTCAAAATAGAAGACTTATATCAAATTTTGATTTCAGCTTCTGTAAAAAAGTGTGCACAATGCCCGCTTAGTTTTCTTTATTATACAACGAAGGAATAAAAAAAATGGCGACATACTGAAACACGACACGCTGAAAGAGACAGGAGTGGTATTCATGTTTGGGGATTGCTGTGACCTGTAATGATTTGCCACTTCTCACCTTATAGAAGATCCCCGGAGGGTACCTTTTAATCGGGAATGAGATGCTTCCGGAATGGTGGTTGTATCTCGCCAACCCGGTGGGTAAAATAAGCGTGAAGTATTTGACTCCTCCCACTGATGACGGGACGTACTTCCTTCAAGGAGGGTTGTACCGTGGACAGTGAAGGCCCTAAGAACTCAGCCACAGCTCCACCAATGCTGCTGTGCTGCGGTCAGGTCATTCAGTATTTATTTCGGAGTACCTTCTGGTAGGAAGGAGAGTCAGTAATAGGACTTCCCTCGTTATAGTATCTTACCATCACCATATATCCAGGGAATGCGGAGAAGTATAGCGAGTGAAAAGAAAAGAAAACGCTGGATTGTATAAGTCACGTGTATAAGAGAGTGGAGGGGATAACAGGTTTGATGGCTTGAATCGTTTGTTCTTAGAAAGATATAAATTCAAGATTTTTTGTTTCCGGAGCCACGGACGTTTCACATGTAGAAAATCGTCAAAATCACGAGAGTGAGTATTTTGACGATCAGAAAATTTTCTTTCAATAAATATATATATCTTAGAAGGAAAAAATAGTAGATTCCTATCTTTACGACAAAATACTATTCCTTAATAAAGGCAGCTTTTTGAACTTATTTCGAGTTTAGTTTAGTAATGTTAAGGTAATGATTTAGAGCAACACTCGGGATGATTTGGGATAGACCTCCTAAATTTGAAGCGCAGTCAGATGACATCTGAGCTGACAACTCTCTTTCCAAACTTCAGCACCAAACCTGTGGATGGACGTTTGGCCCCGATGGATTTAATTTGCACCGGACTCGCTCACACGCCGATTTTGGGGTTGAATCGAGCTCTCTAAGGTCCCCTCCGGTTGCCCCGCAGAGCCCTTATTCCCACAGAACCGCGGGCCCTGAATTTATTTCGAAGACGAAGTTAGAGAAATTTAATATTTTTGTTTTTGAGGCAACAAAATTGATGTGAAAAATCATTTTTAGAATCAAGATGATTTATGATACCTCTTATCTAAACTATTTCTTTCTCTATGTCAAAAACTCTAGCTACAGCAGAGATACCATATTACAACGATTATTTATTAATGATTAATGAAGAAAAGAGCTACCAAGCCATTGCTTGTTTTGAGTTATTTTGCTTCTATGCAGACAGTTGGATATATTTATAAATACACATGGAATATTTCATTTTTATCACAACTTAAATAAGTCTAAACTGTAAGAATTAAAATAAATTCAAAGTAGATTTTTTTTGAAGATCACATTATTTGCTTTTTGTTTATTTCGTATAAAAGAAAAGTTTTAGCCTTGTGAAATTTTGTACATACATATTCCTTCCAAAGTTACAAGCAATTATCTGAATTAGCTGTTACACAACAATGAAATCCTGTTGTTTCAGATTTCAACAAGAGCAAAGCAATTAAAGCAGGATATCTGAAAAGTCCTCTTTGAGAAACCGAAATATGCTCAAGTACCTGCATCAAAACGTCTCGAGAATTTATGAACATCGAAAAGTGCAAACAAGCAGCAAGCGAATCCGTCCGACAAAATGGCAAAGTGAAAACAGCAACGTAATTATCGCACCTTGCATGGAAAATGACAGTTTGAAGCATCGGCGAATGACATTTCATTAAAACGACACCTTAAAAATTCCGAAAGTCTTCCTCACAAACTTACGAGTTGTTAATCAAAGTGACGTGGCAAAACAGAAGAAAGTCAATCATCGCATGTAGTGCAGAAGCAATAGTTTCCAAAGCATCGATTGAGACGTATTTAATTAACGTTTTGCGTCCGACCCGATGCCTGTTGAAGAATACGGCACATTTTAATAAAAGACATTTAATAATTAAAATCGATTGCCTAATCGAGTGCAGCGGCTTGTTCAGATGGGAGAAAATAATTTCAATTTCCCCCAGACCTTTTATTTGAAAGCCATTGGGTGAAAAAAGTGATTGAATTCATAGATTTGAGGTTTTTTCCTTCTTCGCTCGCAATGAAATTACCCACGGCAGTTTCAAACTTAAATTGCACAATAAGCTTTCTATTTGGGAATTAAGTGATAGTATCTGTTGCATATTTCCCGTTGATGTTCATCTGGGACTCTTCTATAGCTTTTTATTGCCAATTTTTTAAAAGAAAGTATTGGCAAAGGCATCGTATTTAGTAGGATCCACAACAGATCTTCAAAAATATATATATATATATATTTTCGGATTGGCTTCAAGAATAAAGCTCTAATTTTTTTAAAAAATATAATAAAGCTAAAATTAATGGTACATCTATACTGCTGCAGAATAATAAGTACTTTTTTCATATATATTATTTATTAGGGGTTTAATTTTATATAAAAAAAAGCATTTAAAAACGCAGATAGATACAGGAAACGTACTTAGTAAGATGCACAGCTTCAAAACAAATTGTCTTTTCAGACAAATTTTAAAAATAAAACGCAAAAATTGTGTTTTGGCTATAATAAAACTTTGAATTTGCCAGTACATCAGTACTACAATAGAACAATAAGCGTCTACTTTCAAAAATATTATTAATTAGTAGTCTTGCTGTATATAGAATGAAATGTTTAAAAATATTGATTTTAGAATTATTAATACTAAAAAGATTTTCTTAAAAAATATATTCAATTTTTTAAAAACTTTATTATGTAAGCAATTATTATTGTTTGAACTGATGACGTTGAACTGTAAATGCATTTTAGTGGAGATAGAATTCAGATGATTCACAAAATTACAACTAACTACTTGTTGACAGAATTTGAGATGAAATTCTTTCTTTTTTTTTCTTAATGGTGTACAATGGATTAAAAAAAATATTACTTCGAAGCGTCGAATTTAAAGAAAATCTTAATCTGATATTGGCATTAAACTTATTTGTTTTATCTGAAGTGAACAGAGTTAAATTGCATGGCGTCGTACATTGGTCATGTTGCAGACAAATGAGCATCTACTTACATATACATTATTTAATAGTGTTTTCGTTTTATACAAAAATAACTATTTAAAAATGAAGATTTTATAATTATTAAATACATCAAATAGATTTCTTTCTAAGTGGATTTTCTTTAGAAATCTATTTGAATTTTAAAAAAATGATCATGGAGTCAAACTTTTTATTATTGTTTGAACTGATGACGTTAATTGAACGCATATTTTATAGGATGTAGTTGAAACTTCGTATATCATCTGACCTCTAACTACATGTTGGCATAATTTGTGATACAATTCTTATCTCTTTTCTTTCTTAAAGATGTACAATGAATTAAGAATAATATCACTTCGAAGCGACGAATTATTAAAAAAGATCTTAATTTTTTAGAGGCATTAAACTAATTTATTTTATCATAATAGAAAGTAATTGAATTGCATGTAATCATTGTGGCACGAAAGAGCAATTACGTATTTCATTGATTTCAAACAAACTTAAATTTACCATACTATTATGGTATGACGGTACATTATTATAATTATTTTGATAGTAATATACATTTATAGCTGATATAGAGTTTCTTTTTATGTTTTGATCACAATGGAATAAACTCTTCCGATTTCATTGTAACAAAATCTCGCATATTATTCCGAATTATTATTTTACGAATCAGCAGTGATATATTTTTTTAAATTTTAAGATGCACAATGACTTTCAAAGTCAAGCTGCCGTATCTAAAATATGATTGACATTGCGGTCAGCAATGTAAAGTCAGCATTTCTTACTATCTTCGCAACAGAATTGAAAACACCCCAGTGATTAAATTAATGAATGCTTGGCTTAACTTCTAGTGAAACGTTTACAAATAATTACATTTTCTTATAACTGACTGCATATTAATAAGCTTTCTAAAGCATTTATTATTTTTTGTTCAGTAGGTGAGTGCAATTAATGCGATCAAGAACAGTTTTGAAATTATATGTAGAGGATGAAAAATTCTATTAGTTCCAGCAAACATTACCTCTAAATTGACGCTATATGTCAATATCAAGTTTATAGTATCATTAATCTGCGAGAATACTGACATAAATGCTTGCTAATGAAGTCATAATTTTAATAAAGTCCTGTCGTGATTTTTCAACCGAATGTTTTTTGTAATTTCTTTTCATAGTAGAATTTTGCACCCAAATTCTTATAAAGGTAAGAAGTGTGTTATGATAAAATCTAATTTTAAATGAACCATACTTCTTGACATTCATAGGGATACACTGTCACTTATCAAAGAAACTGGAAAAAACAGCCCTCTCTAAATAATAACTTACTTAGATCTTTTTTGAAAATAGTCCTCTGCCTCAGGAGGATTTTAATTCCAGAGAAACGCTGTCCCCTTCATATTTATTCATGAGGTAGATGTAACAGAATGAATTTTATCATCTATGACACCTTTTAATTACTTTTTATAGAATGATATGAAATATTTGTCGAAATTAAAAGCATTTTTTTAAATCATTTCTAACCCTTTTATAGTTATGTTACTCATTATCTCACTAAATGACACCTTCCACTTCAGAAATATGCTATCCGCCTGATTCAATTTAGGTTTCATAGAATTCTTGAGGTTCTGTGGATGAAATGTAATTGTATCGAATTATAGCAACCTTAATTAATCTAATTTTAGCTTATAAATTTATTAAACGATAATTCGATGCATACGGGAGGCGTGGATATGACGGTTGAAGCTAAGGTTTAACCCCTTCTCTGCATGATGATGGAAATATCCATCACATCATTTATCAAACAAAAAAATTGTATTCAAAATAAGTGTACTGTAAATTAGTTATTGCAGGTAACGTTTCTCATGACTAATGCATAATAAAGAACGTAACTGTCAAAAAAATCAGATATCACAATCATTACAGCGGGTCTGAACTTGTCATTCCGCTGTTTGTTGTGGTTGAAAGAATAATGCGATTTCTTGAATATTTTTATAACTAGTCTGAGGTTATTTTGCTAATAAAAGTGATGATGAGTAAAAAATTCAGAATAGAGGGACATTGACGATTTTCTACTCCGCTTAACATGTAAATTTGCATAATGAGGGACATTTTCATTATACTGTTTAATTATTTCATATTATATATTTATTCTAGGACTTTTTAAACATTTTTCATTTAATATAGAGAATGAATTATATCATTCTGATTGATTTCACACAAAAAAGAAGAAAATCCCGCAAAGAAGCAATAATTTATGCTATTTAGTAAATTTCATATGCAAAGAAAAATAGAAAAAAAAAATGTCAGGAAAATTTGTTGAAAATCTGTGTTTTTTGTCACCTTGAATAAAGAAAGAAAATAAACAAATAAAAAAGCTTTGCTTAAAAGCTCGAAAATTGAAAAATGGAGTGAATAAAATTTGGTATGTGTTTTACTATCTATATAGACCTGTATACAATTTCTACGAATGAAATCAACGACAATCTGTCTGTCTGTTGGCAGGATAAAAGATAATTTGAGAAATAACAGGCTAGATATTAACATATTTTTTTGAATAAATTTTTTGATTATTCTCATTTAATTGACAGGGTGCTTCAGACGTTCCGAGTTCGGGGGAATCCTGGAATGAAAACAAAGAAAATTCTAGGTAAGCGAAATTTGATATATAATTTTATGAAAGAATAGTAGATTAGTACCAAATATTGGATTAAATTCATCGAAGGGCTGATGAATTTATAACTGCCCGTTCATTTTTTTGAGTGCATGTAAACTAAAAAATGCAACAAGATAGAAAAATGGCAAATTATGTATTATCTTGCCATTACGATTGATGGTAGAGCCAAACTTTTAACCTATCAGTCAAAGAAGAGGTTTAAACATGTACCCGATCTCCTTTACTGAAATACGAGACTAAAAATAAAAACCATTGTATAAATATGCCAGATAGATGAGACAAATACATCAGATATTTTGATTTGTATATATTTCCTATTATTTTCAGCAGTTTTAAGATTAAAATTTCTTTAATAATTCAAGAATGAACCTGAATTTTATCCTAAATTTAATAGTTCCATATTCTCTTATATTATCTGTTTTTGTCACTTCAATGCATTCAATATTTCACGTATATGAAAATATATATTACAAGAAACTCATCAAAAATGATTAAAAGAAAATCATCCAATCTTTCTTGTAATATATATTTAGATGATTTTATATCTAGAAAATCATTTAAGGTTCAACTGCCTTCTCTACTCTGAATTACTCCTTTCTCAAATGATTCATTATAAACATGTAAAATAATTTGAGAAATACAGAATCTGTAAAAAGAAAGGAAAAGATTTTTCTAACCTAAATAATCTTGTAACTAAGTGTCCTAATTACTTAGATATTCATTCCTTATAAAACTTCGCTCGCTTTCCTGAAACTTATTTTGAAATTTTAGGAAATTTTAGTACAAGCTAAAACCACTCGAAACCATAACAGAAAAATTATCGGAATACTCCAGAAATAACCAAGCAGTGGCAGCGTCGCGATTTTTAATGTTCTTTCTTTCCCCGGTTTCACATTCTCAGCAATTCTATAATTGAATTATCGGCGTTAAGAAAACAAAGCTGCTTTAATTAATATTTTTATTCCGCATTTTTAACTTAATTATTTAAAAATGAGAACTTCAAGGAAATGATCAATGTTTTAAAATTAGCCTTTCTCATCGACTGAGTATCGTGCCAGAAAATCTCATTATTTCGGGCGTTTTACTTATATTTTACTATTTTGTATTATCAACGACAGCTCTTTTGCCGATTGAGTCATTAGTTGTGGACCGATGAGATAAACTAATGCGTGTAAGATTTGCACACGAAATGGTTAGAATTGCGTGAAAGAGAATCCATTGATTCTAGAGAGTTAAAAACCGTAATTCTTATTCTATTTTTTTTTATCGATGTTCGAAAGAGAAGAGAAATAATTTAAATTCAGATCCACATGGTTTAATATTCTGTAATAATCTTTTTGAAATTATTTCTTTTCGTTGGAGTGGGCTGACAAATTAGATTAAACCAGAATATTAAAACGATTTAATATATTTCTGTAATATACAGAACTACATCTCCTGAGAATGAAAAGAAAGTATAGAGATGCTTATTTAAGCGATTTAAATTCACAAAAATGCTATGTAGAATTATCTGAAAAAGAAAAAGAAATAATTACTTATTAATCATTTTTTTACTATCTTTTAGCACTTATTTTGTTATTTCTAGAACACTGAGAAACATTTATCTGGAAACATTTATCTTGAGATATTAAAGCAATATTCGGTTACAGCATTAAAAAATGGTTTAAAAACGAACTATAATTGATTAAAAATAGTATGAAAAATCTTGCAGTAGTATGAGATATAAAATCAAAAGACTAGAAAATAAAATAGATTTCAATTAGTGATATTGACTCGTCTAGCTGAATAAAAAGATATAATCCATCAATTGTCAAGTCAAATTAGCAGAAACCATTTTTCAAAAACACACAAACAATTTTTTTTTAAATTTATATATATACATTCCAGGTTTTATCGTTAATCACCATTCATTTTAAAGATTTTTTGGAATCTTGTAATCATTTATCTCTAAATACAAAAGCTACATGATGCCACAAATTTTATTTAAATTAACCAATTAGAAAATAAGTTTTGAAAATATTAAAATAGTGTATTGCTAATAAGTCCACAAAGGCGTACAAGATATCAAAGCACAAACAAGTCAAACAACGACAGAAAATGTTATTAAAATGTTCTAAATTTAAAACATGAAACAAGTCAAGATAAACAAAAGTGTTTAAAGTTACCGAATAACAAAAAATGCTCTTTTCAAAATGCTATGTAAACCAATGTACCATTTAAAATTTCGAGTAATATAAACGTAAGTAGAATCCATTTCGATACAGTTACGCTCTATTTTTTTCAAGATAGAAATTGTACAAAATAATTATCAGATTGTTTCCAACAAAAGCTACTAATAAAAGTCAATGGTATGCAAAAGGAAAATATGATTTTATATAGTCAATAATCTGTTTTCTTTTCAAATAAAATTGACGGTTAGTACATTCTTCATATATTGTGTCTATGCATAGAGAAAGTTTTAAACAATTCAGAAAAGTAACAAACTGAGCTACAATTTAAGAATAGATACAAACAAAGAAAAATATCATTTTCAAACCTTAGAAACAAAGCCCTGGGCAAATAAAATGGAGTAAATATGTGATACAAATCATTGCTTGAACTGAAACTAATATAAAGCGTTGTAATATAACAGTTTAACGATTCCAGGCTTTCTATTGTAAAGCAAATTTTTGAACGTCCAACAGTCTAATGTAAGCACAAATATTATACTAGAATGAGAATATTTATTGCTAATATGAGAACATAAGAATAAAATGAATATAATAGTTAAATTTTTTCCTAGATGTTTGCAACAGAGACATCTATATAATTCAATTTTAAAAAGGCATTTTTCTATGTTGCATGATTTTATTCTCCTGTTTCAATGGAATATATTTTCGATAGGTTCTTGCATGCATAAATTTTTGAATATCTATAATAAATAATAGTGATAAACAATGAAAGACGTTATATAAATTTAGTAAGTTAAGGAAGTTTAAAAAGTTTTGTTGTTTATAAGTGAGTCTTATAAAAAAATCTGACGTAAAAGAAAAAAATATCTCACAGAAAATGTCAAAAATTGAAATAATAAAAAAATTAATCTCAAGATGCTAATGTGATAAAATAATCAATCTTATTTTGAAGAATATAGTGTAGAAAAATACTGAAAATATAGCTTTTTATCTAAAACTCGGGTGAAAGATAACAAATCTCGATAATTCAATTGCATAGAAAATAAAAATATTTAAAATCTGCACCATTTAACTAAACAGAATTGAGCTGAAGTTGTAAATTATATACCTAATTGTTAAAAATTGGAAATGAAAAAACTCGATAATTGAGTGTTCAAAATACATATTTAGATATTTAAAATAATAAATATTTAAAAAAATAAACAAATATCAGTTGAAGTTGTAAAATTTACTCTTGAATATTGAAAAGTTTTGAATGAAAATTATCATTCGAGGTAGATATTCAAACGATATTTCAATGATTCAATGTTTTGAAAGCAAAAATTTGCAATACTATCTGGAAATAGAGGGAATGACAATTCTAGTAAAAGTTACTCGATTGGCAATCATGATAATAAAAAACAAAATAACTTTTTTAGATTATGCTATAAGCATATTTACTACAACTGTGGTCTGAATTTAGAGAATTTTGCAGAATTGGTTTAAAATTTGGAACTCTCCTGCCTGGAAGCTGAGGATTTGTACCAGGTCACCATCAAAATGCTGCTACTGAGTACAACAATTATAAATGGATGTTAAAAGGTATTTTAATACCTTTTTCATTTATACTTTTTATTCAACATTATTTCACCCAATTGAAAAGGACATTATAATTAATAATTATCATTCATATATCACTAAATCATGAATAACAATACTCTTAATTATCAGTTTTAAAAAGTTGAGTTTAGAAAGTTTGAAATTGCAAAAGGATAGCTTTCAAAAACTAAGGATAACATTACAAATACCTTACTGTGATATTTAAACAAATCTCATTCAATTAATTTGTAACAAATAGCTAGGTACAGAATTATTTACACACAACAGTAAGGGGAAAATAAATACTTTATAATGTATATCTGACAAAAATATTAATCAATAATTATATGTTCCTTACTTTATAGAGTATCTTCGATGTGACAAGCGAATGGACGGGGTAAAATGAGAAGGACAGCATAAAAGAATTCAGTTGCGTTTCGGAAGAATACGGGTTTCGTGTCTACTGGTAATTAAAATAATGTCTAATCGTTCTGAATATTACTATGGACATTTATAATTAACCGCAATTGAAAACCATTAATTATGAAGGAGATGTAAAAGCAGAAGAATAAAATAAGGTACAGTGTTTGGTGAAATTTTTCTTCGTTACGGAAGATTTCATTTGAAGTTTTCATATTGAGGAATTTTGATTGATTTAACTATGGACTTTCTTTCTTGCATAAATAAAATATTTCTTTTTAAATATGAAATAGCACGCTATGAATAGACAATCATTCATTACTTGAAAACGATTTAAAGAATCACCCGCAATTATTATTATTATTATTTAATTTTTCCCAAATATAATTATTTACAAATTTATTTTTTATTTACAATTTAATAAATAATTCTTACAATAAAATTTAATTAATAATTATTTGCAATACATTTACAACACAAATTCATTAATAATTATTTGCAATACAATGTAATTTAATTAATAAATTATTTATAATTTTTTATTAATGTTAAATATTTATAAAAAATTTTCAATCAGATTTAAGATCACGTTTGCTTACTTTCAATATTAAAATACATTGATAGTGTAACGTGTAATAAAAATTTGACAAAATATTAAATGTATATGATTTGCAGAAATATTTGCAATTACGCGCGATGCGACTGTTATATAAATCTATGACCTTGGAAAAATGTGAAATTTATTTCATTCTAAGAAAGAAATTCTGATAGATTCTCAGAATGTAGTCGAAAACTAAGTAATAAGCAAAAAGAAGTCATTTGTTTCAATAAGTTATAATTTCTGCTTTAGAACAGAAATTGACCAAGACTTGATGGTAGTGAGGGATTTAAAATTTAACAAACATTTCATAAAGATTAGTATTTATTTTCATTTGGAGTACGAAGGCGTTTCAGAATATTTTCGACTTCAAGAAATATTCAAGTAAACAATTTAATTCCATTTAATTCAAAGTAAAAAATTTAATCCAGAGCTTCTCAGATTAAAGAATCCGTTATTTTAACCGTGATTTAAAGCAGCGGACAAATAGGATGAATTTATAAGTTTAGTTTGGTTTTTTCTATTAACTTCCCACTTTAAAGCAATACTAAGGCTATTTTGAGACAGACCTCGTAATTTTGAGCCGCAGTCAGATGACGAGGACGACACCAGATATTTCAGCCATCTCTCCTCACCAGCGGAAAAATGTATGGCCCAATCGGATTCAATGTGCACCAGACCCGCTTATATGACGGTTCTTTGGTGAAATCATGTAATGAATCCGAAATCTCTTGTTCCAAAGCTGAGACCTTACCACTAGGCTACTACAGCCCGATGAATTTCTAAGAAATGTATGCCGTTTCTCAAATTTCAAAACTGGACGTGATTTGATATGTAAAGAGTGGGCTATTAGTATTTCCTTTGTATCATTTTGATGCCAGTTCTAAATTGATAAAAATATCACTTTAAATTAATATTATCATTTTAGTAAACAGGAGAGAAACGATGGCGAGCATAATATTAATTAGAAAGCTCGATTTTTTTCAAGCTTAAGATGATTTGGGAAGTCTTATTCTTCTTTCCCCAGACAAAGATATTATTTAGTATTTTAAATAAAACGGAACAAAAATAAATAAATTTTTTCGATGGTTTTTTTGTTGTCTCAGATTGGTTTTAGTTATCATTTTTTAATTATTTCTGAAGTCTTTATTTTGAAGATAATTCAGAACAAAAGTAATAAAAAAGGGACAAAGGAAAATAAGTATTAATCATTTAACACCATAAAAGATACAAAAGCTCCTAAAAATATTGAGTCCGTAAGAATTTGATTAATTGAGGAAAAACCCTAGGATGACAACTAGTTGCTAACACTTAACTCGAATGACAATTGAATTTCACTCGCATGAAACAGATCATTAATTTCTTCTAAAAAGTCGATGCGAAATCAGATTCCAAGAGAGTTTCAGTTAAATGATTAATTTTCTTCTATATTGTCTTATTTTAGTATTTCATGCAAATGTGCCCTCTTAACAAGTAAAATGGATGATAAATGATAAATAAAAGTAATTTTTCTAACTCTTTTAGTGACTTCAAATATAAAATAAAGTTTTTTATAAGTCGGATGAGAGCCAAAAGAAATTTGAAGCGTCAGAAACCTGTGAAGAGGTTTATGAATAAGATTATTTTTATAACATGAATAAGATTATTTTTATGCTATATGAATTCATTACTTTAGACAGTCAATATATGTAAGAAAATTTAAAGTATGCATCATTAGTAGAAAATGTTTACGATGAAAATAAGCATTCAATTTAAATGAATACATTTTATTTTAAGACTATATTTTTATGTTAAAATATTCATTAGTTAATTCGATGTTTTTGAATTCCTATTTATATAAGTAATTTACTTTAACATAAAATTCATTTTTATAATGATATTTTATACATTATTATTACACTTTTTTATAAAATAATGAAAAGAAGCCGGAGTTAAGATTCATTGCTATGGACTTAGAATCTAGCTTTGGATTATTTTTTTATTATTTTTTAATGATAAATTAAAAATAAAAATTTTAAATCTAAAATGATTGGTTAAAATTTAAAAATAAAAAAATTGATTTAAAAGCGAAAAGTTAAAATTTAAATTTAAAAATAAAAATAATTTAAAAATGGAAAATGAAAATTTTAAAATGAAAAATCAGAACATGTTGCCTCTATTGCAAATAAGAAATCGTGCATTTTTATTTAAGAATTTAAATTCTATTTTATTCATCAGATGGGAAAGTATTGGAAAGTTAATAGAAATGATACAAATTGAAACGATTTTAAACTAATTTGAAACATAAAAACAATTAGGCGAAATTCTATACGTAGATTAAATGTTGCCATTTGACAAACCTATTATGCATTTTTAATAGCAGTGCAATTTTTAGATATATTAATTCTTGTTTTATATAAGCTTTGCTTTTTTTATAAGCAGAATTGAACAGTCCAGATAATTTAAAATTGCTTTTGAATTTTATTATCAAATTTATTATTATTTTTTTGTATTCATTTTGTCTCGAATTAATTTTAGGTATAATCCTAAGTTTTTAATGCATTTTCTTCATAAAAACGTTAATATTATTTTCTTGTTAAAATGAACCATTAGGTCATCATGGGGAAATAAATCATCAGATCATCATCAATTACATTCATGAATCATTCATGGTTATCAATTTATTAGTTCCTATTATCAAGAAGTTTTATCCGAGTTTTCATACTTATCTGTGCATAATTTTATTTGATAACTTAAATAAATCTTTAAATGATTTTTATAAGTATAATTAACAAAGTGCATCATAAATAAAAACAAGTAATTTCAACACAATTTTGAATAGATTTAATTATTATAGCCTGGCAGAAATTTATGATATTAATCTAAATAGAAAATAATAATACCGATAAGAATTTAGAAGTGATAAAAATTTGAAAAATTCGATTAATGTGCTAATGTTATAACATTAACTTTATAAATGAAAATATAAAGCATTAAATAAATAATTATTTGAAATGAAAAAAAATTAGTTCTTAAAGTTTTAGCACCGAATGCAGGAAATAGAATTCCAAATTTCAGCCAGCATGCTTCAAGTGAACTTTGATGAGTTCCATGGTTTATAAAGCTGCTACCATTTTTTTTCATAAGATTACAATAATGCATCATAAGACAATTTGAGAAAATTATTATTTTTCATTGGATAAAGGCTAGTTTACTTCAATTGAGGTAAAAATAGTCGATAAAAATAAACCAAAAATAGGAATCAGGTTTAAAAATTTTTGATTTCAATTACTTACGATGATTATTTAAGATGGAAATCTATTAAAAATTTTTTCATGAAAGTCCGTTGTGAAAAAAAATTGAACATTAATAAAATAAATTGGATTGGAAGCTAACATAAACGTATGACCAGAGTAATTCAATATTCATATCAACACGCCCATTTATAAAATTTCGCTATGTTTATTAAAAAATATTTGTTTCGAAAATTTATTCTTCATTCTGCGAATTCGCCTCTGAATAATTTATGTTGTGTACTTCATAAATCTATTCATTATTCTTTGTAATAACGAAGCAATTGATTTGATTGATGCGAAAAAGTAGCTAATGAACCTCGATATACCAATTAAATTTATTGTTCCCTAACCGTTGCAAATAAAATGGTAAATAAATATATTTAATTGATCAAAACAATTTTTGAGTTATAATTCACTGACTGAAAAAGTTATTAAAATTAGTATTTACAATTACATTTTTATCGACTCGAACCATGCCTGCTTAACTTTATTCCATATACAAAAAAGAGAAAGATCTAGGAATATAAAATAATTTTTGTGTAACAATAACTCAACCACCGACTTCAGACAAAAGATGAAAATTTCAATCAGCTTCTGTAGATGGTGTATTTTTCTTTTCACAACTTTTGCCACTGAGATTTCAAACAATAGGATTTATTACAGAGGTTCTCATAAAAATAGCATATGACATTACCAAATCTTTGTTTACACACCTTCAAAAGGATAGGGTAAAATATTTTTCCAGAGGCGGCGTTGTTCGAAAGATCAAAAGAAAAGGAATACAAGCTTTCTCTTTCTTATTTTAATATGGAAAATGACGGGGGTGACTTAAGCTCCTGTGTCACCTTTTTCCATTTGAAGGAATAAAGCAATTGTGCTCCA
The DNA here is from genome assembly GCA_026543055.1 of Argiope trifasciata. Lineage (NCBI taxonomy): Eukaryota > Metazoa > Arthropoda > Arachnida > Araneae > Araneidae > Argiope > Argiope trifasciata. The sequence goes on from JAPMOQ010009429.1 coordinate 2,032,407, forward strand.
TACGGCCTCTTTTCGCTATTAGTTTTTTCTTTTATAAATGTAATGTAATCAGATTTTTAATTTGTGGAGTGATAATGCAATAACATAATATTATGTTTTTTCCGGGGTGTAGCTTGTTAGATTAGCCTTTTTACTTTCTCGTGTACAGATTATATGAATAAGAAACAAGGTACCCACTGAGAGTTTTGATTTCTACGTTTTGATGATTTTCCCCATTTTAGGCTTTCTTGAGCACGAAAAAAGAATCATTTTTGAATTATATATGCCAACCAGAATGCAACGAACCAACAATGTCAGCAACGAACTAAAATAGGGAAAATTCCTTTACGTTTATTGAGACTGCAAATGTAGATTTCTACTGAAATTTGGACTAATTCTGTGAAAAAGTCTGTTCATTGGTGCCTATGCAGATACAATAACATTACAAAGAGTTGAAATGGTAATGTTTGTAAAATGGTTTTATTTAAAATTTATTTACCTACAACAAAGATATCATGTTTGTGGGTAGTATGGAGCCCTGCAAAAATAATATATATTTCGAAAATAGTAATAAATTTATTAACTATATATAATTATTAATAACAAGCCACAGTATTTGTCAGTAAACTATTACTGATCGCGTTACATCGATGCAGGATATCCTAAAAATAAAGCGAATATCTTAAGAGATCATTTCAAATAATACTTATTGGGTATTAAAATTCGACTGTCTTTGCGGCCTGCTGGGTTTTACAATGATTTTAAGCCAGATTTGAAATGCTCGATATTCGCAGTTGAAATTATTTAAATGTTTCAAAGTACTTGTTGCTCGGTGTAATTTTTTTCTTCAAAAGGAAATTTGTTTCCAATCAGATCAGCAATTACTCAGTAGAGACCTGTCAGTTCAAAAACGTGCATACTGCAGAAAATATTTTACAAGATAAATCAATTAAAATGCTAAAATTAAAGGCTTTACTTTTCAATTGCCCATAATTTTCAATAGTAATTATCTGAATTATATTTTAGAGAGTTAACGTTGCTTCGTTTTTCAAGAAACAAAAGGAAATGGGTGTGTATTAAAGGAGGGGAGTTTCTATTGGAAGAATGTGAAATTGAAATCAAAAACAAATAATAAGAAAACAAAAGAGAAGTAGGGAGGGAAACTCTTGAGAAGGAAAAAAAAAAGAAAGAAAAGGACAAGCCTTGCTTAGGTTATGAGGGAGCGTAACATAGTTGGCCATGCGATAACCTGATCTGCAACTAGAGCAACTCGGCTATTAACTCAATGGGAGGAATCTTTGTTTTATAGTCTCCGCTAAAATGGAGCTATTGCTTATTGAGTAAATCTTTATATCTTCGGATGTTGATTTCTAAAATGATTTATTTTTTCATATTTCATTTCCATTTATTAAACTTTCAAAGCAGAAAAATAAAAAGAAAAGTTTAAAAACGTAAAAAGAAACCTTTAAAATAATTTTAAAGGATGGTACTGCACTGCAATAATAATGGACACAACAGCGAAATAGCACACCAAAATAGTGTTTTGAAATATTATTTTGAAGAGTTTTAACAAGTCGATTTTTTAAAACTCTAGCATAGATAGCAGAGATGATAATTTTAATTTTAGTGTTTTCATATGGATAGGAAAGAATTCAGCATTTTTATCATACAGTCAAAATTTGCAAACCTCATATAAAAAGTTAAGAAATTAAACATAATTGATTATATAATGTTCTACACAATAACAGGAATTTTTCTGTAGCACCTAAAAATGTACATTTATAGAGGTGTATAGATGTGTTAGACAAAAACTTGGTACTTCGTAATTCAACTTATTTCCGTTTTTGAATCAGAAATTTGTAATATGGGCTCAATGAATTCAAATTTATGGGATTCAGCAATACAATAATATTTTTATAACTGCTTGGGGATGCTTTTATTTTCCTCTTAGGTCAATATTGTTTTAACTTATTATATTTTCAAGTACACAGACGTACATTCAAATATAATTCAAATAAGAAATTTTTTATTATGTTAATATCTAGTTTATACCTGGCTCTATGGTTATTTAAGAAAATTTTTTTCAGAATAAGACACATCTAAAACGTCTGTATACGTCCAAAGATTGAAATTTTGATTATTATAGATATTTTAATATTTGTAAGTTCCAGAGATATCAAAATGAGATATCTTTGCTTTCAAGAATTTTTTGTACACTTCATATAGAATATCAAAATCAATATAGCGAACTTTGAATAAAGTTCGATTGCAAACGATATAACGAGTCCCTGAGTGTATCATTAAACACCATATTAGACTAAATACACTTTAATGGTATTGAATTAAAAATAACAAGATGATTTTGAATGACAAATGACAGCTGTGATGATGAAATATAAATCTCAAAAAACGTAAACAACTCTTTTTTTTAATGGAAGAATACAAATAGAATCCCGCGTTTTAATTAGAATCAAATTTCATATTTCTCATATTTTGCTTGAATTTTAAAATTATTTTTATTACAGGAATATATATGTGTATATACTCAATTCTATTAACAATGATAAATCACGAATATTTTTAGCAAATTTTTATAAATCTTTTTTTTTTTTTTTTTCATTTTCATAACGATAACAAATCAGGGTTAATTTATCCGAATCTTAAAATATTCCTGAATAAAAATAATTTGATTTTCGATTTTGTAATGATGGAAAATCATGATTATTTTTAGCAAATATAATTTTTTTTTCCATTTTCATAACGATGGGAAATTATGATTAGATTTTAGCAAATTTTTTACTTTTATAATGATGAAAAAAACTGATTATTTTAAACAAATTTTAACTAATATTTAATCTTTTAGTATAGAATTAAATATAATTTAAATCTACTTGGCATCTTTTTAATTTGAAGTAACTTAAATTTGATGAAAATCTGAGCTACATTTAATGTATTTCAAAATAGTAAGATCTTCAAATGTTATTTAAAATAGTTAAAAGCAAATTAAAGGTTGATAATTTTTTAATTAGGAAATTAATGGAAAAAAAATTTCTTATTTCCCTATAAAATATCTGGAAATATCTTTTGTACAGTACATACTCCCATGATAATGATCTTTTAAATAACCTAACTCTTCTTTAAAAGAAGGAAAATATAATTTTAACTTTTAAATTCGATCTTAATACTAACACCAATAAAATATGATTTCTAAATTTCACATAAACTGTTTCATTTTTGCCTCTTTTTGCAAGAAGTTTGCAATTATTCTACTTCTTAAACTACTAACATTGTCCTTTGTATATAATATTTCGAGTAAGTTACTTTATTGAAAATTTTATTCAGGAAACTACAAACCATATACATCATCAATTAAAATATAAAAATTAATTAGATTTACAATATAAAGATAAAATTAGATGCGAGATTCATCTTGGGGATTCTAATTAAAATTTCATTATTGAAATATCCAATTCTTAATGAAATTAAACTTATTGACAAATTTAAATTCAAAGTACGTCTTCATCTCTCTTACAAATACAAAAGTATAAAATTTCCTAAAAAGGTTTTTTTTTTGATACAGAATTTAAAAAAAAAATGAAATCCATATGTAAACGCCAACGCATATAAAAATTCTAAATTAATTAGTTATAGTTGACAATTAAGTTTTTTTAGAATTCTAGTGAAAAAAATTAAAACAATAATAGCAACATGGAAATAAATTATGGTAAAGTTAAGGTTTCAAAATATGGTTTCTGAATTTTTGTAACAAAAAATGAAATATCTATTGAAGAAGAGTAAAGAGATAATATAAACTAATTAATTTTATTTGATATTCGCTGTAGAGGTTTTGAAAAGAAATTAAACCTCTGACAAACATTTAAGTAATATGTTTTCAGGATTTTTATTTCAGAAATATATATTTAAAAAGAGAAAAATGATACCATAAACTATTTGATTTCCTTTGATATTCAATGTAGAATTTTTGAAAAGAAATTAAAGCTCGGGCAAGCATTTAAGAAATATGTTTTCTTAATTTTTGTTACAGAAAAGCGAAATATCTACTCAAAAATAATAAATTGAAACATTAAGCTAATTGATTTCATTTGATATTCACTGTAAAATTTCTGAAAATATATGAAACCTCGGATAAGCACTTAAGAAATAATTCACAGAAGCAGCAGCAGCAGCAGTTTTTAGTCGAAGAATTTAAGAGATGTCATTTCTTGGAATAGTGTTATATTTTCAACTTCAAGCGATTTGTGACAGAAATTTGGTGCTAGGTGGGATAATTTTCATCCTATGCTAATTACTTGCTATCCAAGTTCTTGAGAAACAACTCAAAATTAATAATATTGTCAAATTATTCTACGCTTATAATTAAAGTGCTTTAAGTCTACACAAATGATGTCTCCAGTCTAGAATTCGTGATAAATTCGAAGTTTCTCAGCTAGAGATAGTGCACCATAGCAGGGAGAAAAACTGATTTATCTCGATTACCCCCTGTTCTGCACAAATGCACTTGCCTATTATCTTGCCTAATTAGGCAAGCTACCAGAAATTACCCCTATTTGACCGTATTTCGAGTCTTTAGAAAATAAAGGAACGTTGTTAAATATATAGAATTGTAAAAGAATCTAGTTAGGGCAGTATCGTTGTGTAAAAATGATGTACAGAAAAGGATTTTACTGAAAATTATTTTGCGCAATTAAATAATTTATATATCCTCATTTGGAGATTGAAGCCAAAGAATTAAAGACTCTTTAGAGTAATTTACAATAAAAAAGGGATAATAAAATCAATGAAAATGTTGGCGTGCATTCCTTACCATGGAGAATATAATGATTAAAAGTATTCAAAAAATGAACAATAAGGGAAAACTTCCTAATTGAAACATTGTCTGATAATTGTGCTGAAAAAAATCAACTATAATCATATGGCAACAAAATAAGATGTTACAATTGTCATACACATCAAAATATTTAATTTAGTACTTTAATCGCCTTTGGGGACTAGTTGGTTTGCGTAATGATCACAAAAACTTTCTATTAAACATTTTATGTACATGGTTTCCTCAATGAAATAATTTGAACACATTTTGATAGGCATATGATATTATTAAAATTCTTTCAAAATATTCATTTGATGAATTTTCTGTTTTTATATTTAAAAAAAAGCAGCAATGTTTAAAAAGAGCCTACTTTTAAATCACTTCACCATTGCTCGATATAGAAGCCAAGTTTTAGTTTAGTTTAGTAATATATTAACCCCCAATTGTAAAGCATTACTGGGGCTATGTTGGGACGCACCTCGCAGCTTTGAACCACGGGCAGATGACGAGAACGACACCTGAGATGGCACTCCCTTTTCCACACCACACCATCTGGAAGGTATTTGGCCCTGATATATCTAACAACAGACCTCTTTACACGATTGTTTTTCGATGGCATTGGGCTACGGCTTAGAAGCTGTGACCCTACCACCAAGCCACCGCGGCCCCGGTATAGTAACTAAACCTTCTTTATAAGTACGAAAGCTTAATTTTTTTTTATTAATCATATTTTATACTGAAATCTGTTTATTCTACTAATAATAGAGATATAAATCACATAGACAATACATATAATTCTTCTTCCTTAGCTTTCAGCGATGAAAACAAAAATCACGCGATTAAATATTTGTTGAAATAATGAAAATTATTTTAATTTCATTTACAGCAACGGAAATATAGATACCAACGTATAGCTTTATACCTTAAAAATACCCTAAAATGTTAATTAAATCTAGACTAAAGAATTTTACAATAATTAAACTACTATCGCTGAAAGTCTAATTTGAGCAATTAAAGTCATAAAAATAATTTTCCTGCTGGAATATATTTGGCAGTTATAGTGAAAAATAAACCTCCAAATTTTCCTTTAATTTTTTAATTAAAATACTGTTTAAAAGTTTTTTGAAATCACTCCGAGGCGCATATTCCAGCATCCCAAAATATATATGAAACAAATTATGCACACATGCACAAAATATTTATTATTATTAGGAGTACAAGATAAAGATTTCTGAGATTAAAGATTACTATCTTTTATTTTTCCTTACATTGTTTCCCTTTTACGATATTTGATTCCCCCATGTTCTGAAATATTGGTAACCTAAGTTTAGATTTTTTACAATTGCTGGTGAAGAAGGGCTGTAATCAGGAATGCATCAATCACCATGGCCTTCTTTCATCGGTTTCTATATAAATTAATAACTATGATCATCGAAGAAAAATCTCTAACCATTTCTAGTTAGAGATCCAGAAATAATGTCTTTAATGAAGAAAATATTTCTCATTGAACCATTTTCTTTCTGAAGTTTCTAATAATTTATATAAGCATAAAAACATAGTTCTAGTTCTAATTCAAGTATAATGGATATTTAGGTTCAAACATAATTAATTTTTTCTAGTGATTATGTATTTTGAAAAATTTATAAAATATATTGATGTACCAAGGGATATATAAACAGAATTTATAGGTTGAGTTTTATACTAGCTCTTAACCTGTATGTTTAAAATACCCTAGAAGTCACAGCAATAAAAAAAGAGCCAATTTTACCCATTGTCATTTTTATTTTTTATTTTTCATAAAATTGTTGAATTTTACATTATATTGTTTTCTATATATCTTTATGTACTGGAAAAATAAACATGACTTGGAAAGTATAAGGTAATATGTTTTTTCAAGAAAATATTATTTATGGTAACATGCAATTTGAAAAGAAAATGTATGTTCCAACGCATTTACTTTTTTCAATGATAATACATTATGAAAAATTTCTAAAACATATCTATATATCAAGAAAAATATCTGCAAAATATATTGGCAGTTTTTTATACTACCACATTCATTAGAAAATGAAATTCAAGATTAAGTGTAATGCTGTCTCGTAGACCACACTCCCCAGTGAAGGGTTAATACTGGAAAAAGTATACCCTCATTTTAGACTATTATTTGCACTTTTTAAAAGAAAACTATTCTCCACATTATATTTTCCTAAAATAAATTTAAACTATACAACTAAATTATATAAATTAAAAATTATGTAAGTTTACGACATCTTATACTGCGATCTGAGTGATCAGAATTATAGCATCATCATTGTGAAGATACTTCATTAATTCTCTTTCCTCAACGGTTTATAAGAGGTACTGCTAAAAGAGAAAAACCGCTGAAAATGATTCAGAGGAGGAACAGATAATATACCTAAGTTATTTGAATTTCTTACTCCGTTATAGCTTACAATCATTTTCAGAAATTTAAATTGAACATTAAATTCATTTTACTAATAATTGGATTTTTTTTTAAATAACAGTAATAAATATACCTGAAATATTATACTTCAGTTTACAAATGTCTTATATTACCGATTTGAAATTTTCTCAAAACTATTTATTTTATTAATAAAATTTAGTGATATCGATATGACCTGTAAATCGAGTTAAAGCACAATTTTATTTTCTACTGTAATCTAAAATACAGAAATTGTTGAAAAGGCATACAAAGGCATACAATCTAAAATATCCATCATATTTTTAGATTAGATTGGTTTATACGCAGGTAGATTCGAATTAAATAGGAGATGTTTAGACAATTCTCTTGGAAAAATTGTAAGCTGAATCATAATATGATCTTAGGCATTTACTTAAATAAGCGCACAGTTTTGATTTCAGAAAAAAATAAACGGCGTTTCGGTACAAATGGGTTGTTTAATTTCCAAAGAAAAGCTTCCTACAACTTTTTTACCGGAGATAATGAGAAGTTATTAAACTATAGGCATTATTGCTAAAATGTGCATTTGTGGTTCGTTCTAGAATTGCAAAGACAGTTTCTCCGTATATCTGTATTACAGTTCGTTTGAAATCTCATCTAACCTGTTTTGGAAAAATCAGAGTCCCCTCGAAACAAAATCATTCACCGAAGTAATAGTAAAAACAATTCGGCAGAAACATTTTACCTTGGAAATACTTTGAAAGCAAAGTATTTCCAGTTATCAGGTGAACGAACAAGTTTATTGAGAAATGCTACATTGTCATAGTCACTAAAATCGTAATTTAACGAATTATTGCTTAAAAATTTCACATTGCTTAAAGGAATCTCAAATACTTTAAATTTTACGCAACTTAATAGAAATGCAGCACCATTTTTCTCCTATCGGCCAAAGTATAAAACTTTGTTTTTTTAGAAAATCAAATCACATACTCAGGAAAATTTAAGATTAAAATTCGGTTCGCCTCGTTTATAGTTTTCTTACAAAATGTATCTAAAAATTTACTGTTTAATTTGGATTACTATGTACATTGTCAAGAATAAGGGTTTTTAAAAAGATGTATTACAAGAAAATTAATCTTAATTAATGATATCTGAAAATATGCATATCTTTCAAAACTTCTAATATTAAAGTTTTACTTTTAGACTTAAAATATTTCATAATATTGGAGTATCTGATTCTAATTATAATACAATAATGTATCCTAATTTTGTATTAAAATAGTTTAATAATTACTTTCTAAAATTTCAGAACTAAATTCTCAGAAGTCCTTATTAAAAGTTGATAAAATTATATTATCCGTTTGATTAGTCGGTTGAATTCAGTGGAGCAAGAAATTTATTTGCCCATACTATGGCAAATTTATCAGTAATATTATGAGATTACTACATGTAAAACAAAAGCTAACAAAGATTATGTTAGATACTGATATTTATATTATAGCTCTCAAAAAAGTATATTTAGTTTATAATAATCCGTGTAACACGGTTACACAAGACTTGTAAAGATTTATGAAATCACATGCCTGAAAAATTAAAATGAATTATTTGCCAGACGGAGAATTCGAAATTTCATGTAATTCTTTCCAATATATGAATGGATATTATATAAATCTATTAAATAAACTATATATAAAAATCTATTAAACCAACAGAGTTTAATAAATCTCCCCTATTAAGATATGTGGGTGATATATTATCGTAAAAGAAAATATTGTGGAATTATGTTCCGCAACCTCTTTGTGGTTTTAAAGATTAATCTTTAAATAAGCAATCTAATAATTAAGCAATAATTAGCTTTACTTTTGCTAAGAAATGATGAATTTAAATGCATTAATTCCCAATATAGATTAATAAAATTTAAATTAGTTTCCTTACATTTATAAAAGTTAAAACTTTTTACATCCAAGAATTATGTTAACTTTAAAAGTTAACACTCTTTTCAGCATCATTGGTAAAAAAATATTACAATCAGACTGCATTACATATACATTGGAAATCGGTGATTTTATTATTTTAACCGATAAAGAAAACACTTTTTGTAAATGTAGAATTTATTTTAGCTTATGTAAAAGTCATCTCTAAAAATACTATTGAGCTAAAATGAATCCTTTTCTTTCCTTATTCAGTCAGTACTACATATGAAGATTAGAGCAAGCTTAACGCTTTTCCTGATTTCATTGAGATAAAAAATCTTTTTAGTTTCGTAATAATTAAATGAAATAAAAATGCTTAGTAATCTGAATTATATATGATGATTCTAAACAACTCGGCATGATAAAAAAAACTTGTGTAACTCTCTTCTGTAGATGTTCTCTTTTACAATATATACGAGTATTTTTACATTAGTAAAAAGTAGCAAAAAGAAAATGAATTTTTTATCCATTAAGGTATCGGTTTTTAAAAATGTTTTTTTCTTAAATGGGAAGAATTTTTTTTTTGACTATTTTGTGAATAGAACCAAATAGTTCGAAAGATATTAAGCCCGTTTATTAGACTTCTTTCGCATTGTTGCTTTTGTATCTGCCATAGCTTTATCAGAGTCATAATTTTACTGTGCTCTCGTGATACATATCTTACGATTCGTATCTGGCAGATGATTACTATTTTTATTTTGTCTAATTTTTAGCAAAGGAATTAAATATTATATCTGTCAAGGTATGCGCCATGCGTTATTTCAGTGACTGATTATGTACTAAGGCCTATTCTTATCCTACCGAAAAATTGTAATGTGCAAACCTTATCGGAGTTCATGTGATGTTAATTCATCTTCGAAACACTTACTTTAAATGACAAGTTTATGTAAATTTGCTAATTTTAGTGTTTGGTTTTTTTTAAAGGCTAGCTATGAGTCTACATGAGAGAGTAAGGAACAAACTTTTAATTTTGATTAGCAAGCAACTAGCAAGTTAACATGCCATTCACTTAATTTACTCGTTTAACAATTAATAAAATGGTTTTAAATTATTTGTTTGTCACAAGTTTAGTAGATTTTAAAAAATCTACCTGAGATTCGTAAAAGAGAGTCAAACCAAACTGTTCATGTCACAGTCCAATTAATAACTCCGAATACAATTTCTCAAACCAAATTTAATAAATATCAATTCTACATATCCAATATATCTGCGGTTGCATATGAGATTGATTCAAAAAAATTCTCTACGAACTTACAATATTCTTATCACGAAGTTGAAAGTAATCAGTTGGCTTATTATTTTTTTTAGATACTGAAACAGCACTTACTTGCCCAAAATAAGATCAGATAGTTTTGAAAATGACCCAGATCATGCGAAACCTGATTTTAAAATTAAATTTGATTAAGAATTTTCTTTAAAGGCTTAATTGAGTGTCTATGTATAAATTAGCTATTTATAATTTTTTCGAAATACCATTAAAAAAGAAAACTCTTAAGAAATTAATTCATTCAAAATATTTAAAATAAGTAATAAAAATCAAAGTTAAAATGAAACCATGATGAAGTTCAAAAATTAATTTTAAAAAATTCTATTCACTTCTTATCTTCTGAAATATATTTTAAAATTGAGATTATTTTATTCAATAAATGAAATACCATAGTGTTTCTCATCATACGAATTATAGTTCATTTAGAAATACAGAAACGGAAACAAACTCATCCTATTTCTTGGTTCAATAAATGTTCAAATTCAAAAAATCTCGAAATCACATAAAGACAAAAAATCATTACTAAACTAGGAACGATAGCTGTTTGCATAAAGACCGTTAAAGAAAACTCATGAAACATTTGGACGAATGTTCTTTTATAATACGAAACATGACTCAGATATCTAGTATAAGTAAAAGTGAAGCTCTCAAGCAATGGATTTGCAGGCATTAAATATTTTCTGTTAGTAAAGTATCGGCATAAAATCCACTCTAAATTTTACCAGCTTATAAATTTGGAACCTTTTTCACATCTATTGCATTAATTTTCATTTCATTTATATATACATTATAATATTAATGTTTAAAGAGAAAAAATATGTATATTTAATCTATCAGTATATCAGGGGCTATATTCTTATTTTAAGCCGTGAGATGGTGCTGGGACTTATCGTTAGTGCCTCTTTTGAGATTAATTTCGAGATCCGATTCCACTGAAATTCCGTGGAGAAGATGCATGAAGTCTTGTAGTAGCTTCAATCTATCATCAGGAACCAAACGGCTTCTCATTGGCATAACAGGAAATCGACGAGAGCGGAACTCAGATAATCATATGCCGTTCTCGTCATTCCTTCTCACAGCAAAATTAAAAAGTCCATTCCCAAACAATAATTATATAATTGCAAGGAAGTCAATAGCATGGCGTGGCCTAAAGTCAGTGACCTTTAAAATCAAGAATTGTGGTACGAGATTCGATTTCATTGAAATTTCATTGGGCATGAGGTAAATCTGTCGGTTAATGTAGGTTAAATATGTCATCATAAATCAAGCGTCCTCTCATTGGTAAGGCATGGAATCGCGAATCGAATGCAAAACCATGTGTCGTTCTCGTCATCTAATCTCATCATAATACTACGAAGCCCTTAAACTATTATTTAAAAATTTCGACAAAGGGAATGATTCTAATGAATGTAATCAACTAATCGTGTCTTGAAACCTCTAAATGTCAACCGAATAATTCTTAGTAAATGTAATTTCAAAATATGAAATTTTAAAATACTTTACTGTTTGAAATTACGGATGAAGTTAACTGAATCCTAAACCAATTGTTGTAAATATAATTTTGTCATAATTAATAGTAGTATGAAAATTTCGAACAAGACATACAGAGAAAGAAACAAAAGATTCACTAAAAATAGTTTCCTCAATGCAACCTCGTCGATATATTCTGGAATGAATAGTTCTAAACCATTCTGATAGAATTACTGAGAACTTTTCATTTATAGCTTTCAAGAAAATTTCAAGAAGTCAAACGGTTAAGTAGATAAAAGCTTTCAGTCGTTCAAACAGAAATTTCTAGGTAATTTTAGGACATGTCGCTAATTGTCTGAAGAATTCGAATCAAAGATAGTAAAGAAGTAATGTGGAATAGATCTTGCTAAATTCTATTCAAGGTTTAGAAAAATTACCAGGAACTTTGATAAAAGTTAGGATTTAATACAAAGAAAAAATATTTTGAAAAAATAATTAAGAAATATATTGTTAAATACTTTGTACTTTTATTATTGGAGATTTCAATTTTTTCTTCAAATTATCCATCAACTTAGCATTTCCGCATCGAACATAAAATCAAAGAATATTTTTAGACCAAAACTGTTTTTAATCGGTTTATAATATCTAGAATGCAGATATTATTTGTGAGTGGCTAATTATTAATATGCAATCATCGATTTATACAAATGAAATAACTTTATATAACTGTAAATTTCGGAAAATAATGCCGAAACAATATAACTATATTGCGGAATGTAATGCCTGAAAATGCTAAAAATTGACTATTTAATGGATTTATACTAAAAATCAATAATAATTGTTCAGATAAATTTAGAATAAATACATAATTCATTTTCTTCCTTTAAATTAATCGTATATTTAGTAGTTCTGAGCTGAAAATAAAACCAAAGTATTTTTTACGTTCTTTTAATCAGTTCAAAAGACCCAGAATGCTGAAGTTATTTGTGAGTGGATAACTAAGAATATCAATGATCAATTTATACTATCCCTAAATATAAATGTCCATTTAGGAATATAAAGACAGAAAAGGATTTTAAAAATTGAATATTTAATTGTAATTAATCAATGATAATTTTTTTAATAAATTTGGAATAAATAAATAATTTATTTTATATCTGGAAATTAATCACTTAAGTATTTCTTAATTGAAAATAAAACCAAAGAATTTTTTCGAACTTAACTGCTTTCAATTGATCCATAAAAGCTAAAATGCGGAAAATATTTGTGAATAGTTTGGCAATAATAAAGAATTATCAATTTATACAATTCTTCAATATAAATGTGTATTTAAGAATATGATGACATAATAAGATAAATATGGAATATTTAATGACTTTATATTAAAAAATCTACGATAATTTTATTAATAAATTTTAAATAAATTGTTCCTTGAAATTTGACTTAGGAAAATGTCAACTTTACGGCAGAATTTTTTTTCAGGTTCTAACGCTATAGTTAAATTGTTGAAAACTTCTTGAAATTGAGACGATGTATTATTACTCTTAAAGGCATGATATTTTCAATGTTAACTTATTTTCAAACAATAATGAAAATAATATTTGATTGAATATTAAAATAACTTTTCAAATTAAAAAATAAACATCGTATTTTTTAAAAAATTATACACATAATTATTAGTTATATAAAATGAATTAAATACAGAATTATACAAATTATTATCCGTTAAATAAAACGAAACCATAGCTATGATTCCTTTCAATTCATTTTCAAATTTATATAGTATATACTAAATACATTTGTCTTCTCTTCAATAAAATAAATCAATAATGTAATTATTTTCATTTCATTTTTAAATTTCAAATTCAATTAGAAATCTCCGTTTAAAATGTATTCAAACATAAAATGCTTAAAAATAGACTTCCTTAGATAATTTTACCAGATATGATAATAGATATTTTTTTAGAAATAAAGACATTTTTCGAAAAAGTTTCAAATTCCATTGTAAAATCCGCTATAAAATATTCGCCTAGGTAAAAATACAATACAGATTATTTAGATGTAACATGTTGAAAAAGGGGTTTTAAATTTCCTAGAGAATTCCACCAGATAAGATTATAGAAAAAAAAACTTTTATATGCAAAAAAAAAAAACTTCTAAAAGAAGTTTCAAATTCCGCTGTAAAATCCACTGTAAAACATTCACCTCGATAAAAATATGATACAGGAACACATATGGACTTATGCGAAAAATAAGTTAAATAAGAATAAAATACAGCATCAAAAATCTGAGTGAGTAAATCTCAAAAACACCAATTGTCTCAAATAAGTAAACAACCTCAAATGTCAAAAATCGTTTGTAGAGGATATTCAATGGGTTTTTTTTATCATGTGCGTGTCACATGCGATTATGTTATGATCCTTATATCTTTATTCCTTTTATTCTTTATATGTTTAAAAAAAACCCTCTTTTGTCCAAATTATTATTTTTTTTAATCTCGAATAACAGTCATTGTTATTTTATCTAAAAAAATAACAAGCGGATGGATATAACTTACTGTTTGAGGGGGAAGCGTCCAGTTGCCGGATAGCACCGCAGAAGGAAAGAAGAATCGCAATGCAGGATAGCATCGTTTCGTCCGGCTTCGCTCGCTCCGGAGTTTCGACTCTGAAGTCCGGAGGGTTGGCGGTCTTTGTTATACCAAACCTCGCGCAGGCGTACCGGATTCGGAGAGCCGCCCGTAACTTTTAGGGAAACAAAGTTTTCGGCTACTTGGACATAAGCGCCAGGTCACTAAGGAATTGAAGTGTGACACTTTTGATGCTTGATATGGGTTTTTAAAGTTCTTGATCCAGTGACACATTCTCAGTTAGGAAAAAAAAAACTTTTGGTGCTTGATTTCCAAAAGGAAAAAAATTGAAATTTAAAAATCAAATAAGTATTAATTAACCATAAAATAAGGAAAATGAATTTAACATAACAATTAGGCTGCCTTTTGGATCTCTTCCTTTTGATCGATTGGTTCCCAAATTCAACTGAATTTATCAAATTTGATGTAAAAATTACTTAACGAAATTCACCGTTTCAATTTGTAGTATTTTTATGTAATGACAAACACATGATCAGTTAGATAGAAAGTCTGTTCGTTGATGGATTTGTTCAAAGACCTGACATGCAACAAAAATAATAGTGGGAAAAACATGCTGAATTTAATATATCTATCTCAGCATCTTTTAAAAAATTATGTTCACTTCCAAAGAGGCAGACTTCTTTTTATCGAATTTAAAACTTGGCTCCAGGCACATAAAACCTAAATGACAGATGTTAACCCTTTAACAATTTTGCTCAATCATTTTGGCATACATTTACAATAACAGATTAAATCTAGTGTATATCTGCAACACTATCACAATATATTTTTGAATTATCATGTTCTCACTCACCCAGACTTCTTGACAGGGTATTTGGCCCAATATTGATACAGATATCAAAATTTGATGTTAAATCATTTGCTGGATTTTCTTTTTCTCGGTATTTTCATTTCTGGAGTATCATATTCATGGAAGTGACAAAAGACGAATAGCGAGCTATAAATGACTTATTTGAATAGATGGATGTAAAGTTCCGAATATTTCTTTCCGGACTAAATGAAATGTAAGGTGTGGAAAAAATTCTCTTATTAAGGATTCATCAAAATCTCATATTACTCAATGATATTGAGGTTTTTCGATCTTACATATCATATACGAGAAAATAGAGATAAGTAAGGTGGTAGAGATAATAGAGATAAGTAAGGTAAAATAATATAAGTAAGGTGGATTTTATTTGGAATCCAACTTCAAAAATTTTGATTAGCAAGAATAGCTTTCAATTTTAAAGATTTGAGAGAAAGAGAGCTTTGAGAGGGACTTCAAAATTTTGGACAGTGGTCAGTTAACGTGTTTTTGTCCCGCACTTCCATTCCAAACTTCCACACCAACGACATTAATTTTGGAAGGGAAAATTACATAACTTTTTGTAGACATACACGTCGATCATTCGGTTGACTCGATAATTGGCTTTGCGATCATTTGCCTCTGAAGTTGAATCTCTTCAACGATGCCGACCCTATAATAGCAAGATACTGCACGATATCTCTAAAATATTTTTCAATATTCTGGATGTTGGATAACATTGCGACGATAATATCTGTTGGATAGTACAGTCAAACATTTTTTTTATTGTGGATACTGGGTCAATTATTTATGAGTCGCATTTTTGAAAAAAAATTCTGGGCTGTAACTGGAGAAAATACTAATATTTATATTGGGCGAGATAAACCTTTCAAGAATTTTCTTTTAAAAAATCTATTCTTATAATTATAACGTTACACAAAGCGTATACTTTTAATATTGTTTTTTTATCAAATAGAATAAGGTGTTACTGATAGAATAGTATTCGTGAGAAATTATTTTGCAATATATTGATAAAAGAGCGGTATGAATTTGTATGTGGCTGTCTACTTAACGAGGATCGTTTATGAAATGATAAAATTAAACCTACAAATCTAATAATTTCTCTTTCTTTAGTCTTTATGAATACTGGCTCAATTCTGCAAATGGAATGTAGTGTTGTTTGATTTAAACTTATAAAATATGTGACAACTTCGTCAGGAATTTCATAGTTGCCAATATGAATTCATAGGATTAATAGAAGCTGTTTAGTACTATATCAAAGTTTCACTAGTTAACAGTGTTGAATGACTGCTTTCAGTAATAGTTTACTTTAGTTATACTAACGTCCCGTGTTGAAGCAACACTAGGACTACTTTGGGGCGAACCTGGTAATTTTGAACAGTGATCAAATGACGATTACGACACCTTAGCTGGCACCCCCTCTCCAAACTTCCACCCCACACCAGTTTTAGGACGTTTTGCCCTGACAGATTTAACGTGCACCAGACCCACTGATATGGCGTTTCTTCGATGGAATCGGGCCTCGAACCAGCAATCCTCCGGTTCCGAAACTGAGACCTTATCACCAGGCCACCATGGCACTTATTCAGGAATAAGATCTACAATAATAAATTAGTTTTATTGATTTGCGGAAAAATTCAGGGGTGGTTAGAAAGTTATTTGAATAAGATACTGAGAGCTCTAATTTTATTAGAGCTTACTATATATTCGATTTGGTCTCCTAAAAACAAATTCATTCGATCTTTTAAAATTCACGCATTTTTTCTCTCAAAATGAAAAAATTCTCTGAAAAAAAATCAAAATTCTATCTTAATCTTTTGAACTGGGGACTTGGCGAATGAAATTATTTTCACTATATTGTACACCCATAAATAATGTACATAAACTTCCCTGTAAAATATTAAACACAAAAGCGATGAAATGATAACTCATTTAGATTATCAAGAAAGATTAAATCGCAGTCGCTTATTCGATAGTCACATGACTCTAATTTGATTTGTCTAAAGGCAATTCCTTGAATCCCCTTTAAGTTCAGATAAACAAAAATATTGTTATTATTGCTCTAAATTCAGAACAATTTGAGAGATATAAAAGGCGATAATTGGTTATTACCAGATAAAGTCCAATACCTAAAGCATGCTGTAACTTTTGATTTGTTAGATGAACATCGAATTTGTGCTATCTCAAAGTTTTCAGTCTTCATTCCACACTTTATGTTTAATAAAGGACTATTCTAATGAAATAAACCTTATACCGTGCCTCAATCAGAGATATTGTTAGGCTAAATATTTTCCAACTAGGAAAGCATGAAATTTAGGTATAGAAGGCAGAAACAGAAACAAATTAGTTTTAAGACACAACTGATCACTAAAACAAACTGGAAGAGGCATTATTTGTATAATACAATGATTACATTATATCGAGCATAGTAACAAAAGAATGAAAGACAATAATTTTACATGATAGATACTTTGGGAATGCTTAAGCAAGCATTGCTGATCAAACATTCTTCCTATCAATGTTTAAATTTCAGAAGCATGGCTAAAGGCATAATCTAAAAGTTCAAAAGACTTTTAAAGCAATTATGGCTCTAAAATAATCAATAGCCATTCATATTTTGCATATGAATGGCGTAGATTTATTAGCTGTAACTTTCATCAGCTTGCAATTTGAATTTTGTATTATTGTAATATTTATAAAGTTGTTTTATCTAATGTGAATTTCCAAGAAATTGTTTATATAGTTATATTATCTAGCTCTTCAATCACACAAAAAATGCAGAAAAGCTTTTTTTAAAAAAAAAACTGTTTTAACTTAATTTTTAATCTCTTTTGAAAATTTCCTTTCCCATTGTATGCCATGGATTAGTAGAATTTTTCACGATCCATTTGAAGGATTGTACTAAATCAAGGAATTCAATGCCCTTTTAAAAGTATAAGCCGATGAGTTTTTTTTATGTAGAGTGACATGTATTTTAAGATCATTTCATTAATATGTATTGATGCTTTCTGGGACTGTTGTTCATTACAATAAGATTTTCTGATATAATTGCATTAATTAATATCTAAATTATGTAATAACATTTTGTAATATGGAAATCAATTTATTGTTCTAAATAGTGGCATAGTAGAAATATAAATCAGAATATTTCTTTAAAGCTTTCCAAATGAAGGTAGACAATTTTTTAAAAAAATAACTGAAGAAATCTAAAATTAGGTGTTTAATTCAATGAACTATCTTTTTATGAAGGAAATTTTGTAACATTATTTTTCTATCAGTTGTTAGCTCTTTTGATGTTCTAATCTATTGATGCAAATCCAAAGTAGTCATTCCGGTAAAATGTTTTGATATAAAAAAATATTCACAATAGTTAACAGACAGCTACAACAAATACCCTGTGTCTATATCTATCAATAACTTTCAATAGTTTACTCGTTCATCCAACATTCAACCTTTGAGCAATAATGTAGTTCTAAAAAGCAATTATGGTTATTAATAGTGAAAAAAAGAGTTATACGTGGGTGACAATACCTGAATAACGCAACTCTGTTGGGGGTATAGATGAAGATTCGAAGAACACACGAATTGTCAGAATATAATCAATAAGGCGTCCTACCGTGAATTGCATGCGTTTCGTGATAACTTTGAAATTTCTTCTTATCTTGGACATTTTTAATGAACCTTGTATTGATAGAAGAAAACTCAGTTTTATCAACATAGTTGTTATCTTGTGTAATTTAAGATAATAAGTAAAGGATATTTAAAAAATGTTAAAATGCATAAGGATTCTAATGAGCCATTTTTGCCCTGTTTAATTTTTTGTAATCAGAATTTCCTTTTTAAATACAGAATCTCATTGGATTACTCATACTATAAATAATTTTTGGATTCGTAAATACAAGGATTCGGATGTTTTCTAACGTTAAAGATTTTAAAAAAATCTTTAAATCTTCATGGTCACTCAGATAATATAAAGCAATATGTATATAGTCATATAGATAATAGATAATACTTATTACAACTTATATTTCCGAAATGTAAGCAGCGAAGAAGAATTTTAAATTATACTCCGTCTTGTGTTGTATTGAACAGCAAGTTGATAATATATGAATTCCTAAAGTTTATGAGGCATTTAAATAATCCCGTCGCTTCCGATTGGTTCACCAATTTAGAATCTGTCTCTGATAATATGTAAAATAACGGAATAAATGACGATGAAATAACTCAGTTCAATTCAGACAGTTTTCCTGCAATTTGAGAATGATATGTAATGTAATTTCAGAATACTTGTCTCCATGTAATTTGAGAAAAATAACTGGCCATATTAAATCATACGGTAATGGTAGTATTAATAATTCGTTGTTGCGTCCTACATATTAAATATTCTGCACTAATTTAATTTTAGAATCAATCTATCATGCATCTTCTAAGAAAAAAAAAAGATATATTAAAATATAGAGTGACACTAAGAACTCTTAAATCTTAGACAAAATGAGCAGTTATGTTTATCATGAGCCAGTTCCCCACCGAGGTGGGTACAAACTGCATATGAATAAGAAGCTACCGATTTAAAGTCACCGTTCTCATTTCCCTTGTGGGAATCGCAATTCGGGTACCTCCCTTGTGGGAAAAAGTTCGGTTACCTCCTCGCTAATGATGGGACGTATGTCATTCGGAGGCATACGATGGTCCTTAGCATTTAATCTGCAATTTTGCACATTTCGCTGTGACAATGACCGTCATTCAATCAAATCCCGTATGCTTAGGCAGGGTGGGGTTAATTTCTTTATTTTCGGGGTTATCATGCAGCTATGGCATCACTTGAAACGTCTCCATTAAAAAAAAACGTTTCAAACAAAGCCTTATGACACGGTAGGACTTAAATAGGCAAGATTTATTTTCACCTCAATATTCTTGCTACTCGAGTTAAAATTTATTCCGGAGTTTTAATTTGTCTTACAATTCAATCACTGTTTTGTTAAAATAGTGGTACTGGAAAAGATTTTGGATGCTTGTTTAGAATAATTTCAAGATTTTTATCTTAGTCATATAAACAATTTTTTGTCGTTCTTTTAATCGATGAAATTTGGTGCCCTATTGCTTTTTGAGTTTCACCTTTTTTCGTAGACAAAATATATCAAATGAAATTTTTCAAGCAATCAAAAGTTTTAAGAGATAACATTTTTTGGATTCATGTTTTCCGATCAGAACACAAAGCAGAAATTAAGAATCTTGAACCAATGCAAGTGGATGTGAATATATGAATGAACCAATGTTCATCTAAATAATCGAAAAACTCATAGGAAGAATTTTTAATTAAGAAAACCACCATAAGGTATTGCACTCGTCGTGATTTTGGGCAGATCTGAATATTAGGTATTCAGGACTTAATTTTTTTTAAAGATATTTGATAGTGAATATCAACAACTAAAAAAGTGTGACCAATATTGTAAATAAAAAAAACTAATTTAACATTTGGTTTTTGAAACAAACATATGAAATAAATATTCCTATATTTGTCTTTTTTTATTTTTCATTCCATGGATTTAACGTTTTATTTTTCTCTCTTTTAATAATAAAATATTTTTAATTTAATTTCATAATTATGTATTTAACTATATCTTCAGTTTCTCTTGAAATTAATTTCTGATCCATTCTAAACAGATGACTAGTGTAAAAAATCGTCGAGTGTCAACAATTCCTATATAAAGAGGAAACTGTTATTAAGGAGTGGATTCGCCTAAAAAACAACTTGCATTTCATGATCTAAGTCATACGTGTATGCAAATCGATATATTTTTAAGTCTAATTACAGCTGAACCATAAAATATTTACTTCTGCAGCATTAGTTTCCAAAATTAAATAGATAAACTTACTTTCATCATAATATATCTCAAGAATAATATTAACCCTTCGAACTATGAACAGATATTGATTCTGAGCAAAAATTTTGCACTGAGTTGAAACTAATATTCTTGAATATCGTATTGTCACATAATGAAAGAATTTTTTATCTGAATTATTTTAATACATATTAGTCAATACTTAATATGCAAATAGAGTATAAAGAACAGGAATTTAATTCCTATTCTGTTTCATAGTTAAATTCCCCTTATCTTAAAGTCTTACCATTTTTCTAATTATTTATTTCGGTATATCATTCACTCAGTCTTGAAAACATCTGAATAATTTCTGAGTAGATGACTAATGTAAAAAGAGCCTTAAGAGACAACTGCCTCAATATGGAGGGTGAAACTTTAATTAACCATAAACAGAGAATGGGAGAGTCTGGATGAGAATTCTGTACAGAGCTCCATCTAATGTTATTAAGTATCATGGTTTGAGAGAACAAGCGAGAGTAATACGAATTCTCCCTTTACATTTAAATTCCATTTCATACAAAAATAGCTGGAGCTAAATTAACTATAACATTACTCAGCGAAATGTAATGAATATAAAGACTTAAAAAGAAGTGACATTTCACATTCTGATGACATATTAAAATAATCTCTTTGTAATGCAAGATTGCCCCTAGACTCGTTGCCTTTGATACAAAATGGGAATTCATAATAGAAACAAATCTATTTTTTGGACCTTTTAACTTGAATAGATGTGCAAAATCGAAAAGGAAAAAAAATCTGTATGAATTTATACATTATTTCCTTCGAGCCGAAATGAGTTCCTTGTAATGATGAAATTCTATCTTCACGGAAGGCTATTTAGCTTGGAATATTTTGGAATAAATAGAGAAAAGCGTTTAATGTAGTCTTTAATAATATTTTCTTACTCTGCTGCTGTCTTTTTAATCTTAAAAATGATAAGCCATACCTCTGAGAATTGCTAAGATGTGAGGACAAAAGTAAAGCGGAAAAGAATTTTTCCAAGTCCGACAAATATAAAAGGGGTTCTTATATCTTTTACTTCTTACATCTCTGAAATGGAACCGTGACCTTTAATTTTTAAAGGATTATAGAAGTTATGGAATTCAGACTTAATAGCATGTCTAAATACTAAATGTTTTGCAAATTAAGGAAGTTGAGTTTACAGCTACAATTTAATCTCTTACATAGCTAAACTTAAGCTTAGATCAAACGAGAAAGAAATTGCTTGGAGATGCAATTTTTACAAAATTTCCTGTGTTTTTAAGCTGGTAGGAAATAGGGAATAATTGTAGGAACTAAATTAAATCAGACCCAAAAGGAAATAAAATATTCAAAACACACTGTTTTTAATTTAACTCTACCCTTTATAGATTTTTAATATATATTTTACTTACCTTATAACTGTGTAAAACAATTTAATTTTGTATTGTTGAAGTAGGAAAAAAATTGTTAAAGAATAATAAAGTATTTGAAATTTAGAACAAAAATAAACTTAAAATTTTAATCGCTTTGAAATTATTCTAAATTAGATTAAAGAAAGTTAAAATTGTAAGATGAAAATTTGAATCACTGTGTAATATAAGGTAACAACCATGCATGAGAAAAAGAATGACGTTTTGGGAATTATTTATATCTTCAAATTTAGCTACAAAGCTCAAAACAAAACGTTGATGATAAATGTAAAAACATATTAAATTAAATATAAATTAATTTCAACTTACTTACTTTGATTTTAAGAATTATAATAGTTTTATTAAAAATAAATTACTTTATTAATTTTCGAGTTTATCGTAGTTAGTTTTAAGAAAGGTAAAATAGTAAAATTGAATCATTATACAATGTAGGATAACAACTATTTATAAGAAAATGAGCGAAGTTTTAAAAATAAAGTATACGGACACATTTACATAAAATGTTTAAAATATACTCAATATAAATGTATTAATACATAACTTTAACAAAAATAGACTGGAAATCATTAAGCATATAAGCCCTCATTATAAAACTAATTTATTAATGAAACTGTACTACCTGATCTCATCGAAAATTGGTTCTTACTTTAAAGAATGAATTTAATGAGAAATTGAACTAAAAAATCTATAATTATAAACATTTAAAAGAAATCCAATAACTGGACTTCTTTTAAACGGAAATGTTGTGACCAATGAAATTATACTCTGTTTAAGAATATGGAATTAAGAGGAAAAATTGGAAGAAGAATACTTTTGATCAGTTTGTTGCAGAATTCATGATTACAGGACTGAAAGCTCTTATTCAAACATGAAAATATTTTTTCTAAAACCTGCTTGTTATGACTACAAATTTTAATGGATGACAATGAAAGAGTTTATCAAAAGTCGAAATTTTGCAATGAGCGTAATTTTTTTTTTGAAATCGTGAGTAGGAAAGATAAAAATATTTATTTTTGTATTGATATATTCTGATACAAATGGAACAGATTTAAAAAAATACTACTTTACTACTAGTGTAGTAGTAGTAAAAATACTACTAGTGTACTATTAATATATATGGCAAAAGGATGACTGATTCATAACAATTGTTTATTGATGTTTTAACTGTTTTCTGATGGAATCGATTAATGGCATTTAAATGAAATTCCTGTTTGTATTAGCATCTAAAAA
The DNA here is from genome assembly GCA_026543055.1 of Argiope trifasciata. Lineage (NCBI taxonomy): Eukaryota > Metazoa > Arthropoda > Arachnida > Araneae > Araneidae > Argiope > Argiope trifasciata. The sequence continues at coordinate 2,056,325 of JAPMOQ010009429.1, forward strand.
AATGCCGGCCAAATATTTTTGTTGCATTCTGCAGCATAACGGTAGTGTCATCATATTAGAGCTAAATTAACCTACAAAATAAGTTTTGAAATACTGAGACACAAACACAGAGAGAAGTGATCCAGAAATTCAGAAGACAGATGTGACATCCCAAGACGTTAGAAGATTACGAAAAAAAAAGGAAAAAAAAAAAAGGAAAGGATAATTTCATGACTTTTAAGGTAGTAAAATAACGCAAGATATGTGTTTAATTTTCATATTATCACTAAAATTCAAAGCACATAATAATGTTCATTGTTGTAAATAATTTTCGTAGCCAAGCAACATATAAAATTGTTTCAAAAAAATTCTTTATCTAGTAATTACGATAATGTTTTTTACTTCTTTTTGAGTATACGATAGACGTTTACGCAATATAAATATATACACTTATTAATGAGTATACGTATTCTGGTAAAACTGATTGCAAATATTCTTTAAATTATTTTAGTTCTTATTTGAAATTAATCTGTTTAAATTATTGTTCAAAAATAGTGCCCTCTTTCAGAAAAATTACTATTTTTCAAATGTATGAATCGTTATTTCCAATTTTAAATACTGTCTCAACAATAAAAAAACCTAATCGGAATATTTTAATTCGGACGCCGTTTTGAAAAAACAATTTAACTATTCTTTTTACAAGAACCAAGTAAAAAACATGGTTGAGGTATTTATCTAATTTTAAACCAACTGAAAAAAATAATTTGTAAGTATAATTTAACAAATTAAATTTCTTTTTTTTAATAATTTAATAAATTAATATTAAAATTTCTGCTTTTTATAGAAAAAAGAAAAATATTTTTTGTTTTAGTTAAACAACTTCTATCACCACATAATAGATAATTTTTTTTAAAAAAATTTATAAGCAAATAAAATATTTTTGAAAAAAAAATGTTGATGATTTAAATTGATTTTTTATACCATATTTCATAGAAATTGCCCTAGGTCTTTTATTTAATATGGCATATTAAAAACTAATTATTTTGTTTGATTTCTTCACTGAAGTCGGGAAATTTCATAAAATAAGTAAAAGTTCTTTAGAGAACTAATATATTTTATACAAGAGAAGAAAAAAGAGTGCATCAATTTGTCTTTTGATTTTCATGTGATTAAAATAATATTTTATTTTTTGTTAAAGTCTTTTATTTTTTGATGATTTTAATTTATCTTGAATATATTTTATGATAGCTAGTATGTATAAACACATAAAATATTTCCATGGGCTAAAAATCTCCAAATAAGTTTAACTTAATTTGTTAAAATTGCACTCTATCATTTTAAATTCTTTAATTTGTTAGAATAGCATCCTATGTATTCTTGAGTTATAAAATAATCAAACAATTTTAAGTGTGAATCAGATGGCCCATTCAGGGTGAGATATATAGGCGAATTCTCTTTGAGACTGAAAATAAAATGATCCTAAAAAGCCATGACCACCACTAATATGAATTTAATTGTGTCAAATTACTGCAATGAAAGGTAAATTAAAAGGCAATTTAATTATGGAATCCATTGTGCAACATTCAGGAGAAAAAAGAGAGGAAAATGATGTTTCAGCATAGTGTGAGACAGTAGAAATTATATGATGTATGCAAAATAAGGCAAAGTGCACCAGACCCACTTACACGATGGTTCTTCTGTGGAATCTGGTCTTGGACCTACATCCTCCGGTTCGGAAGCCAAGGCCTTACCATCAGTCCCCACTCTCTATTTATTTTATAAGAAATAAAACCTAAAGCATGCTTTTACGCTTGTACAAAAAAAATGTAATGCATTAAAAAAAAGTGAAGATTCTTTTCCAGAATTTTTCTTCAAATTTAATTTTAGTTTTGTATCAACTGTAAATAGCAACTTTATAAATAATTTCCTAGCAAAGATTGCCAGTTGGTTTATGGATTTTGAGAATCGTACTTTTCATTCAACTACTTTACCGGTTACTGATAAATTTTTTTTATTAGAAGTATCGAAGGGACGATAAATACATAAGTATACATTTTTGAAGCATCAAAGTATTTTCTTTTTTTAATATTCTTATCTTCTTTTTTTAATATGCTTATTTAGTTCGACATGTTTCAAGTTTGTGAGGCTAAAATATAGTAAACATTTTTCCTCTCCCTCCCTCCCTCCAGCATTAAAATTTTTATTGTGTGTCCTCTATGAAATTTTCAACTATAATATTATCAAAATATAATTATCAATTGAGGGAATTATTTAATGAAATTTAGGTTCATGCAAGTGGCCCATCTGTCAGTAAATTTGAAAAAAAAGGAAGATTCCATAATATTTATAATAATAGACTATAAAATAATGACTAAAATTAGAAAATGATTAATATAAAAATTATTTTTATCTCGTAAGACTAATAAAAACTACTTTGAAATGTTTTTAACAAATTTAATTTTTATACATTTGTAATACATACTTCATCCTTCCACTATATAAAAGGTCTATTTATAAAGGTAGGTACTGAATATATAAGTTACTGAAATAATTGGATTGAAATAACAAATGCGAAATCAAATATATAGTTATAAAATAAAAGCTTTTGACTGAGTTATTTTACAATTTGAAACATTTAGTAATTTAATGCTTCAGAATGTCGAATAATAAGTTAATTGAACTGTCGGCTAAGCTACTCAATTATTTAAATGTTGATGTCGTGGGCAATCATATCCAATTTCACGGGGGTCGAAACTAATTGCAAATTAAAATTTTGAAAACATGTTTTCAGATTCTTCGTCATCTATAAGTAGGAAAATAATATAACGACTTCCTATACAATTTAAAAGTTTATATTCTCAAATGATTTATATAATGAATTACTGTTTGACAGATTTTTCAAAATTTTAAAAGGAATTTAATATCCAACTTGTATTTACTATTCGTACAGTTAATATTCGTTAATTGCAAAATTAAAGGAGCTAATACTTGATTATGAATAAAATTCATATGAGTGGTTTAAAATATCTTCAATACGTTGACGAATATAGAGGAATTCTTTATAAGTAGAAGAATGTTTTCATTAAGAAGAATTAATTTACTAAAACATGAAAGAAAAAATTATCATAGATATAATATAAAAAATTATTTTAAAATTTATTATTTCCTTAATATGTATCTACGTATGTAAAATAATCGAAATCTTACAGAGCCCCTATATGACTAATTATTTTTATAAATTTACATTTAAATTATTTATATCAAGCAGTGCAAAATGATACATTTAGTGAACTGATTAGTACAAAATTATCAAAAGTGTATTTCAAACTTAATGTTTTGCTAAGTTAATAAAATTAGTTACTAGTTAGTTAGTATTTAAAAAGCATTAATTATCTTAAAAATTTATTTCGAAATGCCTTTTTTTCCTGCAAGTTAAAGAAATAGTAAATTTGTCTTTATGTTAACGCGCTATTAAATTATTCGAAATTAACTAACAAAGAGCAACAATTAACAAGAGCAATATTCCTGTTTAAACAATAGATTATTTTGGTAATAATAAGCTGTATTCGATCACATGTGCAAAATCTTTCAATCGAATTTTTTTCATTTAATGTATTTTCATATGAAAGAAACAGGACAGTTTTTCATCGTAAATTAAATAGGATCATAAGCCGCTTTAAGCAATTAATAGATATAATTCTCCATCCATTACGCAGTAATAATATAATATTGAAACAGAGTACAAAGAATGGATAATCTTATTTATTAGTCATTTAGTTAGAATCAAATTTCATATTAAAAACTAGTCCTTATGAAACTTATCTTTACATAGTGGATTAATTTAAAAACAAGATATTATTTTAAAATGTATTGTATAAATGATAATTTTTATCAGTTTTGGTTTTCTAAAAGGATGGGATTATTATCAATCTCAAAACAATAAAACTACTAAAGAAATGAAAATTGATAGTTTTTACTTTGTTTCATTTCCGAAAATCAATTATGTTTCTGGAATTTAAAAAAAAAAACTGTTAGATTTCCTTAATCCTTAGGCGAATTTTCTTTAATTAAAATTTAAAATGAAAATCAAGTATACTTTTTTGCTGTATAATTTCCTACAACAGTTTTTACCGAGTATAAATGAGTATGAATTTTATTGTCTAACATCATGAAATGTATGAATCAATTTAAAAATAAATAATATTAGTGTCTGATGGCTAAAATCTATGTCCAAATATTTATTTCAAAACTATGCAACAAATGACATTTGATAGTTTTCACTGTATTTCATTTTCGAAAATAAATTATGTTTCTAGAATTCAAAAAACTGTTTAGAAGTTCTTAATAAAGTCTAAGGAAAATTTTCTTTTAGGCGATTAAAAATTCTCTAAATTAAAAATCAGGCAAAATTTTTTGCTATATAAATAGCCACAAGAGTTTATACTAAGTATACATGAGTATGAATTTTTTTTGTCAGGGAGCATGAAAGTTATGAATCAGTTTATATATCAATAATACTGCTGTTTATTGTCTAAAATCGAACATTTATCAATCTGAAAACTATAAAAACATGAAATTTGATAGTGTTTAATGTATTTCATTTTCTAAAGTAAATTATGTTACTGATATTTAAAAAAAACCCGATTAGGAATCATTTATCTTAGGCAAATATTCATCGATTAAAGTTTATTAAAATGAATCAAGTATAAGCAAAGAAATTCAAGTACTTTTTTGCCATACAATAAGCCGCAACAGCTTTTACTAAGTAAACATGAATACGAATTTTACTGTACAACAGTATAAATTGCATGAATCAATTGATAGAAATAACTGATTTCGTTGTCATTTATTACACCCGAAAAAAAGTTATCTGTAAGTTAGATTGAAAGAAATCCATCGCTGTACATCCGCGCAAAAGGCAGGCTAGCAAACAGGACTCCATCAGGTATAAGGCAGTAGATTTGAAAAGAGGGGAAAGATCGTACCAAAATGCAGTGTCAGCGATTTCCTTTCATGCAGTTCTGCTTTTTGAGTCAGACTTTCTCATTAGCTGCCTGATTGCCGATACAGGCATCAAACGAACTGAGATTCTTTTTATGTTTTTTTTTTACCGTTCTGTCCTTGCGATGCTCCGGTTGAGAGGGAAACTGGTGTATTAATGTCTCTTCTTTCAACTTACTGTTCAAAGATCTGTATCAGTTAAAGAAATGGTTGCGCAAATACAATCATAGCTGATATAAACATCAAAAGTAGCTTTAGGGAAACGAAATTTTGTTTTTCTAATATATAAAATCTGTAGCTCATGTTTCGATTGTAACTGATGTAGAACTTCCATTTTAATATATTCTTTTGTATTTTTTTTTTGAAAACTTTTTAAAACATTCTATATTTGATGGATTTCTTTTGATTTAAGTTAGAATGGTATAAATAGAAGAAATGATTTTAAATAACCGATTATATGTTTTTCTCATAGCTTCAAGTTTTAGAGCTGGTTTGAATTAGATTTCAAGTGAGAATAAAATTCATATATGTAAATTTTTTTCTTAAATTTTTTAAATATCTCGAATGGATTTATAAACTATATAAATGTTAAAAGCAGTTTTAACTAATTGAATATGGATTTTCCCCTTTTCAAAATACATGCGGTGGATTTGAAAAAAAAGTATTTTTTTAAAAACCTAAGTATTAACAAAAGTATTTTTTTAAACCAAAAGTATAATAAAAGTTGTAAATCTGTTGGATTTATTTACATTCAAATAGTTTTAAAAATCTAAACAGCATTCTTAAAGTATAACATTCCAATAATATAATTTATATGCGAAGTAAACAAGATACTCTCTTAAGATATTACAAGTAATATAAATTTATGGTAAAACAGTGCATATAATTTATGTATTTATAATAAAAAACTATAATCAAATAGCGATGTAATGTAGTTTTATTTAAATTATTCTACTATAAAACGAATATATATTTTATATGGAAGTATATTCTCAAAAGGGACTTTCCTAGAAATAGTACGAACAGTGACAAAACCAGTCATCGACATTAATTATCTAGGTAAATGACACAGATCTTGTTTTATAATTATGAATTTATAATCAGATTAACTGTAAACGTGCAGGGTGCCTATTGATAGCTAGTTTATCTTCTTGTGTTTCAATTGTTAGAAAACAAACATACCATATAATTCTGATAGGAAGGTTGCCATTTAGGGTAAACAAATAATTAGAGACTTCATAAGACATTACGTAGAATATAAACTTACGGAAAAGGAGCATATAAAATATCCCAATCATGTTATATTTTACAATATAAATTATTTAAATAACACTACAATGAGCGAAATGTTTTGAATAAAAATTCATCCAAATATCAAGTTATTGAGTTACTAGTACAAAATTCAGCATTGGATGATGGTAACCAATACCTCAGTTATACATCCTTTTTATTTTTAATTTCTATATATAATAGGAATGGATAGAATGGAATAAGGAAATGGATAGTATCATGTGTATCTTGTAATAGCTTGTACACAAAGAGATTATGAATAAAGTATAATCGTTAAAATAAATACAATGATATTCATGCATTTTTCGATCATTAAAACATCCAGTTAATAGATTCAAGCAGTAAACAAAGTAGTATCTAAGGAATCAATTAAATGATTTTAAAAATTCAGAAAGAGGAGAAGGAGAACGGGGAGGCGGGCAAAAAAATGAATTCTTTGTTCTTCAATTAAATATTTTCATTAATACCAAATTGTTTTATAATTACAAAAAAATTACCATTATTCCTGCTTAGATATCTAGAATAAATCTACATGGCTTGGCTTACCGGAAATGTAATTTCAGTATCCATGGGGGAGTCATAATATACGACCACTCAAACAGAGGTATGACCTGTTATAGTCGAAGGATCCATTAACCAGGCAATATTTCTGTTCACTCCAAAGAAACGAGAACTTACCGGGGAAATTTTCTAACCCGTATATTAAGAAAGAAATACTCTTATTTTAGACTAGTTTCTCATTTTAACGGAACAGCTCAGATAATTTGTCAATCAAATAAATATTATTATATTAATTACTTTCGAAGTTAAACGGCGTTTATTCATGTGTGATGTAATCGTTTCCATAAAGTATGTGACTACATTCGCCATGAATTTTGGGCAAAACGTTCCAAAATAGTTATATTTTTGAATATTTCTATGAAAAATATTGATAAAAATATCTTTGAAGTCAAAATACACCTTTTGAAAATGGGAAAAATTTTCGTTTATTGGCCGAAAAGAGGTATAAAGCAAAAATCTTCTAGTTTAGAGGTTCATCAATTTTTTGTTTAAATTTTTGAAGATAAGAAATATAATATCTAGTTCCTGAACTAAAAAAAATAAGCTGCATTTTTATACGTTCTTTAAATATTGGGGCTCCACTGAAAAATAATACGAAACTTTCCATTTTTTTCACATTATGAAGCACTAAAACAACAATTAAATAAATAATATGCATGAAATAAATGAAAATTTAATGGATATTTTGTATAAATTTGGCATAATAATTTCTAAATATGTTATGTAGTTAGTAGAACTACATAATAAGTAATCTATTCATTTAGAATATTTTATTTGTTTATATAAGTCTTCATTTGTTCTATTTTTCGTAAGAAGTATAAAAATCAGTGTCCGTTTTCAAAAATGGAAAGAGGTTTCTTACTTTATAAAAAAGCACTAAAACAACTGTTCACATATTAAGAATATTATATAAAATAATATTCATATTTTCGTAAAAAAATCGACTTTTCAATCTAGTCACCTGTCATAATAATTTGCTCAACTGACATTGGGTTACTTTTAAACAAATTTTATCTTTCGAAGTTAATAACCACATGTGATATCGCATTTAATACATGCTGCGAATTGTCTTGTGGATCCTTACTTCTTCTTGTTTTAAAAGCTATCTCAAATTTCAGTAATTAAGGGAAATCCTTCCATAGTTTATTCAAAATTTTGAAATTTCTATTTTAATAATAAATAATACATAAATACATAATTATGACAATAAAACATAATTTTACAGTTCATTAAGAAAGTTAAAGGCTAATAATCTTCTAAAATGCTCAACATTTCTCTTAAAAATAGAATTAATGATAAAATTCTGACCCTGAATATTCTTAATGTTTAAAAGTTTTCTTAAAAAAATAGAATTAATGACAACATTCTGAAAATTTCCGCTAATTTACAAAAGCGAATTTTCGTCTTAAAAGATCTTCGCATTTATGCAAGTTAATTATTAATTATTGTTTTTAATAAGTTTTGTCTACATCGATTAAGGAATAAATACATTTATTCAGCAAATATATTTAAAGACGAAGTCATTAAATTATCTTTAATATTAATATATTCATGAAATCTTCATTATCTCTTTTATTATTACGAAAAGTGATTTTTGAAAGAAATAATTGCCAATTCCATTTTTCAAAAATTGTAGCAAAAAAGATTAAAAGCTTTTAAATATATTTTAATGCAATAAAACTACATTTGCATTTCACTTTAAATAAAAGTAATGCAATTTAAATAAGCTTAAGAGATTAAAGGACTTTCATTTGTCAAAAAATTAGTTGTGACAAATATTTTTCATTCTGGAACGGAGGTACAGATTTTAGATCCTCTGGCTAAAGCATTGTATCAGATATTTATATGATTTTACATTTATCTTTATATGTTGCTTTTAGTTATTTATTAGATTAAAAAATGTCTTAAATTTAAATTTTTGCATTAAAGATATCAAAGAGGTCTCTGTTCTTTTGCGGAAGCGAGATATTAAATGTATTTATTTTGTGCAAGAATCAGATGTAGCAGATGGAATTTATTTCTTAAAGATAGTTTGTTATTTCTTTGTGATAAAAAATAATAATTAAAAAATTTAAATATAAATGGATAAAAGAATAAATTAAGAATAGATTCTAGTCGAGAAATTGAAGGATTTTCTTTGACTACTTTCAGTCACTCTTTAGCCGTTGTTACACGACCTGTCCATCCGTTCAGACACGCCACGTGCTCCCCCTCGACCCCTCTTGCGGTTTTCTTGGTCTTTGATGCCCGTCGACTCTACCGACAATTTGTCGGTAAACTGCCCAGGCATCAAAGAAGCCCTGAAAAAAGCAAGGGGGGTCGAGGGGAAAACGCATCCTCGTCTGCAGACGGGTGCAGACCGTTCCTTTGTTAATTAAAGAGGGAGTATTTTTAAGCAAATAATTTTAAAATTCTTTCTAATTCTACTTATTCAGGAGCATAGATGTCTTTACAAAATTTTATACATTATTCTATAATATATCATTATTTCTTATAAGAAACTATGCATTATTGCTTACAAGAAATTAATATCATAACGACATTCTGAAATAAATATGCTTCAAATTAGATTCCAATCTAGCTTCCGGGATCTGACATTAGCTTAATTTTACTTTTACCTTCCATAAATCTCCGAGTCCATTGAATATTAGACTATAAAAAGCTTTTTAAACTTGAAACTTAATATTTTAGTAATTACTTAAAAAATAAGGAGTTAAACACCAGTTTAAGAGTTATCTTGTTTTTACTTTCCTGCAAGCAAATTTAATAAGAAAGTTGCAAAAGTTGTCTGCTTCCTTTTATATAAATACTTTACGTCTAGATTTCTTTTCTTTTATAAAAATCTTGAATCTGTGCTTTCAACAAGGTTTATGAAAATTCATTTTTTTCCGATACCTGTCATGAATCCTTTTATTTACCTAGTGCTATCAAAATAGTATTTTAACAGACAGCTGCTGAATTAAAAAGTAAAATATAGAGAATCAGTGATTAGAATATTTTATTATTATTTATTTTCGTTTCCGTAATAGAAATTCTGGCGTTGAACCATATTATTATTTAATTTATTTTCTTCCAATTCAAACGCTATTTACTGTTTTGAATTTTCTATTTATATATAAGCAAGAAATCTTTTCAAGTTCTTCAATTATCACTAAAGAAAAAAAAATATTGAACTATGAAATAACAAATGTTTTCTTGCAGAATTTTACCTAATAATACTGAGGAAATATTGCTGACTGTAAAATAAATATTCAAACCTTAATTATAATAGTTTATAGGTATGTTATATTTATTGAAAGTATTCAGATTTGAAATAAAAATTATGTAGTTTTATTATTATTAAGTCAGTTATGTCAAGAAAGTCAACAATAAAAAGTTAAGATATGAATTACATTTAATACAGTTCAGTCCCAAGGAAAGAAGCATGTTTAGATTAAAAAGAATATTTTGTATTCATCCTGCTTGGAGTTTCCGAGTACATTTTATTTCCTACAATATCTACCTATTTTTTATATGTATAAACACTATTTGCCTATTTTCCTTGAGATAAATAAACATATACAAGTATATATAACTATTATTTAATTGCTAACTTTTCATCTCCGGTTTCTTTTTTTTTCTTTTATTTTTAGAAGATATAAATGAAAGTTATTACCAAAACCAACTAATTCTCAGTTTTGTTCATAATAACAATTATTATTCACTATTATTAACGTGAGTCATGTTTTCTACATAAACCTCATTTTTTATAATTTTTTATCATTTTAAAAAAAAATTTATTTTCAATTTCCATATCAATAAGATGCCACATTTTCTAATTTTAATATTACCTGTGTGTTCTATAAAAGCAAATTTATTTTAATATTTTCAATTAAGGTATCTATTCGTGTCTCCTAAAAAGTATAAATACATTAAGTTATCTTTGTATTCTTTTTATTGATAGCTAATCTAGCAAGAAAAATTTTTGAAATTTCTTGAGAAATCCAAATTCAAATATATCTGCGTCATGTATTATAATCTATGTTTCAGCATTTAAATTCTATAGGCTTCTGACAGATTACAATGTTAAACAAAATATTCTGTATGCAGCAGTGTACAATAAATCAATATTTAAACTGTTAATACATATCCATAAAATACCAGTAACATAAATTTTCCGGAAATTCAGATTAAAAACCCCTGAATTTTAGAGTTGAACTTTTCAAAACCACTGACCACTAAAATGCAAGGTATGATATTTTTTGTGTGTGTTTTGCATTTGAATTTAGTGTTATATCTATTGCGTTGATTATGATGTATAAAATATTTCTTACGAAGTAAATATAAGTAAATTTAAGCATTACGTTTAAATAAAATCAAACCAATAGAAAATAAAACGCATTTTTTTGCAGTAATTAGAAAAGTGACATGGAATTATTTGCTTATTTTCCAATCATTTTCTAATGGAATTTTTATCTTTGTACTTATCACACAAATTTATTTTATTTTCTGTATGTCAAATTGAGAGCATACAGATTTCCACGGGATATTATACGTGACAAATAGCTAAAAACATTTTTCAAAGGTAAAAAATAACAGATGTAATAAAGAATTTTATTACATGAAATGTAAATTTACAAAAAATTGTGTAGACTTTACATTTTATCCACCATCTAGTTCATACAATGTTTGATTAGCAATTTAGTTGTTCATCAAATAGAAGGCATACATTGATAAATGGACTGACAAAATTATTTGAATTCAAAAATATAATTTGATCTGAAATATTGAAAAACTAAACATAAAATTATATTACGATTACTCATGACCAATTTGAAATACCTTGCTCTAAAACAAAGTAACAATAGCAATTCAGTGAAATAATAAAAATGTTTTATTAGCCATGATACTTATTTGCAAACTTAATACTAAGTAAATATATCAGATCTCTCTAAAATCTCAATTTTTTACAGATATCCACTAAAATAATTCAATCTCTGAGTGGAACGATTTTTACACTTATCAATACACATTTCTACGCTCAATTTCATTATAAATTTCTGAGATACAGTGCACTAATATTTTTTATAAAGAATATAAAGTTTTATGAAATATGAAAACAGACTGACCGATTTCTTTAATAATTTCTCATTTAATTATAATTTGCTAATACACTGAAGATGAAAACTTATTTGATTCACGAAGAGTTAAGCTGAACTTTTCAGGTTGATTAATATTGCAGTCCAGTTTTTGACACTCTCTTTGTCATGAAGTTTTTTTCTACTTCATTAAGAAAATTGTTCTTAATATTCCCTCCAATCTATATCAATGTAAAAAGTTGACTGAACACGTAAAAAAAATGTTATTCTTATTCAGCATGAAATTTCATTATATTTTCTAATATCAGTGAGAAATCGTTTCTGAAGATATCTGAAATTAGACATATAGATTCATTTGATTGCAATTCATTTCTTTGTTGAGAAAATGATAAATATTATGATAGGAAAAAAAGGTAAAACAACCAGTATAAGGGAAATAATAATTTCGCAAATTTGATGAAAAAGAAATTATTTTATGTTGAACTTGAAATACATTAAATAATATTCAAAATTAAAATATTATCAAATATCCAAGCCAATTATTGTAAATTTTATAACTGTTTTGTTATTTTTTCAACAAATCTTTGTCTTAAATATATATCAAATATTGTTAATTCATTTATTAATTGTAAGGAAATTTGCCGTTTAATAGAGCCCTGATGTCAACTGTTTAAAAATTCTGAGCTTCAAGTAACAATTGTACTTCATATTATCTATTATCTGGTTGTAAATTTATTTACGCTATTCTATGACTTATTCTTTTTCTTCTACTTTGAAACATTCATTAATTTATTTAAAATTTTACCGATTCACAGTTAGTCATCAATAAATCTATCATTTACTAAGGAAATTACTTACTTAGAGAAATCGAACATCAAGTGACAAATGTAACAACATATTATCTATCATCTGACTGTATATTTTTAATGTTTGCCATTGCATCACAACCTTTTACTGCTTGTCTTCCAAATTTCCCATTGAACAATTTGTCATAAATATGTTAATAAATTTTCATTCACATTCGATTATTTACTATTTTGGCCCTTGTCTCTGCTTATCAATGAACTCTGTGCTATAACTCGTATTCTTTTTCTGCCGTTTCTGAATTTTTCATTCATGACTTTGTCATAAATATATTTTAAATTTCCCTGATTAGCAGTCAATCATAAGCAAATCTGTCATTTGCATAGAGAAATTGGGATATTGTCTATTATCTGATTATATATCTGATTATTCTGTGCTATGGCATCACAACTTTCTACTGATGTCTTCCAAGTATCTGATTAATCACTGTCATAAATATATTTTAAGTTTTTCATTTACATTTGGTCATTTATTATTGTAAAGTGTCATCCACTTATAAGCATCACATGACAAACATCGTGCCCATTATCTGTCTATTGATTTTACTATAGACGTGACTTCACATACATTTTCTCCTTGGAGGATAAACGACGGCATCGCTCATTGCATACACATCAAGCGAAAATTAATCCGTTTCATTTTTAAAAATACTAGAATTTTTAATTCAATATATTATTGAATTAAAAATACAAGAATGCAGGCATTGAATAATTTGATTCGTTACATGCAACTCGTTCTGATTTTCGAACTAGAAAAGAACAACGTGGGAGTGAGATGTATTGATTGCTATCATTTTATATATTACCATATATGAATTCCCCTTTTGAGACATAAAAATAAAAAACTTTTTTAAAAAAGACATCCATATTCATAATCAGTTTTTATATACAACTTCAGGGCTTTTATTTTCTGTATCGAAATTCCTAAAAGATACATTGTCTATAGTTTTATTAAATTAATACAAAAATATTCTTATCTTCAAAAAAAAAAGGAAAAAAACTTGTTAGGAATATCCTTTCATTAGATTTTACAACTTACCGCTGTTTTCATTAACATAAAATAAATTCCCCTTGAAACATATTTTAAAGTTTCCGAGGCTCAAATTTATTTCTCAAAGTATAATACTCGATGCTTAACTATTCACCTTTTCATAGTTGATCCTCTTAAATTTAGGAATGCATAAAACAAGGTCCCATGAAGTGAATAATGATAATGCCATAGGATAGTGTGAACGAAGGGGGGGGGATTTTTTTTAATACCTTCGATTTATATGAGCCAGTTATTGCCGAAAGAACTTTAAAATGCAGTGGCGAAACAAACGTGTGGTATGCAAACGTTTAATTTGAAGTTAATCTCTCTTTTTATGTAGCCTTCTTGAAAACTAATTATGATTCCTTCCTAGTAATCCGCAGAAGAAACAGGTTGAAATTGCATAAAAAAGTGACAACTTTTAATTTACTTCCTCATTTGCACGTTCTGTCGAGAAATAAAAAGTGTAAATAGCCTTTTATTCTAATTAGATTTTTTGTTCTGTCGAGTAATTAATTTTTTACCTCGAGGCAGCGCATATTAAAGCATATCTTGTTGAGGCGTCTTAGAATTAAAACTGACGCGAGACAATGGTATGCTTTGCCTATTAACACCATGAAAAAATACCCATTTGCAATATAAACTCTATTAATAAACTGGGGAAAATGGTAAGTGTGGACAGGAGAAAAAATGTGTGAAGTGGGGAAGATAACAGGTACAGTTTATGAAAAAAAAATAACATAAGGGCATTCCTTACAATTTGAAAGTAGACAACGAATGGCTCGGATATATGATAACTCATTAATTTCGGAGCACCGTTAATGTGCTCTTGTTTTATCATGCAATAATTCATTTTTCTGGAAATGAGTCCTGTTACTATTTCTAGTTTTACCCGTGGTTTTACATAACTGTTTTCCTGACAAATCTTTTGTTTTCTGAGCAGAAAAAAATCAATTTCCAATTATAAGAGCTGCATTTTGCTTAGTAAGTTCAGATTGTTCCTAAAAACAATTCCTCGTTAGTACCAAATATTTAATCAAATTTTCTCTGGTTACTAAGAAAGTTATATTTGTTAAATTAATAGGAATTCATAAGAATAACTTTTTTGTTGAAATTAAAATATTAAAGGAAATGAAGTGAGAAAAATGGATTCAAATATCAATTATTTCAATCTAATATGTTTTGCAACACTGATTTTGTACTTTAGTAAAACTTTTAAAAGAATTAGAAAATGTAATAAGAGCGAGAATGTTAAAGAATATAAATATTTTGTTTAATTTTTATATGAACAGAAATAATGATCATATAACGAGATAAACATTGCTCTCCATTTTGAATCCGTTATATAAATAACCAAGAACAAATATTTAAAAAACAGGGCATTTATTGTGATCTAAAGACGTACAATGAATGGTTTGGATATTGGTAATTATTCTGATTTGGTTCATCTTTGATGCAGCCTTCTTTTATCTATATTTATAAAATTTATTATCTGTTTATTAGTTTGTTGAACTTTATATAATTTCGTCCTCCTAGACAGAATCGATAGAACAAAATTTAGCACATGTTCTTTAACAAACATAAACATTAGCTGAGCTATTTAAAAAATTTAGGACCCCATAAAGAGGATAAAATAGAGACAGAATGATTTTACGTTTTCCCATCATATCTTTGGAATATTAAATTGAACAAAAATTACTTTTACATCATCCTAAATTTTAGAAATTTAGGATTTCAGTGACATTAATTTATTTTTCTGTTATACTAATTTTTAAAACTAGAATCAATTTTTAAAAAAATTCTCTCAACGATGCAGTTTGAATTAAAGTTAAGGATTTTAAAATACTTTAAGGCGGTATTCTTAAAATTCAACAATTGCACGAAGTAAAATTATATATATTTAACTTTTAATATAAAGGGAGAAAGAAAATAAATACAGAAAGAATTGCAAGTATAGTGAATAGATATATAATAATTTTTTCTTTGCATATTACATTTTACATAAAAAAAATTTATTACATTTTCTGACATATACTATTAACTACTTCCATGCTTTGCTAATCCGTTTGCATAGTTAAATTCTTGAAAAGAAATTTATACCTTTTTTAATCTCATAAAAAAGTAAGGTTACTCATATTTACCTTTGAGCTTAACTCTGAAATTTCGGATACCTCAAAATTAATACCTATTTAATGAAAGAAAATGTAATAAAAAGTACTTTGATTACATCAATTTTATATTATAAAAAGTTTAATATATTACATAAATTAAACAACAGATGAAGTTCCAGTCAGGAAATTGCTGAAATTATTTTTATACTAATCCACCATAAAATAATTATTTCGTAAAAGGGATTTAATTACTCTCTCTTGATTTCACAGCAAATAATAATCGGGTGATAAAGAATATTTGAATATTTATTTTCATACAGTGAATTAATATTTATTTGAAATGATTATTTATCTTCATTTGAAATGTGGCATATGCAAGGGGAAAGATATCTTTAAAATATTTATCGAAAAAAGCGTATGCAATGATATTTCCTGTAGAACGGTGATATTCTATTCTAATCCATGAGTATTAAATATTTGAAAAATCTGCTAATTTGAGATTTAGATTAGGTTGTCTGAAATTTATTTAATTTAACTTTAAAGTTACATAAATTTACATAACCTTAAATTAATTTTTTTTACTGGAAGAAAAGGGATACATCTTCACATTATATTTCATGTCAAGTGACAGATTTTAGATGACATTGCCAACTGCATTTACTCTGCATTGAAGTTACTCCAATAATATTCCAAAAATTAAATTGCCCTTCAAGAATATATTTAATATCTTTAAAAGATTTTTTATAACCAAAGACGATATTATTAAATTTTTTGAGCTAAAATAAAATGTGCATCACCCTGTAGAAATCACACCGTTTAATTTAGATATCTCTCATTTTTCACTGAGATTGACAATGTGCCCCTCGCATTGATTTTTTTAAAATTTAATCTGGATTTTAAATAATTAAAAATTAATCGAGATTTTTGCCTTCTTCCTAGATAAGCTACGAACACATTGCCTTAGAAAACTGACTCTAATGATACCAATTTAATTACCATGCAAAATCTTGCTGAATTTTCGCATTAAAAATCTTTTTGTATAGTTCTCAAGAAAAGATTTTAGTATTTTACTGAAATTCAAAACTGTTTCTTTATTTCGACAAGTATTAAATCTAATTTTTTTCCATTGTTGGGAATTCATCTGGCAGACACCTCGTAATTAAGGATGAGAAACTTCCGGCATGGTGGTTGGTTCTTGCCATAGAAAGGAGTCCGGCTCCTTCCCTCGATGGTGGGACGTATTTCCCCCAAAAGGAAGGGTTGTACTGTAGCCGATATTGACCTTTAGAACTCATCCATAGAGTGTTTTTTTTTTTTTTTTTTTTTTTTTGCGCCTTTGGGCACGGTTAGTTGTAATTTAAGGCTCCCTTGTTGGAAACCGAGCAAGGATTCTGTTCAATATATATGTATATTACATGAAAAATAAGAAAGTTAAATTACAGTAGTGCGAAAGTAAGAAAGTATATTAACAGAATAGCTGCATTTTATTAAGATTATGACTTGACTCCGTTAAGGAAGTTCATTTACATAGTAAAACAAATGCAAGGGTTTTAGAATAAGACTATTTTAATGCATATCACAAATCGATACTTAAAAATACTATCTTGAATCATGAGCATCGAAGCTATGAATGATATTTAATGAAATTAAACAAAATTAATACTCCCAGCTAACTAGCTGATAGCCAAAGGCGACTAGTTATGGAAAAATATAAATATCTAATAATTATTATTTATGGGAATAGCTGGTACCCGGCGCTTTGCTGCCGCAGAAAAAATATTAAGTGTAATCAATAATTTAGCAATGCTTTATCGAAATAGGATGAACGGTACGATAGTATATAAAATACAAATAAACAAATATTCATTTTCATATATTAGCGATTTCTTTTAGAATTGGGAAAACTTGATAATCTTTCAGAAAGGCAATGCAAGAAACTATTTACTGTATCTCGTGAATCGTTTAATAATCGTTCAGAATTCTCAAATTTAATTTTAGACAATGCGATTAAAATATTTTCTTTTGAAATTGATTAAACATAGAAAATATATTTATGCCATAAAACAGTTAATATAGTTGAAAAAGTAATTTTTGAACATTAGGATGGATCAAAGTTATTTGTACTGCAATATTTTTGGTAGTTACTGTGAAAAAAGCTAACATTTCATTAAAATATAAAACCCCCAGGATTGGTCTCGCCAAAACTTTCTCGCATAATCTGTAATAAAGCTGTTACCTCTGAGAATGACTTGCATAACTTTTGCTTACTATAGCTACAAAATACTAATCTTTAACTTGAATTCCGTATTTCTACAGAATCTATTGTCTCGTCAGCGAGTTATATAGAGATTAAGCTTTGGTAAATAGATACGATTGAAGTTCATTATTTTTTTAAATTTTAGATAATTGTACTATCCATATAACCATCCCGTATGTGTAAACAATAAGCTGACCAAGTTTCATCGCAATCGGATGAAAATTTTAGGAAGTCATAAGAGACATACAGAAAAACATTCATTTTTATTTATATAGATTATATAATTTAAAAAACATGATTGTATTAAAATATTAATACTAGTACGTTTATTATTTGTTATTTAATGATGCACTACAGAGATGTGCGCAAAGGTCAATATAAGACATGCTGTGCTAAATAATGCATGTGAGTCAACTTTTAAGCGTATGTTTGCCCATACTCTGACAAATATATGCTTTAAACTGCAAAGCTCATAACGATAATAAAAAAGAATATAAGGGATAAATAGTAAAAGAGTCTACAATAATACTAAGCAAGTGCATTGAAATGGCAATCATTTAAGTTTTCCGCTTTTCAAACAATTGCTATATTTTAAACACACATCCATATACAGTCGATTGCTACAATTTCCCTATTTTAGGTTTACTTAAAAATCACGAGACGCCATTCGGACTTCAGCTCAAATAAATTGCATTATTCGTAATAATAGAAAACGCGAATTGTTTTAATTAACATTTCCCCAAAGACCTCACCGACAATCGATAAACCATTTGCTCCTCGTGAAAATAAAACAAAAATCGATTGACTCATGAAATTTTAATCCAGAGGAATAACAGAAAAAAAGTCTTATACACTTGTTCCTCGTGAAAAGGGGAAATCTGAATGGCTATTGTCAGTGGAATGCAAATGACGGTCAATGGGGTTTAATCGAGAGATTGCGTGAAGGTATTCGGATTACCCATTCCTTTGCGTTTTCACATGAAATCTCCGACTGAGGATTAAGTCTCTTTCGCCTTTCATTTAGCGGTTACTGTTCACTATTTCTTAACAACAGTTTATTTTCTTCAGATTACATGGTTGGTTTCTGTGGTTCTAATTTATTTTATATTACTCATAATTTCTGCAACTTTTACAATGATTTTTTTTATATACTGAAAATTCAAATTTACTTTAAGTAATTTAATACAAATTTACCACTATTAAACTATAAATCACAGCAAATGGAATGGTTAAAATTTATAATGCTTTCTTCGTCACAATTTTCAACATTTATTAATTCATATTAAAGAGTTTTTCTAAAGCTGGTCCTCTTAAATTTCGTGTCACAATCTCAGTTTGGTTGATTTACATTCCCTTCCCTTGTTAAAGAGAGACGAAAGTTATTCTTGGACGTATCTTGTAATTTTGAACCCCAATCTGGAGAAGCATCCTGCATGGTGGATGCTTCTCGTCACCCTTGTGGGCACATGAAAAGGTGGGGGTATGGCTCTTCCCATCGATGATGGAACGCACTTTATTAGGGAAGGGTTGTACCTTAGTCGGTAATGGCCCTTAAAACTTAACAGCAATTCCCGCCAGTGTTGCTGTTGCGTCGGTCTGGTGATGCAAGTTTTTTCATGTTCCTTCCTGCTGACTGGAGTTGCCAGTTTATAACTTATGTTTGAAACGTAATCTCACGACGGAGACACCTGAGATGGCACCCGTTTTAATGTTCATGCGGCATACCAGCGAAAGGATATTTAACCCAGATGGATTTATCATTACTAATGTCATAACCCCATTTGGGATCATCTAGAACAATATCTTTGTTCCTGAAACTCTTATTTTTTAAAATCTTTCTACATTCATGAGGTCATATTAAACGACCAGAGTATCACTTCTTATATTGTATGACTCATCTCCAAGAAAAGTCGCCGAGTAGAATATCATGAGGACGAAAACTTAAAACTTTTTCCACATATCTTTCATCATTTCTGATCAAAAATAGTCAAATAAATAAGTTTTTGTCTTAGAACTTAACTAAGGTTTAAGTGAATTATGAGCAACTATTACAGTCGATGATTTCACTTTTGAGGAAGATATTTCTGCAATTTATCCAAAACTGTAATAGAATGACTCATACTTTATAACATTTAAGGATTGTGTGAATATAATAAAAATGCTTCAAAGTAATGCAATTAATTGATAAGTTACACAAAAAGCTAACAGATGGGGAACCAGCGTAATATTTTACTTGGTAAATTCAGCCAAGTTTAAGCAACATATTGCGGGAAACAAGCGAACAACAGTGAAATTCAAATATTCATAACTTGGCCAATTTTAATCGAGAAAAGTGTAGCTTTGCCGCTCAAAATACGATTATATAAAAATATTTTATTAAATATGATTAAAAAGATTAGAAAAAAATGTATAAAAATTTAGGCAATATAAAATTGTCTGCAATGCATTTACTGACTCAAATGACAAATACAAATATTTACATTACTGAAATAATTTCACCAGTTAAAAGTTTATGCTTAAGTTAGCATTTCACTATGATTTTAAAGGACGTTTTGCGCATGAACCTTACATATCTTGCAAATCAATGCAAACGAAACGCTCTTCACTACTGGATAATTCGTGATAAATATTAAGTACTCTCGACAATAAGAAAAATGAGTACACATACACTCTTTGCTAAAAATGGAATCAGTTTAAACTTTAAAAAATTAGTCGCCTTAATTTAATCTAGGAATTTATTGAGCATCTTGCAGTTATAAAAATGTTGTTACTTCACAACACAATGTAGATTAAATTTATTGAATTATTATGTAAATTTATAGCGTGAATAATATTCCTGATATGACTTCCTTATGAAATCCAAAGAAAAATAATTATTCCGTTCCTCTCGGATTAATTATTTTCTTCTTGGATTCTTTTCGGTTTCATATTAGCAAATTATTAAACAGAATTTGGAATAAGATTTTTTTTTTCATTCAAATGATACAAGCGTAATCAGTTAGAATTGCCGAAGTAATCTGCATTAAATAATCAACGAAAGGCATAGTCTATACCTATGTTATATTTATATGTTCCTATGTGGCAATATGATTTAAATACAAATGAAAAGGAGTAAACAATTTAATTAATTTGAATGAAATCAATTTAGAAGAAATGACAATTTTAAAAGTAAAGTATTTCTAATTTTTTTTCATATTTAATTTTTAACTTAAAAAATAATGAGTTGAAAAAGGTTTAAGTATATAAAGATTCATGCATTATTAGTATTTTTAATTATTTAATTTATATCAATTTTCATAGAAAATGCATTAATATTATCCCATTAATACTTTTATAATTTATTTACAAAAATTCAGATTTGCTCGAATCTCCAACATGACATTTAGAGTTATAAAATTTAAACTTTCAAAATTTTCCAGACACAAGCTTGTAAAAATTCGAAAAAGCATTTAATGATGTCTAGAATTCTCAATATTATTGATTTTTTTTCGTCATCAAAAGGAATTAAGTTTCCTCTTCCATACCTCTTCATCTTTTCAGTTTATTTACTTGTGAATGCATAATTCACGAATATGTGTTTAATACATAATGATAACATTTGCGTCAACAAGTCAACTCAGAAAACTGATTAAAAATTTTTCTAAAGCATATATGTAGAATCAATTCTGATTAAGAGATAAAGCGAAATTCAATCTATTTAATTTAATTTTAAAAGTAGTTCTAGGGGGGAATATAGCCAGATATTCAAAACTTGCTAGTTATTTTCGAAACAGTTAATAATAAAAAATCATTTGTTTCTAGTAACTTTGTAGCAGTTTTATAATTAGAATAATTAATTTTCATTTTATATGTATCATTTGTAAGCAAATTGATATTAAATCAAATGCTTAATACTTTAATAAATTCAGAGTTTAATAATATCACCTTATTTATTCAGAGCAATGATGACTTTAGAATTTTAACTGAAAATTCAAATAATTTAATTTAAAATTCTTAATATTTACTTTCATTAAAATTTTCATGATAAATCTAATTCGGTATTTGAAATGTAGAGTTGTATTAATTGAGTAGAAATTCGTTAATGCAATATTTCATTCACATTTTATGTTTATTAACACTTAATTTTATCCTTAATTAAAGACAACAGTTTTTCTCTAAATTACCCAAACTTTGGTCCTTTTTTTGCTTAGTTTTCTTATGCTTTGATTGATTATGAACATATACATCAGAATAATTTAGTTAATATATAACGTGTGAATAGCATATAATAATCACAGTTGACTTAGATAATCATTCATCAAATTTTGGTCATTTTTAGGTTTCTGTTGAATTTATTTTTGATAGATATTTACGAAAGAGTACCAAGCTAAATATATCCGTAAATTTTAGTACTTGTTAATTCTAAAAATTTCTATTGATAAATTAATATTGAGTAAAAGATAATCAAGAAGTTTTCGTTTAAAATCAAAACGAATCATGTCTTTTTATATTTTGCAAATTACATTGAAATTGTAAAGTGAAATTACTTATCATAACACTGTAATAAACATATATTATCTCTTGTGGGCTTGCTGATTTTCGAAACTTGAACACAGTAGGAAGCCTTTTAAAGAAGCTAAAAATTGGAAAACGGAAATGAACTTTTTGTATTAAAACATCTCTCTGTTGCAGTTGTATATTAAAAAATTTACTTATAAACTAAGGAAACTATGATACAACACTATAATAATGAATGTTAGCATTAATGAGTGTTAGCATAGCATTAGTATTCTATATTACTTAGTAGTACCTTATTCAACAATATTTTAATATTGTCTTACTAATGATTGGTGAGGTTAACTTCTCTAGTTTCTACGCGATG